>JASSKH010000029.1:1867864-2171302 GCA_031763025.1 Macrocystis pyrifera
CTTGGTACGGACGAGGAATCAGTCATTGAAGCTGTCGCTACCCGTTGGAACTGGTGAGGACTCAGTCATTCCATCTTTGTTTTTACCCTTGAACAGCCAACAATGTTCCTATAAATATCTAGTTGAGAATTGCCTCAACGATGACGATGGATTATACTGGCGATGACGTTGATATAGCGCTAATCGATTTCATTTTGTTAGTTTCAATGAAGAGTTGTGTTCCCCTCACGCTTTTTTCTTTCTTGAATACATGCCCATTGACGATAAGTACCTACTAGTCTCTTCAGGATTGAAGAATCGGCACGGACACTGGTTGTGCTGGATGTCGACGGGTAGAAAGAAACAGGGGATATAGATACAACTATAATTACGATTTTTTAGGTCGTTGTCACTTGCTAGCTCTTGGCAGACAGACCGACTGATGGACAGCTCTTCGCAAACAGCCCTTCTTCTTTGAAACAGCCGAACAGCCAAACAACCTTTCTTCCTTCTTTGAAACAGCCGAACAGCCAAACAACATTTCTTCTTTCTTCTTTGCCAAACAGCCAAACAACCTTAAAGTTTTCTTCTTTCTTCTTCCGCAAACTGCCAACCAATAGACAGCTCTTCGCACGGCGCCTAAAAGAGGCGTCTCGCCTTCGACGAACGGCATAGATAGGTGCAGCTGTCGGCGGCCAAGCTGCTGCTGTCGGTGGCGAACCTGCTGGTGCTGCAACCCCCGCCTCTCCCTTCTCCACGCCCCCTAAGCTCACCTCCCCCTCGTCGAGAGGCGCGTGGTCCTCGCCCTCTGGCAAGAGAGCGGCAACGACAAAGACCGACCTGGTGCCGGCTGTTGTTTGCGACCAGTGCACGGACCAGCACTTGGTCAAGAACTCCGCGCCTGGTGGCAAAAACGTGGCCTTCGCCACCTGCAAGGATCTCATGTGCGTGGTGGCGGGATCATCCTGACAGGGCAACCGACTGCGAGTTCTGTGCTCGCCCGATCAAGGAAGGGACTGTCTCGTACTCCCTCGAGACTGCTGACGGTGGTGAGTGTCTTATGTCTATTGTGCATGCTGTATGTTGCCAGTACGTTTTTTTGGGGTTTTCAATTGCCTTTTTGCATACAATCCTACGTCAAAGCGTTTTTTTTTTTTTTACTCATCCATGCTCGCTCGTTCTTTCCCCTTCGTGCGTTGCGTCGGCTCCTCTTACACACAGTGCACGCGAACGCGCACATGCACAACTGTTTGCGGGACGTGAACGAAGGAACGGAGGATTTAGCTGTCGCCGTCACCGCTGCACCGAACGACGTGAGTGCTGCTGCTACTGTGGTGCATTTTCGGTGCATGCACACGATTTCTGTGTGTACATGTTTTTTTGGTGACCCCACATACTCATTTTTTGCTCGTTTTCGGCTGCCCGCTGCTGCTGCTGCTGCTGTCAGCGCTACGCCATGAGTGCTGCTGCTGCTGTGCACCTGCTGCTCCTGTGCACTCGCTGCTGCTGTAGTGCTGCTACTTTGTTGCCGTGCATCATGCTGGAAGCGTACATATTTTCGGATCGTCAATTCCGTAGGTTTTGCGATGGCGGCATACCAGGGTGCATGCTTTTTTTCTTCCTTATTTTCATATCGTTGCTATGCTGCTGCTGCTGCTGCTGCCAACGCTGCCAACGCTGCCAACGCTGCGGCGATTCGTTGCAGCTTCTGCTGCTGCTAAAGCTGTGGCTGCTTCTGCTGCTGCTGCTGCTAATGCTGCCGCAATATCCACTGAATGTTCGTATGTACTCGGATTACCGTTTTTCTTGGTCATTTTTGTACTCAAATGGTTCCTTTTGATACGTGAAAAAATATTTTTGTCGTTTTGCTCCTGCATTTTGCGTACGTACTGCAATTTCTCGTTTTTTGGCTTTGTTATTTTCATATATATCGTTGCTATGCTGCTGCTGTGGTGCTGCTGCGTTGTTGCCGTACATCATGCTGCACTTGTGTGTGTACATATTTCGGTATCGTCAATGAAATTCCGTAGGTTTGGCGATTGCGGCATACCAGGGTACATACTTTTTTTCTTCCTTATTTTCATATCGTTGCTATGCTGCTGCTGCCAACGCGGATTACTGTTTTTATTGGCCATTTTTGTACCCAAATGGTTTTTTTTATACGTAAAAACAATATTTTGGTCGTTTTGCTCCTGCATTTTGCGTACGTACTACTTTTTCTCGTATTTCGTGTTGTTGCTATGCTGCTGCTGCGTTGTTGCCGTACAGCATGCGGAGGTGGGTCTATAGTGAGGTACCAAAAATACTTTTCGGACGGCCTCGGGGTACATACTTTTTTTCTCCCTTCTTTTCATATCGTTGCTATGCTGCTGCTGCCAACGCTGTGGCGATCCGTTGCTGCTTCTGCTGCTTCTGCTGCTGCTGCTGCTCTGCTTTTAGTGCTGCCGCAATATTCACTGAATGTTTGTATGTACTCGGATAATTTTGTGTTTCCTGGTCGTTTTGTGGCGCTGCTGCGTTGTTGCCGTACATCATGCTGGACATGATTTGTGTGTCTATTACACTTAAACTTGTGCGTGTGTACATATTTCTGTATCGTCAATGATTTTTTTTGTGGTGCTGCTGCGTTGTTGCCGTACATCATGCTGGACGTGATTTGTGTGTGTACTGTACTACACTTGTGTGTCTACATATTTCTGTATCGTCAATGAAATTACGTACTTGCTGCTTCTGCTGCTGCTGCCGTCGTATAGCAAGCGATTACGTGCTGCTGTTGTGCCGCTGTAGAGTAGTACAAATAATGAACTCTGCTGCCCCCCCCCCCGCCCCCTTCCCCCTCCCCCGCCATTCCCTGCACGCCACTCCCGCCCCGCGCACCCTATATGTTTACTTCGACCAGGTCCGTGGCAAGTGCTACAACTGCCGCCTGACGGACTCCACCATCAAAGACGGAGACATCATCATCAAGCGCAAAAAGACTCCCTTCCATTTCGCCTGCTCCAGGGCTTCGCGGAATTCCGAAGCAGTACGTCAAGCAGATTGTCGCCATCCAGGACGAACATAAGAAAACAAATTGATTCCCACATTTCCCAAAATCACGATTATTTCTTCCTACACATATCTAACGGGTTCAACAGCGAACAGATCCACATTCTGGGCCTCCCGCCTCGTTACTACAGCATCCTGGAAGACTATTTACATATCATGTCTCATCCAAACTCCTATGCTGGCTACATCGAAATCGCGGCCGCCCAGCAACTATACAACATTTCCATAACCGTTGTCGTTGCCGGCACTGCTGCTTTCTCTCCTGTCCCAAACCTTCCTTTAAACAACAGCCTGCATGTTGTATATCATCCACATGCCAAGCACTACTCCACTCTCTCCCCATACTGATCATGAAAGATGTTATTCTTCTTATTAGACGAATGTCATTCTTACTCTTGCGTCACCCGATCTTACGTTTCACATTACATTCATAAATAAACGCGATTATTACATCCTTCACCATTTCTTACACAAATACATTTAGTTTGGTTGGCTTTGGGCTATGTCGCCAATTAATTGCAGTTATATGTACACGAAACGACGGAATACCCACTCCGAAGGAAAGCCTTGTATATATATATATGTATGCAAATTGGTATTTACAGGCGAGGCGCTTCGCCCAGATCAACCGTAAGGGCCCAGCTTATCGAGGTTTTTCGGTTCATTCAATTTGACGTGATTTTTTTAATAATTTAATTTGCATCTGATTGAACGAAATTTAGTGTTCCCCGTTAAGATGGGTTATAAATCTCGATTTCCTTGGATCTTCGACATTTCGAGACCATCCATCAATGTTTTGTTCATCATTATTGGTTGCCATCGACGGGCGTCGAATAAATCTGAAATTCCAGGGGGTTTAACAGGTGCCAGGTACATTTTTTTTTTTTTTTTTTTTTTTGTTTCATCATCACTTTTACTTTCCAGCCCACTCGTAGGAGGTTTTACCCTCGACGATCTTCTGGACAAGCCGTGGTCACAGGTGTCGTCCCTTCTCCCCCCCGGTACGTGCCTTTAGTTTTTATCGCGCATAGGGTTCAGCATTCCCACTGCTCGTCGATTTTCATCGAATGTACAGCTAACTCACGCTCTCGCGCTTTCCGCTAATCAATTTTATGCAAGAAAAAAGTCCCTATGAGCATGCACTCGGTGAGACTCGAACTCACGAAATTGATATTGATAGGCTCGCGGACCACCTACCAAGCCACCGGCGACGCCGGTACTACGAATGTATAGAGGAACATGTGACACATGTTACAAAACAAAACCCACCACATCACTTTCGATTCTGGAAAGGCGATTCTCACTTTGGAAAGTCGGCTGTTCTTGGGACTGGCGAGGACTCATTGATTACATTACAGCTCGATACTGTTGGAACATGGGAGAACGTACTCATTCCACCTCCTGACACCCTCGGGACTAGCGAGGAATCACGTGGTCACTCCAGATTCCAGTGCCCTCGGGACCAGCGTGAACTCAGTCGTTTGTGATCCCGATACACGAGGGACTGGGTGCCCAAATACTGCCGGTGAGAGTCCGAGGTGCTACTGCTCTGACAATCATTAATTCTCGATCGTAGGGCAAAGATCCCTGAATCCACCCAAATAGCAATATGCCCCCTGAGTTTCATGGCTCTGCTGCGTTGTTGCCGTACATCATGCTGGACATGATTTGTGTGTCTATTACACTTAAACTTGTGCGTGTGTACATATTTCTGTATCGTCAATGATTTTTTTTGTGGTGCTGCTGCGTTGTTGCCGTACATCATGCTAGACGTGATTTGTGTGTGTACTGTACTACACTTGTGTGTCTACATATTTCTGTATCGTCAATGAAATTACGTACTTGCTGCTTCTGCTGCTGCTGCTGCCGTCGTATAGCAAGCGATTACGTGCTGCTGTTGTGCCGCTGTAGAGTAGTACAAATAATGAACTCTGCCCCCCCCCGCCCCCTTCCCCCTCCCCCGCCATTCCCTGCACGCCACTCCCGCCCCGCGCACCCTATATGTTTACTTCGACCAGGTCCGTGGCAAGTGCTACAACTGCCGCCTGACGGACTCCACCATCAAAGACGGAGACATCACCATCAAGCGCAAAAAGACTCCCTTCCATTTCGCCTGCTCCAGGGCTTCGCGGAATTCCGAAGCAGTACGTCAAGCAGATTGTCGCCATCCAGGACGAACATAAGAAAACAAATTGATTCCCACATTTCCCAAAATCACGATTATTTCTTCCTACACATATCTAACGGGTTCAACAGCGAACAGATCCACATTCTGGGCCTCCCGCCTCGTTACTACAGCATCCTGGAAGACTATTTACATATCATGTCTCATCCAAACTCCTATGCTGGCTACATCGAAATCGCGGCCGCCCAGCAACTATACAACATTTCCATAACCGTTGTCGTTGCCGGCACTGCTGCTTTCTCTCCTGTCCCAAACCTTCCTTTAAACAACAGCCTGTATGTTGTATATCATCCACATGCCAAGCACTACTCCACTCTCTCCCCATACTGATCATGAAAGATGTTATTCTTCTTATTAGACGAATGTCATTCTTACTCTTGCGTCACCCGATCTTACGTTTCACATTACATTCATAAATAAACGCGATTATTACATCCTTCACCATTTCTTACACAAATACATTTAGTTTGGTTGGCTTTGGGCTATGTCGCTAATTAATTGCAGTTATATGTACACGAAACGACGGAATACCCACTCCGAAGGAAAGCCTTGTATATATATATATATATGCAAATTGGTATTTACAGGCGAGGCGCTTCGCCCAGATCAACCGTAAGGGCCCAGCTTATCGAGGTTTTTCGGTTCATTCAATTTGACGTGATTTTTTTAATAATTTAATTTGCATCTGATTGAACGAAATTTAGTGTTCCCCGTTAAGATGGGTTATAAATCTCGATTTCCTTGGATCTTCGACATTTCGAGACCATCCATCAATGTTTTGTTCATCATTATTGGTTGCCATCGACGGGCGTCGAATAAATCTGAAATTCCAGGGGGTTTAACAGGTGCCAGGTACTTTTTTTTTTTTTTTTTTTTTTTGTTTCATCATCACTTTTACTTTCCAGCCCACTCGTAGGAGGTTTTACCCTCGACGATCTTTCTGGACAAGCCGTGGTCACAGGTGTCGTCCCTTCTCCCCCCCGGTACGTGCCTTTAGTTTTTATCGCGCATAGGGTTCAGCATTCCCACTGCTCGTCGATTTTCATCGAATGTACAGCTAACTCACGCTCTCGCGCTTTCCGCTAATCAATTTTATGCAAGAAAAAGTCCCTATGAGCATGCACTCGGTGAGACTCGAACTCACGAAATTGATATTGATAGGCTCGCGGACCACCTACCAAGCCACCGACGACGCCGGTACTACGAATGTATAGAGGAACATGTGACACATGTTACAAAACAAAACCCACCACATCACTTTCGATTCTGGAAAGGCGATTCTCACTTTGGAAAGTCGGCTGTTCTTGGGACTGGCGAGGACTCATTGATTACATTACAGCTCGATACTGTTGGAACATGGGAGAACGTACTCATTCCACCTCCTGACACCCTCGGGACTAGCGAGGAATCACGTGGTCACTCCAGATTCCAGTGCCCTCGGGACCAGCGTGAACTCAGTCGTTTGTGATCCCGATACACGAGGGACTGGGTGCCCAAATACTGCCGGTGAGAGTCCGAGGTGCTACTGCTCTGACAATCATTAATTCTCGATCGTAGGGCAAAGATCCCTGCATCCACCCAAATAGCAATATGCCCCCTGAGTTTCATGGCTCTGCTGCGTTGTTGCCGTACATCATGCTGGACATGATTTGTGTGTCTATTACACTTAAACTTGTGCGTGTGTACATATTTCTGTATCGTCAATGATTTTTTTTGTGGTGCTGCTGCGTTGTTGCCGTACATCATGCTGGACGTGATTTGTGTGTGTACTGTACTACACTTGTGTGTCTACATATTTCTGTATCGTCAATGAAATTACGTACTTGCTGCTTCTGCTGCTGCTGCTGCCGTCGTATAGCAAGCGATTACGTGCTGCTGTTGTGCCGCTGTAGAGTAGTACAAATAATGAACTCTGCCCCCCCCCGCCCCCTTCCCCCTCCCCCCCCGCCATTCCCTGCACGCCACTCCCGCCCCGCGCACCCTATATGTTTACTTCGACCAGGTCCGTGGCAAGTGCTACAACTGCCGCCTGACGGACTCCACCATCAAAGACGGAGACATCACCATCAAGCGCAAAAAGACTCCCTTCCATTTCGCCTGCTCCAGGGCTTCGCGGAATTCCGAAGCAGTACGTCAAGCAGATTGTCGCCATCCAGGACGAACATAAGAAAACAAATTGATTCCCACATTTCCCAAAATCACGATTATTTCTTCCTACACATATCTAACGGGTTCAACAGCGAACAGATCCACATTCTGGGCCTCCCGCCTCGTTACTACAGCATCCTGGAAGACTATTTACATATCATGTCTCATCCAAACTCCTATGCTGGCTACATCGAAATCGCGGCCGCCCAGCAACTATACAACATTTCCATAACCGTTGTCGTTGCCGGCACTGCTGCTTTCTCTCCTGTCCCAAACCTTCCTTTAAACAACAGCCTGTATGTTGTATATCATCCACATGCCAAGCACTACTCCACTCTCTCCCCATACTGATCATGAAAGATGTTATTCTTCTTATTAGACGAATGTCATTCTTACTCTTGCGTCACCCGATCTTACGTTTCACATTACATTCATAAATAAACGCGATTATTACATCCTTCACCATTTCTTACACAAATACATTTAGTTTGGTTGGCTTTGGGCTATGTCGCTAATTAATTGCAGTTATATGTACACGAAACGACGGAATACCCACTCCGAAGGAAAGCCTTGTATATATATATATATATGCAAATTGGTATTTACAGGCGAGGCGCTTCGCCCAGATCAACCGTAAGGGCCCAGCTTATCGAGGTTTTTTCGGTTCATTCAATTTGACGTGATTTTTTTAATAATTTAATTTGCATCTGATTGAACGAAATTTAGTGTTCCCCGTTAAGATGGGTTATAAATCTCGATTTCCTTGGATCTTCGACATTTCGAGACCATCCATCAATGTTTTGTTCATCATTATTGGTTGCCATCGACGGGCGTCGAATAAATCTGAAATTCCAGGGGGTTTAACAGGTGCCAGGTACTTTTTTTTTTTTTTTTTTTTTTTGTTTCATCATCACTTTTACTTTCCAGCCCACTCGTAGGAGGTTTTACCCTCGACGATCTTCTGGACAAGCCGTGGTCACAGGTGTCGTCCCTTCTCCCCCCCGGTACGTGCCTTTAGTTTTTATCGCGCATAGGGTTCAGCATTCCCACTGCTCGTCGATTTTCATCGAATGTACAGCTAACTCACGCTCTCGCGCTTTCCGCTAATCAATTTTATGCAAGAAAAAGTCCCTATGAGCATGCACTCGGTGAGACTCGAACTCACGAAATTGATATTGATAGGCTCGCGGACCACCTACCAAGCCACCGGCGACGCCGGTACTACGAATGTATAGAGGAACATGTGACACATGTTACAAAACAAAACCCACCACATCACTTTCGATTCTGGAAAGGCGATTCTCACTTTGGAAAGTCGGCTGTTCTTGGGACTGGCGAGGACTCATTGATTACATTACAGCTCGATACTGTTGGAACATGGGAGAACGTACTCATTCCACCTCCTGACACCCTCGGGACTAGCGAGGAATCACGTGGTCACTCCAGATTCCAGTGCCCTCGGGACCAGCGTGAACTCGGTCGTTTGTGATCCCGATACACGAGGGACTGGGTGCTCAAATACTGCCGGTGAGAGTCCGAGGTGCTACTGCTCTGACAATCATTAATTCTCGATCGTAGGGCAAAGATCCCTGAATCCACCCAAATAGCAATATGCCCCCTGAGTTTCAGGCGGCCATGCAATTTAGCAACTACGGCAGTACCAGGTCACTCACATCGCTAATTGTAGAATATACAATGGCCTACGTACAGTAGATGGTACGCCAGTGAAGCAGCGAAGAGGGGACAGCCAGTAGCAGTGCCGTAGGGGTGAGCAACGGACGGCATCCGTGCGGAAGATGGGATAGTGGTATCCGCAAAAAAGGTCCGATGATACATCTGGGAAAGGAAGTATCCCCCTGCTCCAAAAACACAGCAGTATGGAGGATCCCGGGGGAGAAGGGCTGGTTGCGGGTGACGCCAGTGGCAGAATCATCCCCATCAGCACACACAAAGACAGGGAAAACGCGGCGATCAAAGAGGGGGCAGCTCCAGTGAATAAACGAGCACCTGGTGAGTGCAGGCAGTGTGCACGGCACTGGGCAGAGTGAGGATGGTTCGTAGCAGCATCGGCATAGTACAGCAAAAAACATAATTGACGGATTTCCGCCCCCTACGTTGTTCAAAGACTGGTACTGCTGTGTAGAAGGTTGAAAAAAGACACGCGCTCTACTGCCGTAAGCACTTCTTGAGCGTATAACATCCCGGAGGTGCGGATACGTCCATGTGCCGTGGCCTTTGCGTTATTTAATAGTTTCTTTTTGGTTTGTTTTTAAAACATCATCACTTTTACTTTCCAGCCTAACTCGTAGGAGGTTTTGCCCTCGGCGATCTTCTGGACAAGCCGTGGTCACAGGTGTCGTCCCTTCTCCCCCCCGGTACGTGCCTATTTTTTTTTTTTCCGTCGCGAATAGGGTTCAGCATTCCTACTGTCCGTCGATTTTCATCGAATGCACAGCTAACTCACGCTCTCGCTCTTTTCGCTATTCAGTTTTCTGCAAGAAAGCAAGGGATATACATGTATACGCAAATTGGTATTTACAGGCCAGGAGTTTCGCGCATGATCCATAAACCCTGATCTCCTTGGATCTCCGACATTTCGAGACCATCCTCCAATGTTTTGTTAATCATTTCTTGTCATCGAAGGGCGTCTAATAGACCTGAAATTACAGGGGGTGCCAGGTACTACGAATGTATAGAGGAATATAATTTACCTTACGAAACAGAACCCACCACAATACTTTTGATTCTGGAAAGGCGATTCTCACTTTGGAAATTCGGCTGTGTTCTTGGGACTGGCGAGGACTCATTGATTACATTACAGCTCGATACTGTTGGAACATGGGAGAACGTACTCATTCCACCTCCTGATACCCTCGGGACTAGCAAGGAATCACGTGGTCACTCCAGATTCCAGTACCCGCGGGACCAGCGTGAACTCAGTCGTTTGTGATTCCGATACACGAGGGACTGGGTGCTCAAATAAATACTGCCGGTGAAAGTCCGAGGTACTACTGCTCTGACGACCATTCATTTTCGATCGTAGGGCGAAGATCCCTGAATCTACCCAAATAGCAATACGCCCCCTGAGTTGCAATTTAGCAACTACGGCAGTACCAGGTCACTCACATCGCTTATAATAGAATAAACAATTGCCTACGTACAGTAGATGATACGCCAGTGAAGCAGCGAAGAGGGGACAGCCAGTAGCAGTGCCGTAGGGGTGAGCAACGGACGGCATCCGTGCGGAAGATGGAATAGTGGTATCCGCAAAAAAGGTCCGATGATACATCTGGGAGAGGAAGTATTCCCCCATTCCAAAAATACAGCAGTATGGAGGATCCCGGGGGAGAAGGGCTGGTTGCGGGTGACGCCAGTGGCAGAATCATCCCCATCAGCACACACAAAGACAGGGAAAACGCGGCGATCAAAGAGGGGGCAGCTCCAGTGAATAAACGAGCACCTGGTGAGTGCAGGCAGTGTGCACGGCACTGGGCAGAGTGAGGATGGTTCGTAGCAGCATCGGCATAGTACAGCAAAAAACATAATTGACGGATTTCCGCCCCCTACGTTGTTCAAAGACTGGTACTGCTGTGTAGAAGGTTGAAAAAAGACACGCGCTCTACTGCCGTAAGCACTTCTTGAGCGTATAACATCCCGGAGGTGCGGATACGTCCATGTGCCGTGGCCTTTGCGTTATTTAATAGTTTCTTTTTGGTTTGTTTTTAAAACATCATCACTTTTACTTTCCAGCCTAACTCGTAGGAGGTTTTGCCCTCGGCGATCTTCTGGACAAGCCGTGGTCACAGGTGTCGTCCCTTCTCCCCCCCGGTACGTGCCTATTTTTTCCGTCGCGAATAGGGTTCAGCATTCCTACTGTCCGTCGATTTTCATCGAATGCACAGCTAACTCACGCTCTCGCTCTTTTCGCTATTCAGTTTTCTGCAAGAAAGCAAGGGATATACATGTATACGCAAATTGGTATTTACAGGCCAGGAGTTTCGCGCATGATCCATAAACCCTGATCTCCTTGGATCTCCGACATTTCGAGACCATCCTCCAATGTTTTGTTAATCATTTCTTGTCATCGAAAGGCGTCTAATAGACCCGAAATTACAGGGGGTGCCAGGTACTACGAATGTATAGAGGAATATAATTTACCTTACGAAACAGAACCCACCACAATACTTTCGATTCTGGAAAGGCGATTCTCACTTTGGAAATTCGGCTGTGTTCTTGGGACTGGCGAGGACTCATTGATTACATTACAGCTCGATACTGTTGGAACATGGGAGAACGTACTCATTCCACCTCCTGATACCCTCGGGACTAGCAAGGAATCACGTGGTCACTCCAGATTCCAGTACCCTCGGGACCAGCGTGAACTCAGTCGTTTGTGATTCCGATACACGAGGGACTGGGTGCTCAAATAAATACTGCCGGTGAAAGTCCGAGGTACTACTGCTCTGACGACCATTCATTTTCGATCGTAGGGCGAAGATCCCTGAATCTACCCAAATAGCAATACGCCCCCTGAGTTGCAATTTAGCAACTACGGCAGCACCAGGTCACTCACATCGCTTATAATAGAATAAACAATTGCCTACGTACAGTAGATGATACGCCAGTGAAGCAGCGAAGAGGGGACAGCCAGTAGCAGTGCCGTAGGGGTGAGCAACGGACGGCATCCGTGCGGAAGATGGAATAGTGGTATCCGCAAAAAAGGTCCGATGATACATCTGGGAGAGGAAGTATTCCCCCATTCCAAAAATACAGCAGTATGGAGGATCCCGGGGGAGAAGGGCTGGTTGCGGGTGACGCCAGCGGCAGAATCATCCCCATCAGCACACACAAAGACAGGGAAAACGCGGCGATCAAAGAGGGGGCAGCTCCAGTGAATAAACGAGCACCTGGTGAGTGCAGGCAGTGTGCACGGCACTGGGCAGAGTGAGGAGGGTTTGTTGCGGCATCGGCACAGTACAGCAAATTGACGGATCTCCCCCCCCTCCGTTGTCCAAAGACTGGTACTACTGTAGAAGGTTGAAAAAAGACCCGCGTTCTACTGCTGTAAGCACTTCTTGAACGTAAAACATCCCGTGAGGTGCGGATACGTCCATGTGCCGTGGCCTTTGTGTTACTTTTTTTTTGTAACTCTTCTCACTTTTACTCTCCAGCCTGACTCGTAGGAGGTTTTACCCTCTCAGCGATCTTCTGGGCAAGACGTGGTCACAGGTGTCGTCCCTTCTCCCCCCCGGTACGTGTCTTTATTTTTCATCGCGCATGGGGTTCAGCATTCCCACTGCTCGTCGGTTTTCATCGAATATACAGCCAACTCACGCTCTCGCGCTTTCCGCTATAATCAATTTGGTGCAAGAAAAAAGTCCCTACGAGCTGGATTGGCCCAGAGGCTGAAAAGAAGGTTGGACGGGAATATCCACGCGGTTTTTACGAATTTTGATCTGAAATTTTGACACGTGATTTTTAGTAGTATTTCGAATGTAATTGCGACTGCACCTCTTCTTCTTCTTTTTTTTTTCACAAATTAGGCCAATATTTGTAAATATGGAAATATTTGTTTTGCGACAAAGGGATGTTAAAAAATAAAAACAAGAAGGTGCAGTCGCAACTACATTTTTTTTTAAAATACGTCAGCTGTGAGTTCCACTGATTAAATAGTTGATACTCAACTTTGCAAGCTGCGTAATACGCCTCGTCTATACTCCAGTTTTACCTTTGAAATACTACTAATAATCACGTGTCAAAAATTCAGATCAAAATTCGTAAAAACCGCGTGGATATTCCCGTTTTTCTGCTTTGTCACCAGGATTGCAGGTGACGTAGTTTTGTATATACACCCCCACATCGTATGATACCACCCCACTACGTAGTTCAAACCTCGACGTCTCCCCACCAAGAGCAACGACAGCACCGACAAGGGTGGCACTGGAAATATGTAGTTTATTTAGAGCTCTCTCATAGCGTGTTGTTTGGCGATACAGCAGCAGCAGTATTACACAGGTGGACACTCGGCTCCAGCCACGGGGTGGTAGGCAAGGGACCCTGTACAGGGTTTACGTGTTGTGCTACCCTGTACAGGGTATACCATCTCTCGGGGTAGCCCATTCTCATGACCCTGTACAGGGTTCGACCGGAGGACCCTGTACAGGGTCAGGGCAGTCAGATGCTGGTCGGGGGTCAACTCGTTGACCTCGTACAGGGTCAGACCCTGCACAGGGTCAGGGCAGTCATACACGGTACGGGGATCAATTCGCTGACCCTGTACAGGGTCGAGCGGGCTTACCCGGTACAGGGTTTATCTCGCGGAACCTGTGCAGAGTTTTGTATTTGGACCCTTTGCAGGGTTGCACCAGCGGACCCTGGGGGCGACTGGTTTGACGCATTATATACCCAGCAGATCTGTTCTGTTGAGACGCGATCGGGCCATATATATATATATATACTATTATTATTATTATTATTATTATTTATTATTATTATTATTATTAGTAGTAGTAGTAGTAGTAGTAGTACTGTTATTATTAATATTACATACGCGTGTCGGACACAACGCTCGAAACGCACATGCACATACATACGATAAATCCGAAAAATAGGGAAAGAATATGTTGTCCTCAACTGTGCAAAGCCCCCCCCCCCCCCCCCCCCCCCCCCCCAAATGACCACACCGGAAAACGAAAAACCTTGTCCACTACGCTGTCCATTTGCAAATCCGCGTCACAAGCGGTTCTATAGGATGCAGCTTATATCCGTCATCTAAATGTAAGGGCACCAACAGACACGTACGAAAAGAACAAACGCAAGCATCTCAAACAGCACGCATATGCGTGTGTTGTCTTCACAGTACACCGTTTTCCTACCTAACTACATCACAGTATACATAGTGTCCGTCCTGTTTTGGTATCCTAGAGATATCCAAATAAATTATGTGGTCACATATTGTGAGAAAGCGACAATCAACAAAAAAATGCCAATGATTGCGTTCTCGAATTCATCAAAAACACGTTGTCATTGACTATCAGGTACCAAATTGGCAAAACCCCCACCTCATACAATCGTTTATATGCTATCATGATGTATTTATGGAGCAAGCTTCTCCAAGGTTGGCGCTCGCTGCGAAACCAAAAATAATATAACACACATGTGTGCCTTCACATTCGGCTGTTTTCTCCACCGTAGATAACCCCCCTCTTTAAGGCCATACGACTACGGTCATGCATGACATAAGTACCCCGGTATATTAGAACGAAGAGAGACTCCCGAGCTCAAGCTGAGTAATCTACTAGCACATGGGTAACGCCTGAAAAATAATGCACTCACACCTTACGAATGGTACATCGACGCAGAGGACTACCCCGCATATTCCAACCGAGACCAATTTCCGACGCTGTAACACAAATAGCACATGCATCAGTATAGGGCAACAAAACAACAACCCAATATATCCCCCAAAATACTTTTACGTCGTGTGAAATCCAGCTCTGGACGTGCAGTATCCGTCGCCGCCGATGTCCTTGGGTCTGAACACTGTTGCAAGACACGTACAATAGGGGTAGGAAGGAGAGCACGACATGCGAGCACCGACAGGCAAGTGTTAAAAAGCGCAACGATATACAAAAAATGTCGCACATACAAACATTCGGCAACCTAGTCTCGGGCTGAGCAGAAAATCTCAGCAAAATCATCGTCAAGTTTCCAACTCGTCCCAGAGTGAACGAGAAGCCGAGGGTCAGGTCAGAGAAAAAGGATTCGACAACGGTTACACAAAAGGCGAGTAACCAAAAACCGTAAAAGGTACACAACCATCGACAGAAATGGGTGGCTATAACGCCAACCCATCGCCGGGGTCACACATAATACTTTTAGAAGCTAAATCTCATGGCTACATCTGCGGAGGCGTCGACGTGAACTGGTCTCGTGAAAGCAAAGCACTAGACTATGCAGCCTCCGTTACCCCACCCATGTTATGTTCGGCGTCACAACGTACACAGATACACGGGTTGGAAATAATCTTCTCCGAGGAATCAGCGGGTTACATTACGAAATCGCATCACGCTTCTAACCGTGTATCAGAGTATACTCGAGTTGTTGGTACACGGTACATAGGTATACCCCGGCGATTAGTCGTCACAAACGGGTACTCGGATAATTCTGAAAATAAAACCCGAGCTCGTCGCGGATAACCCCAGATTCCAGATAACATCAAACGGGTTCAACGAGTACTCGGGTAAACCCGGGTAATCGGACAACCCGTTTTCGCTTACGGTCATCCAGGGGTACCACAAGCTGAACAACCCGTTTTCGCTTACGGTCATCCAGGGGTACCACAAGCTGAAGACAAGGCGTGCACGATTTGACGTCGAAACCAGAACTACAAACACTTACGGCAATGGACAGAGTGTCGGGTATTCAAAAAGAATAACAAGAAACTACAACACCGTGCAATTAGCTTGCCTTGGTTTTTGTGTTTTTCATTATACAGCAGTGGACGCCCGGTGTTAAGAAACGTCGGTTTGGTGTCCAGGCTAAATGTCTTATTTTCTTTCCGACCTTAATGTAACTCTTTTGCATAGAATCTAGAGTTGGTCTCACTGTTGAGTTGTGTTTCTTAACCCAATTTTCGTATTGTTCGCACTATTTTTCTTGACATAGGCGGGAGCCCACTGTATATACTACAGATTACCTTGTATTGCTTTGCGCAACTGCACAGCGTAATAAGAATATGTACAAATATAGAGATATGCCGTACGAGTAGTAGTGCCCCTGAACTGAGGACATTCAGGTATTATACAGTGCAGGACATATTGACGAGATGTGCGCCATAGTAGGTGGCGTTCTCAGGTCTCTATCTATGTCGGGCAGGTGTCATGGCTCGAGTCACCAAAAGGCATGCCTATGTTGACCCCGAGGATATCGAATAATATGACAGGCACGCGTGTCAAAAAAAGAGTGGAAAATCTCGATGGACAGGCCAAGGACGCCGTTTCTGTCGATTTGGAAGGTTTTTATAGATATTGTGAGGCATTCTAAACGGGGGACATGCCGAACTAACAGTACCCGGGTACTTGAACCCGCCGAGTACCCGGGCTTTGGCCACTCCCAGAACACGCGGTTTCAAGTCAAACCCGAACCCGTCATGGGTTTTCCCCACCCGGGTTGTACCCGCCGGGTACCCGGGTTTCCATCAACCGGGAACCTCTACGTGAAAAACACGGCAAAAGGGGCGGCCCGACGACACACGCACGCCAAATGTGTGTGCAGGTCTAAGATTCGGACGCCTTTTTTAGCAGAACATCAAGTGCTCGTATTCATATGTCCAGTGACCTCCTGGATATAGTAATGTAGCCAAAAGTGATTTAATCATTCCAGACCCCATACCACGCGCGAAGTACTGGACGTGTGTAAACACAATAACACCCTCGTTTGTAGCCAGGATAACCCGAAATCTATCTTATGAATTCGACATTCCGTTGTATATGGATACGTCAAGTTATTCATCACGTCCGCTCATCACGGAACTCACACAGCGTTCAATAGGCACAAGTTCAAGACTCGGCTGTGTTGACAGATATATGCCACGTAAGCGGTCACACCTTCTCGGAGCGACTGCCAATCACGACACAATTGATTATTGTACAAGGAAACCAACGCCAAAACAAAGTCGTGTACCGGTATGCATGAGGAATTAGGAGGGGCAAGAATATCTCGAACGCGATCAAAAATTTGATGATGCTTGGTGAATCTCCGTCCTAAAAGATAAACGACCTCACATGGTATGCGATCCAGGCTTTCAAGGCTGCTAAGTAGTAGGAGGCGGCGAAGCTGAAGACCACGCTGAAGTACAGTGCCTCTTGAAGTAGTTGCGGGACGATGTCCTTTTGCCAAATGTATGGCCCCCGTGGGTCGCCGATCTAGATGACACAGCAACGAGCTACTTTTCGACTGCGGGCCATGTTTCCTCCAGCAGTCCGCGATTATCGAAAATCACAAAAATGAAGACGGAGAGTCGCTACGGTACCAGGAACAGAAACGTGTACAGGGAGGAGAGCCCAGCGCGGGATACAGGCAAATAGGAATGTCGGGCGTGCAGGTGTTCCGTCAGAAAATATTAAACACGAATACGAATGCGCAGCAGGCCATGTTGCAAGTTACACAAATTATTCGCGTCGATCTATGTCATACTCCGGGGTACAAGATGAGCTGTCACTTCGGGTTCGCCGCTCTTGTACTAATAGTAGAATATTTATTACAGTACATTATTCCACACGCGAGCAAACGCGTTAACCGGGGGCAAACCGAAAATAGTAGACCACAACAACAGCAATTGGTCTCGGCGTTTGCTCAAATCGCTGGAGCACACTAAATCCGATTTTTCCGCATAGGAAGACTGTTCAGATTTGCGAACTTCACAGCTGAAACTGCGATCGGGTCGAAATCTGAACCTCAAAATCTGAATTGCGTATGAAGAAGCCTCAGGCCGTTTCCTATGCGGTTCGATTTCGAGCTTCAGATTTGTATTTTTCGATCTCAAAATCGAATGACCCTACTTATGCAGTCCGATTATGCAAAGTCCGACAGGAAATTTTTCGATTTGAGAATCCGATGACCCAAGTCGTCGGATTTTGGCCCAAAATCCGACGACCTGGGTCATCAGATTTTCAAATCGAAAAATGGCATGCTCTCTAAATTCAAGATGTTATCCACGACAGCAAACAGCAGCGAAACGATCAATGAGTTGGATGGTGATACAGCTGTATAGCGACGTTGCTTCGCGCCCGACGCGCGGACGGCGCGTCCCTCCGTGGCCAGACTAGAGTCGGCTGGCGCGGGCTCGGGCCTAGAGACCAAGAGAAGAGCACCCGGCACGCGTCTCTCCGTGGATACGTACTCGTAGACTACACCGCAGCTGTACAGCAGCAGCAGCAGCAGCAGTCAAGTCACAAAATCAAACACAAAATACCAAGACAGGTTGACTCTAGCGCCCTCGCCACGTCTCTTCGCCGCCAGACCAGAGGCAGTCAGCGTGGGCTCGGACGCTTGGGTCCTACGCGCAGGGCAGCGCACCCAGCGCGTCTCTTCGCGGCGCCAAACCACAATAACAGCAGTTGGTCTCCGCGTTTGCTCGAATCTCCACACGCACAATAAATCTGATTTTTCCGCATAGGAAGACCCTTTCGATTTGACAAGTTAATATCTGAAAATGTAATCGGGTCAAAATCTGAAGCTCAAAAATCGAACCGCATAGGAAACGGCTTCCTATGCGGTTCGATTTCGAGCTTCAGATTTGTATTTTTCGATCTCAAAATCGAATGACCCTACTTATGCAGTCCGATTAGGCAAAATCCGACAGGAAATTTTTCGATTTGAGAATCCGATGACCCAAGTCGTCGGATTTTCGCCCAAAATCCGACGACCTGGGTCATCAGATTTTCAAATCGAAAAATGGCATGCTCTCTAAATTCAAGATGTTATCCACGACAGCAAACAGCAGCAGAATGATCGATGAGTTGGATGGTGATACAGCTGTATAGCGACGTTGCTTCGCGCCCAACGCGCGGACGGCGCGTCCCTCCGTGGCCAGACTAGAGTCGGCTGGCGCGGGCTCGGGCCTAGAGACCAAGAGGAGAGCACTCGGCACGCGTCTCTTCGTGGATACGTACTCGTAGACTACACTACTGTACAGCAGCAGCAGTCAGTCACAAAATGAAACACAAAATACCAAGACAGGTTGACTCTAGCGCACTCGCCACGTCTCTTCACCACCAGACTAGAGGCAGTCAGCGTGGGCTCGGACGCTTGGGTCCTACGCGCAGGGCAGCGCACCCAACGAGTCTCTTCGCGGCGCCAAATCACAAAAACAGCAGTTGGTCTCCGCGTTTGCTCGAATCTCTACACGCACAATAAATCTGATTTTTCTGCATAGGAAGGCCCTTTCGATTTGGCAAGCTCGTATCTGAAAATGCGATCGTGTCAAAATCTGAAGCTCAAAAATCGAACCGCATAGGAAACGGCCTCATACTCTTATACTTGGTAACAAGTATTGACAGCAGCAGTGCACTATACATATAAATGGAGCAATTACGACGAGCTGCTGCTGCGCTACTACGACGAGCACTGTTTTTCTGCTTGCTGCTGGTACTGCTGTACGACTGCTGCTGTGCTGCCGCATACCACTGCTGTCGAAGGTCAATACATTGTGTGTACGCTCGGGTACGACTACTGCTTGACTGAGGCTATGCTATAAGCCGAGTCTGCTGCCTGGTATGGTCCTCTCTTCTGTGTCCAGCTGCTGTGTGCTATCCGGTGCCAGGTATACGAGTATCAAAACCTGGTTTCATTTTAGCCGTTGGTTGTTTAGGTACATTTGATTTTATAAAAAAACTAGAATAAAATACCCGTCTTTGTGATCGCGTCGAAAGTTGTAGTCGCGGAGAAAGGGCGTCGAGTCGCGAGTGGGATGATGCCCGCGCAAACATAGATTGAGAGGAGGTAATATGGACTTTGAGCAAGCAATGCCCCGGTCTCCGTTGGGTGAGGGTACGGCATCAACAACGAGGGGAAACCTAGACATCGCGACAAACCACCATCTACAGCGCATATATTATAGGGTTTCCCCGTGAAAAAAAAAACGTCGCGAAGATCGTCGTCTGGGGAAAAAAAAGACGTCTCGAGGTTACGCCGCTTTATTATCCGTAAAAATACGAAAAATCTGGGAATTTTACCACGACGAAAAAATCTCACGAGAGGTACTTTTACGGCCTGTTTTTTTTCGTCGTGAGGATGAACAGCTACGAACAGACCGCACCCAGCCCATCCGCCCCTGCTCCATATATATATCCCAACCTTGGCATCCCTCATCTGGGTCGCTGAAAGCAATCCACAGCAGCAGTGTAAACCACGACGACAATACCGCTTCAACGTGGGGCCGGCCGGCACCGCAGGAGATACTGCTTTCTGTTTGGGTGCGACCCATCTACAGCTCTGCGCTGATCGCCAGTTGAGTTTCTTGTCGACGGTAACATGTCCTCGGGTGCACGCAGCAAGGGGCATGCAATCACACCAACAACGAGCGCAAGACATTCCCTTCGTACTTGCACCCCGCAGAGCCTAGGCCGTCGCGAAGGGTATGGAGAGCCGCAGCATGCCGGACTGGGGGTGGAGGGGGGTGGCGTTGGGCCAGTGAGGGCGACCGGGAGCAACGGCTCTTCTGTGCGTCTGGGTGATAGTTTTCAAATTGGCTCGCTGGGACTCTCACCGGAGTTTTGTAATTTGTGAGCACGAGGGGTGGGGGAGCTGCTGCTGTCACAGTGGTTGGAGGTTCGAGCGGGGTGGAGGAGGCAGATCACACAAGGACGAGGATGAGCAGGGGGGGAATAACGCAGGCGGCGGTACCGCAGCAGGATATATATGCTTGGGGTTGTATGTAGCGGGTCATTCGGAGCATATGGCCTTCGTATGATGTACGAAGCTAGATGCACGGAGGATCGCTGCATCGCTGCCTACGTGATTTTGCGTTTTTTAAGATGTACTACTGCTGTGCTGTAATGACCAGGTACGAGTGTTTTACACCAGGTATGACACCTGGTAGGAAGTGCTGTTTGCTGTATGTACTCGTACGTGCGGCAACTGCTGCTGTACGATCTTCAGGCATCCAGTAAACAACACACACGTGATTGGACCCACGAACGGAAGGGGGTGTACAATGGCAGCGCAGCTTGCAAAGTTGAGTATCAACTACTTAATCAGTCGAACTCACAGCTGACGTATTTCAAAATTTATAAAATGGCAGTAGCGCCAGTTTTGAGCAGCTGTTAGCAAAAACCGGGCCTTCGTTGTTCACGAAAAGGCACGAGCGGCGAGATCTCCATAACTTTCGCAGACTACTCGCCAAACTGTCCTTCAGACGTCACGGCGAACTTCACGACGATATTTTAGAAACTGAGGCCAGATCTTATGCAATTTTTTTTGACGTGATTATATGGCTGTTTACGGAGGCTTCGGGGTATCTAGTCCCGTTTCTGATCAGATTTTATCAAAATCGCGTCTTATGGGGCCTGTTTGGTGGAAAAAAATGTTCCTCCGAGATTTTATCACTCATGAAATTCCAGGAAGTGATTTTTTTTGACAGCCTTTTCTGATCAACTCTGAAAGTGATAAAATTTGCTTTTGCACAAGACCTCGGAGGCATTGTACAATTTTGTATAGGTTACAGACAGGGCTCATGATGGGTCACGACGCTACATGCTTGGTTACTCTTGTACACAGCTGGGCTCCAGCACTTGTGCATCGGCCACTACGGAGAGAGAGGGCATCAATACCTTGGCCACCATCGCGTCCCTTGCGGCCGCCCAACTGCAGCTGCTCTAGGCAAAACAACTTTGGATACGAATAGGACGAGACTACAGCAGTATCAAAACAATCTAACATTCTTCTTTTCTGACTACGACGGCCGCAAGCAGCTCATGCTCCGCGAGAGCGAGAGCTCCTTGCTGGTCCAGCGACCCCTTACGCAGCTCCCCAGGAGGTTCCACGTTCCGTTCCTTCCTTGGAGGAGCTGGTGGTGAAGGTTGATCGCCCAACCCGGCGTGAACGACTCGTTCGTGTCGTGGTCCACGTACGTAGAGTTCAAGGAAACTTCAAGATCTCGGTTCTGTTCTTTTTTTTTTTTTGTTCTCCCATGAAATAAAACCAAAAACACCATAAGACGGCACATGGCGCACCGATCTGGTGTGGCTTTTTGCCGCAGGAAAATCCGACTTCCTGCCTTTTTCAATCACTCAAAAAATATTGCATAAGATCTGGCCTCAGACGACGTTCTCCGCGACGTTCTTTCACGGCGTTTTGTAAAAAATACGGGGAAACCCTATAATATAGGGTATACACGTGGAAGCTCAAAGGCGTCAGGCTTAAAATAACATGGGCGCTCTGCCGCGCGGAGACGCCAACTCGTACACTCTCACCATGGTAGAGCTGTCGATAGCGCTGGTATTGTCTGTTCATCGTCGCCTTGCAGGTCCGATCACTGCAGCGTCGCCACCGCTGGTACATCACACATCACCCCTTCGGAAAAAAGGTGATGCGTGTCCAAAACCAACGACAGTCCGCCTCCTTGAGTGCGGCATTGGCAACCAGGACCCACCCCATCAGCTCACCCAGAGATTCGCGCTTGACTACTTCATCTTGAACGGGGCTCCTGCAGACGAGGGTGCCTTTGGTTGGTGCCTACCGACTTCTCTCGAAGTAGCGACAAATCGAAATGCGTGATGCGAACCAATGCAGAATAACTGCGAACCAATGAGAATGACTTAGTCATTCTCATTGCTGCGAACCAAAAGGGTACGCTCGAAAAAAATAGGGGTTTCGACATTTGATGTCAGGATTCTTCAAGAGGGGTGAAGCTGGCGATTTTCAAATTTCAAAATTCTACGTATCATAGCCCACAGCGTGCAGTTGCACTGCACGCGGATCCCAGTGAGATCCTGCAAACGAAGTTCAAGATTTTGGCCAAAAAGATGAGGCTATCCGGCTGCACGGGGTCTTAGCATAATGCTCAGGGTGTGTCCAAACAGAATCATAGCTCAATCGAAAACTCTGGCTCGAACGCCGCGAAACAAAGGCCCGAGAACGTCGGTGCTGGTGTTGTGGTACGCCTGCTGCCTGTTTACGGGGGGGGTCTGCGCGGCTATGTTGCCGTGCTAGCTGCGGGTTGGATGCTGTGTACGGCAGTCCTGATGCGATATCTTGACGTGGCTGAGCTGACCAGTAGGACGAGCTGAATTGTTGCTGTTGGTGATTTCGTCTTCCTTTTCGATTCCCAGCCGTCAACTATGTATGTGCCTTCCCGACAACACTAGAAAAAGAAGCATGTATGTATCGCGGCCAAAGCTCTGTCCCCTCTACTCGGTCATCCGATCATTACCCTGCCAGCAAGCACTACAACAGCAGCGGCAGTGGTGGTGATTTTCGCATTGTTTTTTTTTTTTATAAATTTTGAAATACTTCAGCTGTGAGTTCGACTGAATACGTAGTTGATACTGGGTTGTAAATCGTTCATTTTTTCGGAACCTAAAATAAGAAGGGGAACATGTTTTGCCCAGGGACCAACCAGCGCCTTGTTTATCATCAATTAATTATCGACTTTCGATTTTCGATTTCGATTCTGTTTTGACACACCTTCAGGCTTGCTCAGATAACGAGTGTCTTCAAAAACCCAAGAATTACCAAGTTTATCTTGAATGTAAAGGAGAGGAGCGGAGGAGCGTGTGTGTCACGCGACGAGAAGAGCCTCAACCACTCAATCGGTCACATTCACAGCCAAAAACGAGTTTCTACCACTCAGTCTGTCGTACCCACCTGTATATACAGGTGACATCTTCAATTAGTTGTGCAAGAATATTCCAACCATGCAATGGATCGGACACACGAGCTAAAAATGATCAGGCAAGCAACATTCCACAAGCCACGTTCCAATTTCGTGTCGTGTCATTTTAGCCAATATAACTGGTGGAGCGAATGCAACGCAAAAAAAAAAAAAAAAAAAACACTATTTTTCCATTGAAATTTACTGGGACGTGGAACTTGCCCCTGCCAGATTTGCCGAAACAGTGCACACCGATACCATATTCTGTCACGTACGGTATTTTTTTATTGTTTAACAAAAGAATCTTCTTCGTTGCGCACAGCTGCGTCATACGTTCTACTGCTGTGTACAGTAATACAAACACCCCGTACGAGTACTGAACAACGTACTCTATGCATGCACCACCTACGTACTCGAACAGTAGGGCACACCAAATACCCCTGCCCCCCCCCCAGCTGGCCGCCAGGCCGAGGATATTGCTTGTTAAGGAAACCAGGTTCCATGTCCAGAATGTTGCGGTGAGCCGGGGATTGACGTCTTCTACCATTGGTGTGTGGCTGTGGGAGGGCGGCTGGCAGCCATGCTGTCGCACTCGTGTATGCGAGCTGGGATCACGTGTGTCTCTGTGTGTCCGCTGCTGATGTCTTCCCATGCTGCTGTGTTTTTATGTTTTCGAGAAAATAATCTGTGATTCCGCCGCAAAATAAAACGGTTTCATTTTTTTCAGTCTAAAACTTATATTTTATAAATTTTGAACAGCTGACGTATTTCAAAATTTATAAAAAAAAAAAATACGTCAGCTGTGAGTTCGACTGATTAAATAGTTGATACTCAACTTTGCAAGCTGCGTAATACGCCTCGTCTATATTCCATTTTTACCTAATTTTACAATTATTGTGATAAACCGAGCGCGCGTATTCTATATGTGATTCCTTGTCAAAGATATAGGCCAGCGGCTCCCCTGGATGCTGCCCGGGTCAACAGGACAATTTTAACTAATCATTCTGCGCACTGATACTATATAACCCCAACAAGGGATATTGATATGATGTTGCAACATGTTGAAACCTTTGCACTTATATATGAAGTGCGGCGGGTTCAGTTGATTTTAGACACGTCAGCTCGGAGTTGAGAAAAGTGTCGAAGGCGACGTCAGAGATTACGTGCAAACGCGCTGTGATTGGCTGATTAAGGCGACGTCAGAGATTACGTGCAAACGCGCTGTGATTGGCTGATTACACCGATATGCCGTTTTCCTCCCGACTCCTCGGCGTTGCATAGTTATGACTTGAAGAATGAGAATGTGAGTCTCTCGGCCAATCCAGCTCGTACGAGCATGCACTCGGTGACTCGAACCGACGAAATTGATCTTGACAGGCTCGCGAACCACCTGCCAAGCCACAGGGGACGCCGGAGTTCGTGAGTGTGTGCTAAAAAGTGCGTATCAATCCTCTCGGTTGAACTGTTCTGTAGCCTTTGCGTTGTATGTGGTGTCCGAAAATGTCTTTAAAACACCTGTCTCATGCGTTGAAGAGGAGCGGGTGCGTCCACCCTTGTAGTTCTCAAGAACCTATTACGGGGGGCCATAGTAAACAGGAATAAATATTGATAGTGAAAATACCTAAATATATAGGTCCTCATCTATAGGTCCTGTTAACTATAGACCCCCGTAATAGCAACAGGGTACGGATCCTTTTGTGATGCAAGCACATGCGCTTGAATATGTGACTCATACGTTAACGGTATATGCACTTGGTGGGGTTCTCAAGATTTACTGCTGTAATAAAATTACTGCTGCCACATTTACCTCAAGCATGGGGGGCAACGCATTTCCGAAACCGATTTAAATTTCCTAGATTTCCTCAAACCGACAATACACTTGAGCAAATATATTCGGCATCATGATGTGTGTAACGTACCCAGATCGTTCCATGGCGTGCTGCACTATTTACGGGGGACATATTTTTATACACTGACAATAGAAATAGGGAAACGTATACTGACAATAGAAATAGGGAAACATATACTTGTAGGTTCTTGTGTATATCGTATGTCCTATTTACTATGGTCCCCCATGATGCGGTACCGCTGCGTCACAATAAATATCACTCCCCACTGCGATAAGTTTCGCAACCGATTTCCTCCTCTGAGCCAAGAGGGGCACACAGAAAGAAAACGGTGGCTTTGGAAGTACGTGCTGTAATCTATGCCGTTTTTGTGGACGCATATTTAGGCATATGCAGGTACTTTCTCTGGTGTCGAGATTTCATATGCGGTTCGATTTTTTGAGCTTAAGATTTTGACCCGCTCGCATTTTTAGATGGGAACTTGGCAAATCGAAACAGTAGTCTTATGCGGAAAAAACAGATTTATTACGCGTGCTGAGGTTCGAGCAAACGCCAAGACCAACTGCTTTCGTTGTGGTCTGGCGCAGCGAAGAGTCGCGCTGGGTGCGCTGCCCTGCGCGTAGGACCCAAACGTCCGAGCCAACGCTGACTGCCTACAACAGGATATTTTTGGACTTCAGGATGAAAGATTACTTCAGGATGAAATGCGAAAAAATGGAAATTTCTAAAAAAATACCAAAAAAGCCAACATTTTTTTTTTGTTTCTGGGGTGGGTAGATATCACCACAAGGCACCACCTCACGGTTTTTTTGGGGTCCTAGGACCCAGCGTCGCCGCTCACAGTCGCAAACGGGTTTTTCACCCATTTCCGCCGTTCTCGGTGCGGGTAAGAATTCGATTTTTCGTTTTTGCGGTGGTGAGAGGCGATGCGAGATCGTATGACACCAAAAAATCGCGAGGGTGGTGCTTCGTGGTGACTTCTACCCACCATAGAAAAGGGAAGGCAAAAAATTGTTTCCTTGGTATCTTTTCATCGATTTCTATATTTTTACGTTTCATCCTGAAGTGATCTTCATCCTCAAGTCCGAAAATATCTTGTTCTATGGTCTGCCGTCGAAGAGACGTGGCGCGTGCGCTAGAGTCACGCTGTCTTCGTATTTTGTGTTTTAAAATGTGACTGCCTGCTGCTGCTGTACAGCAGTGTAGTTTACGAGTACGTATCCATGGAGAAATGTGCGTCAAGTGCGCTTGTCTTGGTCTCTAGGCCCGAGCCCGCGCCAACCGACTGTAGTCTCGCCACGGAGGGACGCGCCGCCCGCCGACCGCGCGTCGGGCGCGAAGCAACGTCGCTATACAGTTGTGTCACCATCCAACTCATCGATTGTTCTGCTGCTGTTTGCTGTCGTGGATAACATCTTGAACTTAGAGAGCACGCCATTTTTCGATTTGAAAATCTGATGACCCAAGTCGTCGGACTTTGGGATGGGTCATCGGATTCTCAAAATCGAAATAATTCCGGTCGGCTTTCGCACATTTGGACTGCATAGGCACGGTCATTCATTTTCGAGATCGAAAGAAATATGTCTGAAGCTCGAAATCGAACCGCATAGGAAAACAGACTGCATGGGCAACCTTCCCAAAGTAGAATCATCGAGCACTGACACGATCGCAGCCACGTGCGGAACCACAACGAATTACGGTGAACGAACAGCAGTAGTTGCCCTCCACCATCCCGCCTTCTTCCTATCGGCTCGCATGCTTCGGAAACAGGGTGAGCCCCTGGGATGATGAATACGGGGTATTGCCAATCATATACAAAACACTCAAAGCTACACACACGCTTAAGGGTCATTCTTACCGGAGAGCTTTTTTCCCCATGTTTTCCATGCTTTTGTCGCGCAATTTTTTAATCTTCCATATTTTCAGGCTGTTTCCTATGCGGTTCGATTTAGCAACTTGGAAATATGTCCTCTTAGAAACATGTCCTCTTATTTTTATCGATGTTTTTTTCTTCTTCTCCAGAATTTCCAAAGCTTGGAAATAATTGGAGTTACGCGTGTCAATATACGGAGACGTTTTGTCAATGTTCGTTAAATTCTTCAGGCGTGAAGAATCAGGTTTGTTTCTAAATTTCACATATATATTTGGAAAAAAAAACAGGAAAATCTGAAAGATTGAAAAATTGCGCGACAAAAGCATGGAAAACATGGGGAAAAAAGCTCTCCGGTAAGAATGACCCTTAAGCGTGTGTGTAGCTTTGAGTGTTTTGTATATGATTGGCAATACCCCGTATTCATCATCCCAGGGGCTCACCCTGTTTCCGAAGCATGCGAGCCTATAGGAAGAAGGCGGGATAGTGGAGGGCAACTACTGCTGTTCGTTCACCGTAATTCGTTGTGGTTCCGCACGTGGCTGCGATCGTGTCAGTGCTCGATGATTCTACTCTGGGAAGGTTGCGCATGCCCTACAGGACATTTTTAGGCACCATCTATCTGGTCGATCGTTTTCCGAAGACGTACAAATGTTCAATTTTTGGCACTCTCTCCGTGATCCACAACAAACAAACGAGCGCAGAGGATCTATCGCACGTTCTGTTTGAGACTAAACGTTTTACGGCAACAACAGTCAGCAGTGAGGCTGCGAGGCAGGAGTATAGCTGTGTACTTCAGGTCGTATTCTACAGTAGTAGTACTATATTCATGTGTTCAAGTTTATGTTTGTACACGTACACGCGAGAGCGGTCAATGAGTGACGAAAAGTTCCAAGATCCCGATCCCTAACGACACCCTGTACTGTACGACACTTGAGACAACACACACCCTATTAATAGGAAGATTTCGGAATAAAGGTGGGTTTCTCGACAACGGGGAGGGCGTACTGAATACGCCGAGCGATGCGTCTATGCAACCTCCTCGACGAAATATTTTCATAGCCACCATATTCGTTGTCCGTGCCCCCACTGTTCTGGAGGGATCGAGTCTGAAATTCTTCCCAGGGGGTTGTGTTGTCTTGTTATATCATATGATACATAAGGAGGATGGTATTCATATATGTCTGGTGCTAACGATACGAAAAGTCTGGTATTCATATATGTCCGGCACTATGCATAACGATACGAAAAGTCAAGATCGCGCAATCCAACCAACCAATCAATTCAAAAAGATCTTGGACGCTGCCTTGTGTGCGTTGTGTTTTCCGTATCCAGTACGTTGGCGTGACTTGTTTGGCGTGTTCGCGTTATTCGCTGCGTGAATCCGGCAAACCAGTTGCGTCCCCTCGTCGATATCGAGCAAATCCAGCGTCGGTTTCATGCTACGGGTAGAGAGAAAACAAGTAGGATGTGGTCACCGACTACGATACAGAGGTACAAGCAGTAACGTAGCAAAATGGTATAGGAATTACAGTAGATTGCCAGGGATTGAGTGTCGCCGGACCTGATACAGAAGGCAGAACGCGCACCAGTCCGCAAAGCAGACGCATTACAGGAGAGAACGATAACTAAACAAACGAACAGAAAAGTGCTGTGGAAAGAAAGCGAAATAATCGGAAACACCATTAAAAAAAAGAAAAACGGTAAGTAGGGAAAGGAATATAATGCTCATGTGTATTCAAACCTAGCATCGAGAAAATTGGTAAATGAATGCGCAAGCAGGAAGGAAGATACACCCAACAGAGAAACGCTGTATTGTCTCTCTGTAACTTGTACGTACTGCTGCATTGGCGGTGCGTTTGGTGGTTGTCATAGTTTGTGACTGCAGTCAGAGTTTTGATGTAGAATCAAGTACGGACACTATGACTAGTGTGCCGAGTGTCAATGGGTACAACCGAAAGGTTTCATGTGAAGCACGAAGCACAAACACAACATTCTCAGTTCGTTAAACCGAGTCTGAGCTGCGGTAAGTGAAAGTATGTCTGTCTGTCCGCAGTCACAAGGAAACTCCAATCCTCGCAAAATATGGTCCCAACCCGCTCCCGACGGATACAGTTTCCTTGTGACTGAGAACAAACAGACAGAAAAGTTCGCAATTACCGCAGCTGAGACAGTTTTATAAACTGAGAACAAGTTGCACACTCGGCGGGTCTCCGCCGCCAGACCAAATAATGACAATCAAAGTTGCCTCGGACGCTTGGGTCCTACGCGCAGTGCAGCGCACCCAGCGCGTCTCTTCGCGGCACCAGACCACTACAACAGCAGTTGGTCTCGGCATATGCTCGAATCTCTGCGCGCACAATTAATCTGATTTTTCCGGATGATAGGAAGGTTGTTTCGATTCGCGAAGTTCACAGCTGAAAATGCGATCGGGCCAATATCTGAAGCTCAAAAAAATGTATTTAGCAACTGACTGCTTCTGTTACCGCTGTTGTAATCTACAAATACGTGTCCACGGGGAAGTGCGCGCCGAGCGCGCTTCTCTCGATCTCTAGGCCCGAGCCCGCGCCAGCCTACTGTAGTGTGGCCACGGAGAGATGCACCGCTCGCGGACCGCGCTTTGGGCGCGAAGCAACGTCGCTATACAGCTGTGTACTGGCGCAGTTGCTCGTGCCACTGCGATCACCTGCGGCTGGTAGCACTACATCTGAAACCCAAGTGTTGGACCGCTGTGTTTTTCATATTATTAACAACTAATTTACTACCCGGCCATTTGTTGTTGTTGCTTCCTTCACATTAAACCTTTCTTTCTACCCGGCGACATCCAGCACAACGAGTGTCCGCGCCGATTCTTCAATCTTAGAGAGATACAAGTTATGTGGTCACAAAGCTACGCCACAGAGATACTATGTTGCCACATATGCAATGCAATGTCATGCCATCATACTGCATACGACAGGCACGAAATACACATTCCATGACATAGAGAAACGAAACGAAACAAATAATAACGAACAAACAAAGAAGACAATTCGAAAGAGAAAGAAAGAAACAAGCAAAAATATACGGAAAAAATAAGAAACTGACCATCGTGCCCCCGCAGGGGATCTGGCAGACACTTGAAAAGAACGAGCTGGAAAAAAAGGAAAAAGAAAGAAAACCCCACGCTAGTCGTCAACGGAGTAAGACTAAGAACCAAGGGAAAATAACAGGCAAACCAAAGCAAAAATCATCCTCCCGGTAGAGTCAGCAGTTTATGGTACGAGTGGCACAGACAGGGTCTCCCTGGTAGTCCGCTTGGGACCCTGCTACTCTGTCTGCCGCCTCCGTCCAGCGTTCGTCAACTATGCCCGCCCCCTCGGCGTCAGACAATACGAAACAAGCAAAGCAGGCTTGTCATCCACCCACGCCACACGACTCCTTCAATAAGGCTTATCAATAGGAAAAAGGAGGAGAAATAAATTATATTAAAATCACGTAGGGTCAGGGCAAAGAAAAGAAAAGAAAGTGAAATAAAAAAAGGAAGAAAAAGGAAGACGACGTTTGAACCAGCTGCACCAGTTGGCGATACGAGTAGTATAGGCATGTTCTACTACCTAGTCTGCCCGGTACCTTGCTTCTCTGTCTGCCACCTCCTTCTTACTTTCGTCCGCTGCAGCTGCCCTTCTGCTCCTGTTCCCCCCCCTCTCCGCATTCCCTTGGTCGGGTTTTCTGCCACTCCTCTTGTTGCCCCCCCTCCCCCCATTCCCTTGGACACCACCCTCGGCGGATGCGCGGCGCTACCTGCTCAGCTCAACCTCAGCCTCGTGCCACCTCACCATGAACCGTTCGGCTGCTTCCAGGATCCCCCGGTACCACTTCTCCGCCTTTTTTGCAGCAGCGGGCACAGCGCGGTCTCAACTCCAAATTAACTGCCATCAATGACGTGAGACCACTCGTGACCCGATATTTGATATTGCTTGACCGTTGACGTGTCCTTCGCGCGTGCGTGTAACGAGATCTACGATATCTCTGACCCTAGCTTCCACATCGCCCCCCTCTTTATTCGCCTCAAACCCATCTTAGCTAGGGATGGTCTTGTGGTGGTCATCGGGATGATGACTAGATAGGAAGCAGGGTGCTGGTAATGGGACCGAGACACAGCAGCTTTCACATGCGTGCATCCACTCCTTATAGCCGACGTGTTGAATAAACACGGGTGGTAAACACCGGTCCGGCGAAGATGCATACATTTTCAAGCTTACACGCTGACAGCCTATGCTGAAGTTGTTTGGTAATTCCAAACTTTGTCTCAACGCACTAATTCTGTGTGACCACACGTACTATTGGTGCGCTCTCGTGGTTGCTGTTCTGAGCACCACGGGTAGCCGAACCCTACTTATTGTTTCTCGTGATTTGTTGGGCGGTCACGCGAGGTCGACTTGGTTGATCTAAATGCATCAACTTCGTTTTAAGCGGGGCGGAGTCGCGTGGCTCCCATTCCCTGTTTGTGTGGGTTTGGTTTGAACATTCTTGTGTGACAAGACGGTGGAATTGCTGTTTTGTCCCATTTTAACTCAGTATGGGCCTGGGCATCAATTATCATGTTTCTTACAGCCTTCTTCCGTTGGGTACAACATTTTTATCTGCGTCTCCTTACCCCGGCTATTCCCACCGGAATGCCGGTTAGAGTGCCCGCCAGATCATATTAGACGCACGTGTGTTTGCCATGTCTGACGGTGCTACTCTCATCACCGTTGTTAACTCTCATGCCTACAGCTGAGTCAACCCACTCCGGGCCGTACCCTCGAAGCCTCAAACGGTATTTGTAGTTGTTGGGGCTTTTTCTGCTAGGCCCACGTCTGTGGTCTACTACCCTGTCCACGAAACAGGACTCTCGCTTTTAGGTTGAGCCTCGTCTGGATGGTCCAATGCGGGTAGAGGTATTGGTTTCCCCAAACACAATTCCGCAAGTTTCTCAAATTGAGGTGCTGGCGGTGTTTCCCGTCTAAAGTAGGGATTCATGTGGGCAAGGTAGACTGACACCCCTCGTGTGTCGTTCGTACGCCGTACTCTATATGCCACTGGTGATAATTGTGAGCAGGCGACATACGGTCGTCGCCATGGTAGCAGCAGTTTTGGGTTGGGGCCATCTGCGTCCTGGTATGGTTTGTACACAAGTACTTCCTGTCCGGGTTTGAACACGGGGCACGGTTGGAGTTTGCTGGGTTTTTTTGCTTGTTTGTCTGCCCGCTCGGTCAGATTTCGGCGTGCGAGTTCGAAAGCGATCTGCAGAAAGTCCCGCGTGTTTAGTGCGATTTCTTCGGCATCTGCTGCTGTTCCTACATGAGGAACCCCGATAATTGTGTCGACTGGAAGTCGTGGTTGTCGCCCGAACATGGAGAAATATTGTGTCTCATGCATCGTAGCACTAAAAACTACTAATGTGAGTTGCTGTAATTGGACAAAAGGTAACAGTGATGCCCAGTTGCTTTGATCTATCGCGCTATGCATGGCCGGCATGTTGTGCATCGTGGAGTGTACGTGTTCGGATACTGAATTGCCCTGACGTCGATACGGAGTCGTTCGGGTCTTTCTGTATCCGAGAATCTGTTGCAGCTGGTATATTACCTTGTTTTCAAATTCGGGGCCGTGATCTGAGTGCAAGGTCTCTGGTCGGCCGACAATGCTAATTATTCTTTCGATGATGGCCCGGGCTACTGTGTCGGCCGCTATTTCACGTACCGGCAACAGCACTGCGAAACGTGTCAGATGGTCCATCATCGAGAGAACGTATTTACATTCGATCCCTTAGGCTGAAGTAGATACCGATTTGTACTCTACCAAGTCAACTGATACTCTTTGGAACGGTCATTCGACAGGTAAATGGCCTGACGGGAGTTTGGGTCTGACGTGTGCTGCTTTCCGTCGTTGTCAAGCTTGGCATTTTTCGCACCAATCTCGCACGTCGCGGCTAATAGTAGGCCACCAATATTTCTGGCGGATTTTATCGTAAGTCGGTCTGGATGCGAGGTGTCCTCCTGACATGACGTGGTCGTGGTCAGCGTGCAGAATTAGACCGACAAGGGTTTCTGGTACACCAACTGATCGCGAACAGCGCTTTTGTTTCGAAGGTGTCCCGAGAGGTACGATTTCAATAACATTACGTCTTGTACTGAATAGTATTGCATGGTTGTTTTCGTTTCTTTCTCGGGTAAGGGCGCGTCTGCGTGCTGAATGTAGTCAATGTACGGGCCCTATTCTGCTGCTTGAGCCGAGAGGAGTTCTCTTGAACGACGGATGTGAAAACATTGGCCGCGCTCGCGAATACTGACTTCACACTAAACAGCTCTCTATCGCTTCGTACTGGTTCTAGATTAGCCAGTTTGTCGGCGGAAACCTGATAAGGGCGGGGAGTTTGCCCTCTTATTAGTTTAGGGTCATGTGGTACATCCCGGCAAATGGGTGCAAGGGACGGCTCAGCGATTTCTTGCTGATGCTCAAACGCGAACATTCGTGAAAGCGTGTCCGGCACGACATGTAGCTTACCGGGTGTTGGATGGTGAAATCATACGATTGTAATGCGATCGCCCAGCGTGTTAACATGTTCGATGTGTCTTGCAGTGAGTACAGGTACTGTAGTGCCGCATGATCCATCACACATACCAAGCGTCGTGCTCAAAAGTAGGGCCGCCAGTGCTGTATTGCCAACACAGCAGCGTAGCATTGTTTGGGTGCAGCGGAGTAGTGGCGTTGGCTGTCAATGAAGCGTTGACTAAAGTGTGCGATTACTACGAGGTCATCGCCTTTCTGCTGGGCGAGCAATGCTCCCGCGCCTGCCTCTGGAACGTCAACGTGTATCGCAAAGTCTTTAGAAAAATCGAGGAACCGCAGCACGGGCGCTTGGGTGAGCAATTGTTTCACTGTTGCGTACGCCTGGACGCGTTCTGGGTTCCAACGTTTACGTACCTCCTTGACGGCCTCTTTCTTTGTGAGGGCTACCAGGGGTGAGATGACGCTAGCCATGTTTGGTATGGACTTGCGGACAAATGTGACCATTCATAGTACTGACCGCAACTCTTTAATGGCTTCAGGTGTCGGTAGGTCAACAATAGCTTTTTCGCGATCCTCACCAATCCGAATTCCGTCGGCGGGCAGTATGTGTCCCAAGTATTTAACCTCTCGGGGTCTAAACTGTACTTTCGATGGTTTCAGGGTAAGGCCGGCTGCTTGCAGTGCTTTGAACATGTTTTCTAGCAGTTGTAGGTGACCTTCCCAGGTTGATGAACAACATATACAGTCATCCATATATACCAAGAGGCCACTTTTCGGCCCAAAGTGTGCGAAAGCTAATGACATTACTCGCGAGAACAGAAACGGCGCGTTTTCTATACCAAAGGGTAGCGTTTGAAGACCCACTTTCCATTCTGCGTGACAAAAGCAGTTTTATCTTGTTCGCTGGCTGCCACTGGTATTTGATGATACGCGTTTTGTACGTCGCACACGGTTATATAGCGTGCTCCTCCGACCGTGTCAAGATGGCTTTCAAAGTTGGGCATAGGCCATGACGTTATGATCTGATTTTTATTTATTGCCGACCTGTATTCTAAACAGAACCGAGGAGTGCCGTCTGATTTAGCGACAATAGTTACTGCGGAACCTCAGGGACTAGGCCGCTGTTCGTCGATTCCATATTTTTGCATTTGGTTCACGCACTTGCCGATAGTCTCCTGTACGCGTGGGTTTGCCCGGTACGGAGTTCTATCTGCAGGACGTGTTCCAGGTTCAAGGGAAAACGTTGCTTCGGCTTGGGTGCATTTACCCAGCTCTTGTGATGACAGAGAAAAAACGCTTCGGTATTTGGTGCATAGCTCCAGTACTCGTGCGCATTCGCCAGGTGTGAACGTGATCTTATCAAACGCATCAGTAAGGGCTGCGCGGGGTTCGTTTCGTGTAGATTCTATTTCCTGCTGTTGGTCTGAATTGCACTGGTCGTGTTGTTCAAGGCTACTGATACGGGTGCAATATGTCTTAGCAATGCCTTCCATTTCAATATTACGTATTGATGGGACAGGTTCGCGATTGAGACGACTGCTATTTATCAGTGGTCGACCAGTGACACACTGTATGAGCAACTACCATAAATTGAAAGGCTTCGGGTACAGCAGAAGATTCAATGTCCTCGACCGTTGCGATCAGTGGTTCAATTAGTGAAGCAGTGGTTTCGGTCGGTGCTTTCACCGACTCTCCTTGTACTGATATCTCACTCTGAGGGGGACGCAGCATTCGCTTTTTGATATCACTGGTACGGGTTCGACAGTTGTATTAACGGAGGCCCACGGAGCACTGAGCTGTCGCAGTGTTCTCGAGGTGTGTCGTAACATTCACTCTACGGTCAGATGCTTTTATTTTGGCTTTTTGGAATGACAAATGCTCTGTATTCCAATCGAGGACGCCGCCGAAGGCGTTCGTGATAGAGTTGTCGAGGAGCAAAATGTCTAGGGCGACACAAACGCCTCGACTGCCAGGGTAATATCTCCTAGCGTCACTTCAAAGCGAACTTATCCTAACATTTTGAGAGATAAACCATCAGCACTGCTGAGGTTGATCGCTCCCTTAGGCGCGCCAGAAAATTCAGTGTCTTTCAATGTGGGGTGTGTCTGAACGAAGTCAACAGAAATGCACGGTGCATCGGTTGCTGTGTCAATGGTGACATTGTGCGCAGGATGATTATTGACTCTGGCGTTTACTCGTATGCGTTTCGACGACGAGTTCAAAGCGGTGAGATATTTTGGATACCCACTCATTGATGGCGCGTGGAAAGCATCAAAGTGCCTTCCGTTAGCGTCGCATGATGAAAAAACCTGATGATGATTCTTCTTCTCGCTAAAATTGTGGTTCACAGCAGAAACAAACAAGGCGTGCGGTACCATGGAAGGTGAAAACGTATCACCTTGACGCTGACTACTCTTCTCGACTCTGATTGCTGTTTCTACGGTGTGTTCCACTCCATGCTGTACTGCTAAGACCCTCGGAACCTGAAGCTTATTCAGTAAGTCCGTTACAGTATTCGACTGGTCGCCTGCATGTACGTGTTTAGCACAGGTGTTCGCCAGGGGGTGTCGCTCGTTTTTCGCCACACTTTTATCACTCCTCTTATCACTAGGTCTACCGACGCTGGCTACGGTTACGCTAGCTGCTTGCGCTATCGTTTGCACCGCGAGATCGGTGGTCCTAGCTGACCTACCCCCCGAAACAGTTTGAGGAAACCGGCGCGGCCCCCCTCACTCATCCCTCTTACTCACTTTCCACCCCTTCTCGTGCGCCTTGGCCAAACGGTACTCGGGGCGCTCGTGGGAGGTCCAGTGCCGGTACATAGGGTAGTCGCACTCGGCACCCGCTGCGATCTTCGTCTTGCGGGATTGCGAGCGGTCCGTGCTCGTCGACCTGCCACATTTTGCAGCCGGGCCGGGGGAGTCCTTGACAAAGGTGACCCGATTGGCTTGCCCCCGCCCTGCTGTGAGATTGGATACAATGGCTTTTTCGATATTTGCCATCGATTTAATCAGCTGTCGGTCAGGGCCAGGGGAGGCGCCGGTGAGGGCGAATGCGTACGTGGTCGGGGGTGGTGGGGGGGTCCGCGTAAGGCGTTCGTCTCGTGCTTCTTGGCACGCATACAAGATGCTTGGTATGTGAGGGAAGGGTCTCTGCGAATGAGCTCTACTTGTATCGGGGGGATCAGGTCGTTTTCGAAAGTTGCCATCAGCGAGGTTTGCCACGCGTGTTTGTACGGCGTGACGCTCGGGGGAGAGGTACGTTTGGCTTCCGCCAGGAGTCGTGCATAAGCTTGGGTTACTCTCAATCCGTAAGAGTCGACAGATTCACTACTCCGTTGCTTGAGGTTAGCGATGGTGCGAGCGAGCAAGACGATGCGATTGACCGGGCTGAACAGATTTGTGAAGGCGTTGGTCCAGTCACGGTATGAACGTGGAGCTCGGATTTCGCGCGCCTCCTCATCATCATTCAGTTCTGCCATTTCTTTGTTGGTTCGCCACTCTGAAGTTTCGCACTGCAGTTGTTGCGTAGTGATTGCTGCTTCACCGCTGACTAGAAGGGGGAGGTACTTGACTGCGTGGTGGTCGATAGTTGCTTCCGGTATACTGTCAGGAGAGTGTAAGCGGACGCGAAAGCGGAAGAGTGCCATGATCTCGGGCACGTCTTCCGAAGGTGGTCCGACCAGTTTCAGTGAAGACAGAAGGTCTGTCGTTTTTATGGAAAACGTTTTGTGATCAATCGGCTGGGTCGAGATTGGGGTTAACTGGTTAGTTTCTTCACTTACAGCAGAAGATGTACGTGCTGGCTGCATCACGAGAGCGTTGGTGGATGGGGCTACAGCAGAGGATGTACGTACTGGCAGCTGTGAGCGAGCGTTCGCGCGTGTGGACACAGCAGAGGATGTACGTGCTGCTTGTACGTGTTTGCTAGATAGGTCAAGGGAGGGGTGGCTGCTGCTGTCCGAACTGCTCGACTGCTGGACTGGGGTGGCTGCGTCAGTCTGTGGGTTTGCGGCCCCCTCAAAAGCTAAGTCGAGATTTTGTGCTGGCAACTTTGAGACTCCTCTCGCCTCTCCCATCCGGGCAGCCGAGGGTCCATTCACCGGGTTCGCATTTGCTGGCACGAAGAACTGAAGTATCCAGGCCGGCGGAGTCGTGTCGTCGCGCATGCACCGTCGGAGGCACGCTGCTGTCTTGAGGCGGACTGGGTCTCCCGGGGGGAAGGGGCTCGGTCCCGCCATGACATTCTCCGCCAGACTGGAGGCCTGCGCTGTAATTTCGTCGGGCTCCTCCTCGTCAGCGGGGCTGAGCTCGATGTCGTCGCCCGCGGGGCTGGGCTCAATATCGTCGTCCGGCGCCTTAGGCCCCTCCATTCCAGTCTACTCGCTCGTTTCGGGTCCGTCGGGGTCTCGAGGCGCCAGGGCTTCGAAGAAGTTCGACTCACGGCTGCTGCTGAACGCCGTTTGAACCGTTAGACGTGTCTTCGTTCGTTGCGTTTTTTATCGACCTCCGGAGCGTGGCATGGCCAAAAAGCACGGTGGTCACCAATGTAGTTCCTGTGCTCGTCGTTCGTACCGATGTAGTCTCGGAGACGTCGCAGTGTCTAAGTCGGAGAGAGGTCGCCGTGATGAGGTCGCGTAGCGAGGGTCCCTTGTAGCCGTCGTTACGGCCGACGTAAGCCGAGCAGAGTTCTTCGCTGATATTTAGCAAGGAGATACTAGAGCTAGTCTGATTTGGTGGGGGGGGCGTTTTGTCACCCCAGAGTCTGCGGCGGATAATTTCCTGATCGCTATCTCCCGGGGACAGGTCAGCACCATCAATGACGTGAGACCGCTCGTGACCCGAGATTTGATAAAGCTTGACCGGTGACGTGTCCTTCGCGCGTGCGTGCAACGAGATCTACGATATCTCCGACCCTGGCTTCCACATCTCTCCTTTAAGAAACTACACACGTAACAAATGTAAAATTCAGTAATTATGGGATATAGACGAGACGTATCACGCAGCTTACAAAATTGAGTATCAACTGTTTAATCGGTCGAACTCACAGCTGACGTATTTCATAATTTTACAAAATGAGGAGGAAAAATCAATAGAAAAAAAAAAACGTGTCTCCATAGTTTTTTTGGTACGTAGGAGAGATGCGTTGGATAGATCAGACAATAGCTGATACGATATTTTGCTGCTGAATGAACTAGATGTGAATTGTGGAACGTTGAGCTGTACGCTGTGTATCCTATGGCAATCGTGTGCCATGAACACCATGTAGTTGGATTTTTATTTAACGCCTTTTTTTACCGCTGCACCGCCACCGCTGTGTCCGTTACAGTAAGGACCGCTGTGCAATTCATACTAAACGATTAGCCTGACAATTTACTGGTGTACGACTGGCAAGGTATGTCGGTGAACGTAAGGACCGGGACGACTAAATACCTGACAATTTACTACTGTTGTTGTACGACTCCCTACTCTAGACCAACCCCAACTGCGACTTCACAAAGAAAGAAGATAATCAAACTAAGAACAGCGCTCGAATGCATTTCATCGAGGGCAGTACCAATAACGATAGTGGGCAGACGAAAAATAAACATCAAGATCTAGAAGCTCCGACCGACCACGGGATTTGTTGTTGTTTGTTGTTGTTGTTATTGTCTTTTCGGGGGGGGGGGGCTTGTTGTTGTTAATGGTGTTGATGTTGGTGTCGTGTTGCTCGCGCTGTTGCCGGTCCTGGGTAAAGGTGGGCACCTTTAGGGGAAAATATAAAAACCGAAAAAGGGACAACGGGGCTTTATTCTGAAAACGAAAACCGGACAAAACCGTTTGTTTTTTACCCGATTTTAACCAGTTTTCGTAAACTGAGGCACGGAGGACGTGGAGCAAGCTCGACAAGCTCAATGGTATACCTGGTACCTGATACATATATGGTGTTCCTAGTATATAATAGTGATACCCTTATTGACAGGGTTTTACACAACAAATCGGCATGAACCGTGGTCATCTATCACCGGAAACAAAAAGAAAACAGGAAATTATACAGGTCTCGTGATGATGCAGTGCGTGGGACCAAAAGAATTGATACAACGGCTGGTGAGCAATTTATCGCGCATGTCTCGTTTGACTTTGCATCGGTGCCCCCCCCCCGAAGACTATCGAACACCGAACAGCAGTCAGCCGATAGCGTGTAGTAACAATGTGAAACACCCACCCATACAGAAGAAGTAGTTACTACAGGGCACTGACCTGGACATTCTACGAATAACCTGTGAACGTCACGGGAACAAATGGGGAGGGGGGGGGGGGGGGGGGGGGTTAACTATGACAGCCTCCTAGCTGGCAGCGCCCACACCCAACACCCCAAGAAGCTACGCCACCTGAACCAGCAGTACCCACATATTAACTATCCTGACATCCAGGTAAAACAGCAGAACCTTACGAGATATAGTGCGGAACTTGGGGGCGTCTTGTACCGTCTGGCATATATCACTTGTTATCTAGGATATAGTGCGGAATTTGGGGATGCGTTGTATACTCTGGCATTTGCTACATTTGCTACGACTCGAGTTGGGAGGAGGGTAGTTTGCAAGACGATCTATCTACTGTACGAGCAGGTTCTAGTGCAATGCCCGTACCCCCTTAAACGACTACGGCCTTGCATGATGCCTGCTAATGGTACCCCCCCCCCCCCCCCCGCCCAACTAAGGCCACAATTAACATTAGTTACGTAAGGCATTGTTGGTTGTTGTTGTTGCTGATCTCATATTAATTTATCACCACAATGCAATGCATTCTGTGCTCACAGGACAGGTTCCAATAACTCTGGAGTGCAAGAATAACTCGGTAGAAAAATTAGAAAAAATGAAAAAAAGCGAAGCAAAGAATAATACCTGGTACACATGATAACCCTATTAATAGCACATCTACACCTCATACAAAAATAAAAGGTGAGGTCCGCGCTCGTGCGTGTCAGGTACATGCGGTAAGCTGTACAAGTCGTCACATAAACCGAGAAGACCGCATACTACCCAGGAAAAAATAGACAGGATGAAAGAAACAACTCGACGTCGAAAAATAAAAGAACAAAGTCGAAACAAATGAAGAAAAAAATGTGATGCATCTCGCCACGTATTCAAGAGACGAAACGAAAAGAACGCGAATCATCATGCACGTTATGGCGCCGACAGCATAGTGTATTTTCCATGAGATGTTTGGGAAGCCCTCGGGTGCACAGCACATTATCCCTTTGTGGAACTGGAGCAACTGCAATCCTTGGTTCGTTGCTTATTTTTCTGCGAGCACCGCAGATTGGCCTGCTTAATTCATTATGTCATGTTCATTCTCATGCCTGTATCCTACCGCGAGGTCCATTGATCTTGACGACTGAACAAACACTACCGACCCTACCTTTAATATGCGGATATGCCCACTCAGCCCAAGACTTCCGGGAATAGTAAATTTTTGGCTAAGATATAGTTTGTGTGGAACACACCCCTTCTCATTCATGATTCTAGCTTTGGGGAGTCCCTATTGCTTATCAGGCAGATAATATGTTCATTGCTCGATAAAAGCCATGAACTCCCTTAGCTTTGTGAACGGAACATATTGTTGTTGACGGTGGTCGTATGAAACCACTTGGAATCCCGAGACCAGCACTTTAACCTCTGTTGGCTTACTACGACCCAGACACACCTGCCTCGAAAATAGTATCATGAACTCGATTGTTTTTGCCTCGATTAAATGTCGTTGTTGAACGTAAATTGTTGTAGACAATACACCCCTTTAGACACGGTTTTGCCAGAAACAAAATGTCAGCAGGATCGATATTTTCGGACCGCGGGAGTTTTAGTTTTTCGTTTCCGCGCGTGTGAGCTCACAGGATCACGTCCACGAATGTTGAATTATCGATGTCGTACATCCCTGTACACCTCTGGACGCCACTACAGTATCTGCTCCACTGAATTTCTGGCATGATCCTCCGGCCACCACGTGCTTAGTCCCTTGGCGCCGCTTCTGTCAAACTTGTGTCTTCACCTGGGTAGCCAACGGCGAAACTTCCCTTTTACTCTCCGTGTAGATCCTGTGCTCGTCGTTCGTACCGAGTTAGTCGCAGACATGTCGCAGTGTAGAAGTCACGGAGAAGTCACCGTGGTGAGGTCGCGAGGCGAGGGTCCCTTGTAGCCGTAGTTACGGCTGACGTAAGCCGAGCAGAGGTCTTCGTTGATATTTAACAAGGAGATGCCGGACCTAGACTAACTCGGTGGGGAGGACGTTTCGTCCCCGGGGAGTCTTGCGGCGAAATAATCTCCCGATTGCTATCTCTCGGGGACGGGTCAACACCGTCAATGACGTGAGACCGCTCGTGACCCGGGATCTGATATTGCTTGACCAGTGACGTGTCGTTCCGCGCGTGCGTGTTACGAGATCTACGATAGGTATCCCCGACCCTGGCTTCCACATCGCCCCCCTCTTTTTTCGCGTCAAGCCTACGTTAGCTAGGGATGGTCTTGTGGCGGTCATCGGGAGGATGGCTTGTTTAGGAAGCAGGGTGCTGATATATCGGATCGAGACACAGCAGCCTTCCTATGCGTGCGTCCACTCCTTATAGCCGACGTGTTGCGCAAACACGGGTGCTGAACACCGGTCCGGCGAAGACGAATACATTTTCGAGCTTAAACGCTGACAGCGTGTGCTGGAGTTGTTTGGTGATTCCAAACTTCATCTCAATGCACGAATTCCGTGTGGCCACACGTACTATTGGTGCGCTCCCGAGGTTGCTCTTCTGAGAACCACGGGCAGCCGCACCCTAATTAATGTATTTCGTGATTAGTTGGGCGATCACGTGAGGTCGACTTGATTGATTAAAGTGCATCAACTGGTGACTTCGTTTTTCAGCGGGGCGGAGTCGCGTGGCTCCCATTCCCTGTGTGTGTGGGATTTGTTTCGAATAATTTGTGACAAGACGGTGGACTTGCTATTTTGTCCCATTTTAACTCAGTGTTGGGCCTGGTCATGAAGGGTCATGCTTCTTACAGCCCTCAGCCGTTGGGTACAAGAATTTCTTCGTGTCTTCTTGCCCCGGCTATTCCCACCGGAATGCCAATCAGAGTACCCGTCAGATCATGATAGACACACGCGTGTTTTCTATGTCTGGCGGTGCTACTCTCATCACCGTTGTTAACTCTTAGGCCTACAGCTGAGTCATATGGGTTTGCCAACTTGTTCGTGATTTTGTTTACGCCGCGGAGCAGTGTGTATTTATTTAGTGCCGTCTCAACTTGTGCTCATCTCTCGCCTACTTTACGATTCCGTTTACCGAGAGAAGGGAGGGGGGGCGAAGAAGGTAGGGTCATCGCGAGTTTCACACCTTTCTCGGTTCGGTATGCGGCGATTAATTCGTGACATTGGGGTATTTCGTCTGCGCGATACTCGAAGTCCGACTCCGGGCTGGACCCTCGAAGCCTCAGACGGTATTTGTAGTTGTGGAGGCTTTTTCTGCTAGGCCCACGCCTATTGTCTACTACCCTGTCTACGAAACAGGACTCGCTTCTAGGTTGAGCATTGTCTGGATGGTCCAATGCGGGTAGGGGTATTGGTTTCCCCAAACACAATTCCGCAAGTTTCTCAAATTGAGGTGCTGGCGGTGTTTGCCATCTAAGGTAGGGCTTTATACGGGCAAGGTGGACTGACACCTCTCGTGCGTCGTTCGTACGCCGTACTCTATATACAACTGGTGATAATTGTGAGCAGACGACATACGGCCGTCGCCATGGTAGCAGCAGTTTTGGGCTGGGGCCATCTGCGTCTTGGTATAGCTTGTACACAAGTACTTCCTGTCAAGGTTTGAAATCGGGGTACGGTTTGAGTTTGCTGTTATTTTCTGCTTGTTTGTCCGCACGCTCGGTTAGATTTCGGCGCGAGAGTTCGAAAGCGATCTGCAAATTGTCCCGCGTGTTTAGTGCGATTTCTTCGGTATCTGCTGTTGTTCCTACATGAGGAATCCCGAGCATTATATCGACTGGAAGTCGAGGTTGTCTCCTGGGCATTAAAATGAATAGCGTATCATGCATCGTAGCACTAATGCTAGTGTTATGAGCTAATTGGACTAACGGTAACAGTGATGCAAAGTTACTATGGATCTATCGCGCTATGCCTGGCGTTCAGGTCGTCATGTATTTGTACTTGTGGGTTCGAATCCCACGGTTGTCACCAATGTAGATCCTGTGCTCGTCGTTCGTACCGAGTTAGTCGCGGAGATGTCGCAGTGTAGAAATCGCGGAAAAGTCGCCGTGGTGAGGTCGCGAGGTGAGGGTCCCTTGTAGCCGTCGCTATGGCTGACGTAAGCCGAGCAGAGGTCTTTGTTGATATTTAGCGAAGAGAACGCAAGACCTAGACTGACTCCGTGGGGAGGACTTGCCGTCCCCGCGAAGTCTTGCGGCGAAATAATCTCCCGATCGCTATCTCCCGGGGACGGGTCAACACCGTCAATGACGTGAGACCGCTCGTGACCCGAGATCTGATGTTGCTTGACCAGTGACGTGTCGTTCCGCGCGTGCGTGTTACGAGATCTGCGATATGTATCTCCGACCCTGGCTTCCACATCCGTGTCTAAACGAATTCGTGGCATGTGGTCAAATGACTGCGGCAAGTATCAAATATCTAACCCCCCCCCCAGTATCACGTAGTGTGTATGTGGTGATGCACCCACGAGGCAGTTACATTGTAAACCCATTGCTGACTCTGGAAGTGGCCACACCAGAAATTAAATCAATTCATGGATGCTGTCATCCATATGCAAGAAAATCTGCCTCTAATGCGATTCTTAGTAGGATGCAGCTCACCCTTCATGCGACTCCCCTTCATGCGACTCGCCCAACATCTCACGGCGCTTCGCGCTTGGTGCACGCAAAGTCTGCCTGGTCGGTGAAAACCCGACGTGCTCCGTCCCGGCATTGTCGGAATGCGACGGTCCATGGTCGAACGACTACGGCAATGCATGATAGTAAGTACCCCCCCCCCCCCCGCCGCTATCCCCTCCCTCGTCTTCAATAGCTAAGGAACGACACACTAGCAACTACGGATATTCGTAATATATACAATATTCTACCTGGACGAAATCGACAGCAGACCACCCCAGCCACCATCGCCAACCACAGCACCAACAAACAACAAAACAGCAACGAGGGCTACCGCTACCGCAGCCGCAACCGCAATAGATGCCTAATTTCCAACATGCACATCGCTTACGGCTCGCAGGTGTATCCAGCTCAGCGTCGTCGACGATGACCCTCCCATGGTTTCTGGTGGCGTCCCTGGTGGTATCAGCAAGCAGTGTGGTCGCTGCTCCGCCCGCTCGACCCGACTCAGTACAGCTGGCTGAGATAACCGAAAGGTTTAGAACCCCGAGAGTACACCAAGCTCCGGCGGATGTTCGGCAGCTTTGGTTCGAGGCTTGGTGAGAGAGGTCTTGAGACACAAGGCGCCATACCTGTCAGATGAACTGAAGAGTGTCGTCGTTCCAACTGAGGGCAGTCGCCAGTAACATTTGGGCTGTTCCGATCGAAGTGCTATGGCTGATGCTCCATTTAATATATGGTTTGTTGTAGAAAAAAAGCTCAACACCAAAGGATATTGAAAGAGCAACAAATTTAGGACAGATTCCTCTGTTAGCAACTAAAATCATGCAAATCAAGAACAAAACAAAAAACAAATCTGGGGAATAAACAGGAAAATCAACAATTTATGGCGAAGCGTTTTTGTAATCCTCGGGGTTCTTGGGCACTGCACCAGTGTACCTGGTACCTCTCCGTTCTAACGATTCATGTGTCTGCGATCTTCCCCAAGCACAGGTTGAAGCAGAAACCTTTTTCGTATTCCGAAATAGCTCCGTGAAAAACGTAGCGACCTTACTGTATTCTGAGTTGTTTCTCAAAACGCGTGGCGGCGTTCTACGATAGAGGTTCGCCTTTATTGTTCTGAGGCTCCTCACTTGACCTTAAGGAGCTCCATACCTCACCCGAAAACCGACTTCATTAAGAATTAAATTGCATCCCGATGAATAAGAGCCCATCTTAATGGGAAACACTAAATTTTGTTCAATCAGATGCAAATTAAACTAGAAAAAAAAACCAAGTCAAGTTGAAAGGACCGAAAGTCCTCGATAAGATGGACCCTTAAATTGAATTAGAAAAAAAAATCAAGTCAAACTGAAAGAACCGAAAGTTCTCGATAAGATGGGCCCTAATCCCATGACCCCATGTATACCCGAACATCATTTTTCGGAAAAGGATTGGCATTCCGCTGATTTTGGGGAAAAAGTAGTAGTGCTGAGTAAGATTATTAGTCCCCAAGCTAGTAGCCTCCAGTTTGGTAAGTGCTTCCCGTCCCGTAGCACAGGCGTCTGCTCCAAGTCTTTGCACGGTAATTACACGATCTGCGATGGCGCTGGTATTTCTTCATGGTGCGTGATGGTATAGGCGTTCAGCTATTTCTTCTGCGGCTACTCCCTCGAGTAATTCCACACCTCACCTCTAAAACTAGCTTTCAGCAACAAGCAACGATGACGCAACTCGTTGAACTGTGCCAGGGTCTAAGCAAGTGTCGAGCAACGTTGTAAAACGAAGGTGGTGTTCCAACCTGACAGTAAAGAAGGAGGATAGCACGTGTTGGGCACCCCGCAAGGACGTACAGGGGCGGTGTCCGACTTAGTGGTCGGCGAATTTTGAGGGAAATCGATTCTCTCGCGTAATCACGCCTGACAACGACTTCAAAAATTGATTTCGCAAGTCCGACCATGCCCAAGTAGGAACATTCCAGAAAATCGTTATCAAGTCCAAGCTTTTTCTCCTGCCTGCATTCTTGAAAAATCAGAAGGCCTGCGACAGAGCTTGTGATGCAATCCTTAAAAGCGTCACGCGCGAGTGTGCAACACGCCTGCGGCAAGTGTTGCTTAAATCGCGGTTTTCACGTGTCTACACCACAGTGCAGCAGCGCAAAACGTTCTACTTTCCGTTTGTTTCTAGGATATCGGATAGTTGCTTACTTTAAGAAACACCTCAGTGAGAAAGAATTTGGACAAAATATTGTGGTGACACCCCTTCGAAGCATTGGCCTCAGTCGGCGTATTGTCCACCTCGTCACTGACGTGTGGTGTTGGTTCCGCTGGGTTATGTGTATCTGTATTTTGCTGTGCAGGAAGCTGGTGCTTCACAATCAGATCGACGGGCTCCTTTCGGCCATCGCACAACGTCCCACCGAAATAAAGAGTGAACTAGCACCGGAACAGGGAGCGAAGCCATCATTCGGTCTGGGCAGAGAGAGTATCATGAACTTCAAGGTAGACATGGTGGGGGACAGCACCGTGAGGGTGAGATGTTTCACCTATCGATGGACGTTGATCACGCACTCCCCCAGAGCTATCCATGTATATCGTTTGGGGACTTCCGAGTCAGGGTACAGCCAGGGATTATTAATTGGGCAGTAGGAGCTACAATTGACAACGCTTATGGCCGTGATTGTGTATCGATGAAGTTCTCACGGCGCCAAACCACTACGGCTACGTGCCAACGTAAGCCGAGCAGACCCGCTTGCTTGATCGTAAGTTGAAAAAACGCACTGTACGGGGTGCCTCTCCCCTCGCTACGAAGAGTATCGGTGGACGCGTCCGGGTGGCGCCAACAACCTGTCAATGCCAAGTATGATGTCGGTCGCCTCAAACTCCTCAGCTCCGCCTGTTGGCAGGAGAAGGCGCCCTGTGACCCGAGAAAACGAGGTTGTGGCAAGCTCAAAGTTAGTTCTGTAATCCGAGGAGCAGCTGCGACAATGCGTGCAGTATACATACCCTTGTCGACAACGCACGATGGCGGGTTGCTGTGTTTCTCACCATCCTCAACAGTAAAAGCATTGCCTATCCACTCGAGTGATGGCCGCTAAACTACTCCCTTCAATGTTTGCGTTGTCGCGTTGTATAGATGCAAGCCAAGGTGCTAGCTTTGCTCTTGGTGCAGAGAAACGAGCTGACCTGTACAGGTGCCTCGAGCAACAACGTCGATATGATCTGTTCACACCATGCGTTGAAGAGCCAGGACAGTGGCATTCGGATGGACAGATCGGATTTTACTATCAGCATCCGCTACGTTAAGGTATGTCTCGGACGGAGGGGGTTCATAGCGCCACATGCTTAGACATTGTAGTCCAGGTAAATCACCGATGATCTCTCGTACCGTTCTATTCAAGAGATTGCCCTTTTGAACCCATATATTTCTGACTGGTTGGGCTTCTCAACTGAGGAGCTACCTTGTGTCTTTGGACGTGAACAACAGTATTACAGAATCCTTCGGTAGGTTCAAAGCCCGTACGATTGTGTTTGGCCGTAACTTCCCCTAGTCTTCAGCGCCAGACGTTGAGCGAAAGACGGCGTAGTTTTGGAAGATGTACGGGCCTCTCAAGACAGTAATCTTGGAAGACATACGAGCCTCAAGACAGTCTTGGAAGATATACGGGCTAGTAGTGCCTACTACTACAGCTGTTGCTGCCACTGCTACCAGCAGTACGGTATCCGCAGAATCTCGTGACAGGTCTCTGCATCCCGCGTACGGCACACACGCCCGTTATAGGGGTTGCACTTTGAAGCCCAAATCTTCCTCAAAGACAGGGCTCGTCGAGTGAAAGGGGGAGGGGGGCGGGGTGTACTCATTATCAGGCATGGCCGTAATATTGTCGGACGTCCGATGTATATTTCACGGATATAGTCCGTCAAATGTCTAAACTTGCCCGGGAGGTCATTCATTATGCTCACCGTAAGTCACAAATATCAAGAGAGAGTAAAATGTTGGGGTTGGAATATAGCTCCTCAAGCCACGAACGTCAGCAACATTGCCAGCTATCCGCACTGTAGCTCGCGCCCACGTTCCTGCATATCATATATCGGTACACAGGAAGTAACCACGTACCAATATTGAGGCTAAGCATTGTACGTGTCGAACAGCTGAACCTCTGCCTTTAATGTAAGCCCAGTATGGGCAAGTTGTCGGAAACATACAGCTACTACGGCAAGAAATAACGTAACCTTGACGTGGTGCAGTGATAGAAGGCACCAGAAGACCCCCATACTCGACTCGCGCGCGTCGTGCACTTACTGGTCTGCACACGATGTCGTCCCACGCGAATACTGGGTTCCCTCGTTTCTACGCTCCATAGTAGTACTCTGGCCCAAGTCTTCGACACATAAATGCTCTGTTCTCTCAACCAAAAGGCTACATTTTGTCCGTTACCAACTTTCAAGAGACCGCAACCATGTCTACTGTTTAAGCTATTCAACATGTTCACAACGCGTTCTGCTCGCCTTACCAGTCAATCGAACGCTGCCAGGCGGCGGAGGTGGACGCTGACTTCGTTTACTTCGGATGCGGTCTTCATCTCCTGCAGCTTATCCCCGACCGAAAACCATCACGGGTAGCTCTAGACACGTGAGCTCGTTTTGTACGCCCCCTGACCACCTAGTTAACCACAGCGATCGAGGGAGGGCCGCCATAGGAATAGCACCACCCCTACCGCAATGGCATTGTTCCGCCATATGCCTGCATCGCAAAATCGTACGCCGTGCTGGCGAACGTCTTCACCTCGCGCGCGCTTTTCGCTTAGATGCAGAGGGGCACACATCACCTGTAGAACATTTACCATATGGACTCTGGGCGCCACAACTGCAAGAACATGCGGCAAGACGCTTTATGGGGCCTCGACCAGCTAATTGCGTGTTAGAAAACACGGGGCAGCCTTTAAACTTGAGTGTGTGTGTGCGTGTGCGTATGCATCATCATCATGCAAGTACGGTTGCAAGGGCCAATAGAACCAGGAATGGAGCCCTCAACACATGGCTCTCGGTAGCAAAACTTATCGCCCCCTCTCCGCGCACCACATGCATGCCTCCGTAGATGGATGCACTATGAACGCCTGCTAGAAGACGCCGTACTGTACTACCGGTCAGGAGGAGCGAGTAAAGGGAGCAGGATTCCAGTGGGGCAGGCGTTTATGACGACGCACAGCTTCGCAGACGAGGTTCTGGATGGCCAGTACGAAATTCGCTTGCAGGAATATCAGGCAAAAAATGGATCCCTTCTGGCCACGTGCCGTGAAACGGTACGAACACGTGGTATGGTTAGAGCAGCACCTACTAAACCAATTGTGGGGCTACGGACTTGAGGAGCTCATCACCTCACCCAACAAACGACAGGAACTAAACGAACTTGTACGCTCGGCCAGATACGTGACCCCATGGGCTACAGGGATATTTAATACTTGATGTAGACTATCTCCACGAATTGTCAAATATACATGAGGTTCGAAAGATGACAAGCAGTCCCTCAGTTGCGTAGCTCCATCACCGATGGAGGGTGTCCGTAAGAATTCCGAATCTACCGCCGCACGGCAGTATCTAGGTGAACAGAGGCTCCATTGATTATTGGAACCCCAGCTGCTTGGGTGGCTTTAAAAGCGTATTGCGTCGCCTGAGGGCCATTTCTCATCAAGAGAGTTTTGCCGCGAGTATCCTTAATCGATTGTTTGCTCTAATTTCCTCACGATAACATGCCGTCACATTTTCTTGGAGATTGAAGAGGAATGCATAATTTAGTCGTGTACGATGCTTTCTGCTTCTCGCCGTTATCGTTTACCCGAATAGGTGGAAGCTCCTGGTACTCCTTCGTTGCTTGTTGTTCTTACATCAGAAAAAGAAGAATTATCAGGAAACGTGTTTTGGCCTTATAATGGCAAGGGGGCTGCATAGACAACGCCATGCACTTAAAAAAATTGGCTGAAGCATGCTTTGGAGGCTGAAACGAATTATGTCCTGGCTTTGACAACTACGTTGACATACCAGTACCGTATACCATTGACAGAACGCCTACGCAGCGCTAAATCCGGTCGTTTGGTAAATTATTCGGAGTGCGCTGAACCCGACCGCTTGGCGAAGTATTCGAAATGGAAATGTAGCGAGAAGGAAAGGAATATCTTGTCGAGGACCTCTGTCCCTGAGTTTCCTCTTTGTTTGCTCAAAATAACATGCACGACAAGAAAACGAGTTCCTACATCAGGAAATCTGACGGAGAGTTGAACACCAAGAGCGCTCTACACACCCCTTGAGGAAAAACAGTAACTTAGCAAAACGAGTCGAAGTAGGAGGGAGAACGGCCAAATCAAGAAACTTTTGACAAAGCCATCTTCGGTAATAATGTTCCTCAGTGTGAACTGTAAGCACCTTGTAGAAGAAGCTGTGTCAAGTTGTAAACACTCCTGGAACGGGGTTTGCAGGCGTAGCGAAATGACGCGTTAGCCACTAAGCCTGAATTCAAGTGAGCTGCAACTATGACCCCGTTGACCACCGACCGAAGGACTTAGAAAGGGTGCTGGCGCTGAGTACAAGGCGTTGCTACCAGACTGGCCGAGGTACGACCCGGTAACAATGTGGGCGGCCACTACGGTAGGGGTGGTACCTACTACGGGGGACCATAGTAAGTAGGACCAAATATTGTTAGTAAAAACGGGAATATATATATGTATTTATGTATATCATAGGTCCTATTAACTATGGTCCTCCGGAATAGATGGACTCAACGTTGCCGAACGAGCTATATCTCTACTCAAAACATAATACGTATTGTCCACACCATCCCAATGGTCAATGTCAAAGGCTCCAAAGGCGTGTCACATACGTACGTGTGCGATACTAAACGAAATATTTCGACTTGATACAGGGAGGTGAAACAATCACTAGGCACTGCAATCATTTCAAGCATCCATTTCCCGTTTGATGAGGGAACGAATTGGGACTAGAACGTTTACAGACTGTATTTACCGGCCATCCGCAGTTGAGAAATCCCGTCAAAAACGTTGTCGATCGGTGTAAACGTACCCCCTCTCCCGTGGACTCGCTCCACGCGTCTGTCCGTTTCGATCGTCGGTTCAGGTGGATAGCATCAAACCAGTACATGCCGATTGGGAAGGCGTGTATGAACCCGAAGATATCTGCACGCATGGTGAGCACTAGCCTGCTTGAACGCGCTTGTGAAACAAGAGAGGTTCAACGACAGAGATATCACATGTGGGACAATTACTTGATGCACCACCACAGCGTCCTCGCCGGGCGCCAAATGAAGGATGAGCATGTAACTTGTGATCTACATTGTTGAGCGTAGTGCGTATGTACACGTACGAGGTACGTGTACCATCAGTCGTGTTGATAGGCCCGTTCCCGTTAAATTCCTCAACGTACCCTGGGAGGACATGGGGGCCTCAGTAAAATTAGGATAAGCCTCTATCGTAGAACGCCTCCCAAACTTGGTTGGGTGTCCTCAGCGAGAAGGCGCGGGGCGAACTAGTCATTCGTGTACCACAGTTGCGCATGGGGACCCGGAGGAGGCACTATACCCATGCTTCCGGTGCCGAAAGATCACGTACATCTGTGTTGTCCCCACTCTGTCCTAAATCATGAGGACCATTTTGGTCTTGATATCAGGAAGCATGCAACGATGCGACACTTGAGCTCTATACCTCACCCGAGAACGGATTCTGAGAAAAGATCCACGAGCCACCCGACGCAAAATCTCATGAGCTAGAGCGGCACTATCACGAAAACTACAGGAACCGCACATGCGGATTTTTAGCGTCACTACACGTGACCTCCTAATTAAGGCGGCCCGTCAGTAACACGTGTTTTCGACACTCAGTGGTACTCCTATCGTAGCACGCGTCTTCCGTCCCACACCCTCCATCATTTCCCGACATAGTGGTGCCTGCGTTCGCGCCGCCGCTCCTCCGAGCCTGAGTGATGACACCTTCGATTGTTTTGGAAATGATCCGCTCAGATTGTTAGCAATTTTCCCCGCATGAAGACTATCACACGGAGAGCACCGTCCGTTGGCCGCAGGGAGTCCTTTGGGAAGGTCTCGAGCGTGACGCGATATGTTACAGACGTTTTTCGTACGGGATGTTCGTGGGTGCTATAGGAACCCCACGATGCCTCGAGTTGGGTGTGCCGTGAGTCTGGTGTTGGGTCATGCTTGTAGAAGAGAAACTTATTAAACACAACAGTTTCAAAAATTATGGGACTCCTCGACTAAGAATCGTTTCAAGAGTATCCCTACTGAATGACTCCATACCGACCAGTGGGGTTGTAGGTTTACGTTGCATTTTGCTACATTTTTTAAAGGGCAAATGCCAAAATCAGGTATACCTGGTCCGTTTGAGCCATAATCAGGTACCAGATACATTCTCGAATCAAGTAAAAAACGCGCGCCACGAGCGGTGTTATGCCGATGACAATCCGGTAAAAAAAAAATGCGCCTGAAGCGTTAGGCGTGCCACATGGCCTCCAAAATCTAAAATGTTTTGTTTTCTTTAGGGTGTAGGTACCACGGGCTCCACTTGGACCCGCAGAGAGTCACTATTAATATGCTTCGTTTGTTTCGCCACGGCGGGAGCGCCAAGTGTATTTACTCTGGCGCCCGCCGCCCTCCTTTGACAGCTTTAAACCTTCGAGACCGTCCTCGTGGAACCGCCTGCTCAGCACGAAATTATCTTGCCGTACCAAACCTGAGACCACCTCGACGCGGGGTAGTGTAGACCAAATCCCGTGCGACCATGGTGCTGTGTAGACTGCTGTGACTATAGAAAACAACAGAGTACACACAACAACTAACTGAAGCACATCGCACACCGCAAAAGAGAAAAAGTGAAACCAGCGAACGCATGTATTTTTTTTTTTATTTTATTTTATCCATCACTTTTACTTCCCAGCCCACTCGTAGGAGGTTTTACCCTCGACGATCTTCTGGACAAGCCGTGGTCACAGGTGTCGTCCCTTCTCCCCCCCGGTACGTGTCTTTATTTTTTGTCGCGCAATGGGTTCAGCATTCCCACTGCTCGTCGATTGTCATCGAATGTAGCCAACTCACGCTTTCGCGCTTTCCGCTTATCAATTTTTTATGCAAGAAAAAGTCCCTATGAGCATGCACTCGGTGGGGCTTGAACCCACGAAATTGATCTTGACAGGCACGCGGACCACCTACTAAGCCACCGGGGACGCCATGTATATATACGTAGTTTTACGTATGAGTACAAAGTTTATACGTCAATACATAATAATTTCAACCGAGGGAGGGCAGACGCATACGGAGAGAGAAAAAACAGTGTACGTATGGCCTCTCTGATTGGTTCAAAGTTTGCCAAATTCAGTTGAAATCTATACAGAGTAGAAAAAATAGGGTATATATTTGGCCTTTTCGAGCCAAAATCAGTCACGATGTCAGCCTGGCCACTCGCTGGGCTCCTGGGGGGTGTTTTATACTTGTTTTTAGCAACTGAGTTTGGCCGAAAAGCGGCCAGGTATACCTGAGTTTGGCTAAAACCATTTTTGAAACGTCGTTCCTGGGGTGAAATATGTGCCCCTTGTGCGAGAAACCTAACAGGATTAGCAGATAAAATGGAAGCTGAAGTGTGCATATATATCGTCCCCTAAAAACAAATAACGTATTCATTCATACGTAGCTCAAGTCGATGATACAGTTAGTCATACCCCCATGTCTCTTGCGGGTACTGTTGTAGCATCGTGGGTTGAAGTATGTCATCTCGCATCGACCACGACAGCAAAGTATTCTGTGTATCTCCAACAAGCATATAGTAGATGAAGGATATACATACAAGTGTGCATTTTATTACCACGTCTCCAGACACAGCCTGTCATCGGTGCCACCGCCTGCTATGCAAGGCTCGAACGCACTCCAACTCGTCGTCGTGTGCACTACGTCCGCAACGCAGGAACCTTCAGCGAATCAGGTGTCCTGGACCTAAACAGGCGGGCAGAGCCAGTCATGACCCGGCTCGGCGTTCCAATGGTTCATGCATACGATATCACCCAAGGGCAGCTATGGGCTACTCTACCCGCAGACGGGCGGTGAGGGGTCAATCGATGTACGCTTGCGGGTGGTTTGCTACGGTTTTACACGTGCTACGATGAGGGTAGAAATTTTGAACTAGAGTATTCATGGCTGGAGGGGCTCCTCGGCCCAGGAACTGCCCAATACCAATGGGGTATCACATCTGAATGTTTTCGTTGTTCCCGTTCACCCATGTGTATAATTCAGCCATGACGCTGCTGTCCCTCGGGTTGATTCTTTTTTCCGGAGATCAGGAATTTGTTAGGGGACCTCGAGCGAGGAGCCCGATAGAGTACTACTGCTCTAGGTGCACCCATGTCGTAGGACGCATCCCGCAATCGTACTATTAGCACCTTGGAGCACCATCGTTACCCTCTGACGGCCCGGGCCCTTTATGTCCGACGTGTATTCTATAATATTGGCGGTTGCATGCCTTACGCCAAATTGATTTTGCTTATTACGGAGGGCCATAGTAAGTAGCAACTACGATACACACAAAAACCTACATATTTCCTTACATTTACTCACGAAATTTGGTCCCATTTTCTATTGTCCCCCGCAATAGTAGCTTTAGCTTACACATGTTTGCAATGTCGGTTGTTGGGTGAGGCATTGCTGTCCTCATGTGAGTGGTACCCAACACAATCGCGCTACTCCCGCCGCAACACGCACCTGTTGGCGTGAGCAGTCGTACATGGGCCTGGCATTGGTTTGTAGCGTCGTGCATCTCGTGCCTATCGGAGGAAGGTAATGAGCCGCAATACGACAATCACCTAAAAACGCCAGGCACGATCTTTCAACCTCTACCAATCGTCTTGTTGTCGAGGGTGTCCTTCAATAGCGCTAATCTCAGGTGCTACCCTTTGCCAGACCTTTGGTGCCTCGTGCGGTGTGCAAGTCACCGACAAGGGTTTTCAGACTATTGGGCGAACGCCTCCTTCGCGTTATCACAATACCGACGACCATACCGTAGGTTGCCAACAGAGTTCGAAACATACTAGACACAACTGTTTTTCCCAACTATTGTCAAGCTAATGCGAAGCATAGCTCTCGCTACGGTGATTGTTTGTGCCTCTCCACGCGTCTTCAACGTATGGTATGGTTATGCACTTTGCGCTGTGGTATTATGAACCAGGCGGGGGGGGGTGAGGACGTTGTTCCCGCCGTGACTCGCGCGATCCCGGCAGCATATGTCCACCTCCATATAGCGGTCGGGGGTATCGGCCTCCGGCTGTAGCACATACCACAATCACTGGTCACCTTTCTCCCTCACGCGCCGTTTCTCCAGGCACTACCCAGCTATGATACCGGTGGAGCTCAACTCATTTATGTCCGAGATCACCACGGCGCTACGCATAGAGAAGCGTGAGAAGCACAGCGGGGAAGACTAGGGTTCGATGTCTGAACGGGGGTCGTCACGGTGATCGTCAGATTTATTCGCCCTTTGAGTATGTTCAGGCACAGCTGGCTGGGTCACCGTCTTCAACACCCACGGCACCTGCTGGTTGAGGCGCAATTAGCCTGGTTAAGGCACTATCAGAGACAAGAACGACCCTCTGCAGCGCAAAAGCTCTGGATCTTTTACACGTTTTCCGTTGCTTCTGTCTCTACCCCCGACCTGCGCCTGGTCTATAACCAATATGAGATGGAGGTGGGAGTGCGCGCATGCCACAGGTTTCACTTTCGTTCTATGTTCGGATTTAGTTATCGATGCGGCGTTGCAACCGAGGGATCAAGAGATGGGTAAGAGAGGATTCGGCAACTGGCCCCACCGCCTGTTTGTGTCCTGCCCGATGTTTGCTGTTGGTGCTACATGGATGGCTTGCTTGGGCTAGTCTCAAGAGAGGGCAGACGCGTGCGACGATGGGGGGTCGCACGTTTTGGCCGGAATTGGTTCTGGTTGGGATATATTTCAACTGAACAAATACACAAGAAATTAATGTGAAGTAACGCATTGGTTGTTAGGAAACGGTATTTCTACTGTGTTAGTGGGTATGGCGTTAAAATGGATGACTTGGAGGATGTACGCGATATCGAAATTGCTTTCCAAGGAGACGATATAGCTAGAGTGCCATTTACTCAAGTTTTAGAGTTCGATGCGCAATATACCTAGGGTAGGCCGTGAGGTTGCGTTTCGGGCATACCCATATTTTTCAAAAACAAGTTGGATCCTCACACAATACTAGTTTTTCACCACTACGGTGGCGTGTGCCTCGCGTTCCATTGCTCTTAATGCACCCCGTGGCCAATTCGGAAGTGATGGGATATCGTGAGAGTGGAGATTCATGCTGAGCACAGGTTTCAAATACGTCCGGCGTTTTTTTTTTTCCGCTTTGTCTCTTATACCCGTAAAACGACAGAAATGTGGTTGGAGATGTTGCAACTGGGCACATGGTGGCTTTACTTTCATGTGCCGGTGCCTTTTTAGCTATTGGTTGGATACTGATGGCTACTACTAATATGTATGTTATATTTGTCCCGGAACGAGGACTAGGCAATGTGGTGTGTCCCAGTTCGTTTTCCCGCATATCAACTGGGTCGAGTAGAGGTTGGACGTACTTTGCGACTTTCGGGATGGTTTCCACAAGACGAAATCTCGTGTTTGTTTGTTCCAGCAAGTTGTTGTGAACTTGCTATCCCTGGTAGATCATCTGATTATTGCCGTTGTGCCAACCCCTCGGCACCGTTGCCGTTGCGCCGGCCCTTTGGCAACGAGCATCTCAAGTTTAGCCGCTCGCTTTTTGTATGTATGTACACAGTAACAAAATGACTAAGCACCCATTTGCTGTGATGTGTCTGTACATCGGTTGTCGTGTTGATCATGTCAGCCGTTTCACATTGGGCGGTAGACACAACCGACGGTTGGTCGCTTATATACCACCCCTCAAACGGAGCTGAGACGCGTGCTACGATACGGATAGCATTCCAAAACCGTTCTGATTGACAGGTCTCCTCAACAAAGTAAACACCCGACACCATTGTTGGCGGTTGTTTTTACAAGACGAACAACACGAATAGAACAGTACCTTTGTGAGAGACCGAGGAACAGCGTCCATTTGCTTTAGTAGTCGTCCATGGGAAAGATTATAGAGCTCCTCGGGTGCGGAGATATAAAAATAATAGGTGTTACCCCTACACGTAGCACACCTCCCGAGCCAAGCAAATGTTTACCTGACGTAACTGCAAGTCACGTATTAAACATCGATCGCATTGAATCGATACCGCGTCCTTTCCAAACGGCCATAGTGCACGAGATACAAAATGCCTACACCTTGTTGCACCCTCGGTCTCCTTCACTCAATCACAACTACGGCTTCAAAATATCGAGAAATAAATCGAGCACTGCAAGGTAATGTGTCTTCACTCATCATCAGAATTCTGCGGGGTACCAGATATATTATACAGAAGTTCGAATACGAAACGGATGGCGTCAGCTCTAGTACTCGAACGTACAGCTTATTATATGCGCATCCGTTTAACTGAGTACTGGCCACTGATACGACTTAACATCATAGTTACCGCGCATTGTCCCGAGCGAGACAAAGCGACAAGCGCGCTGGTCGGAAAAAGTATATTTTCAACATTAAAGACTAAATACATCAACTGAAGACCACATTCGGTTTTGACGAAGCCGTGTGGAAGCAGTGCACACAAATGATCGACCCATCGCAACATGTATCGTCTACGAGATACGTGGTGGTGAACGGACACCAAGTTTTTGATTCAGTAAAAAGCAAGCACACCCCTCGTATGAAGCGAGTAGAGCACTTCCAGACTCACAACTCGTTTTACCAGCCCTTACTACAGTTACAGTAACACATGCCATCGACAAGTGTGATTGTGGGCCAAAAACAGTGTTGCCCCGACATGTATTCATATTCAGGAACCTAAAACCGAATTATTTATTGTCACTCTCACTGACACCCTGCAACGCACACCATCGATGCTACGTGTTCCTGAACCTGGTACTCCCCCTCGAACGGCCTTGTGACGTAGATAGGCATGAAGTTTGCTGGGCGACGGCACGCCAACACACTATCGTTGCTGCTGTTTTGTGTTCCCGTCCCGCATATTTTATTCGCCTTTATTTTCTCTCTCCGTCCTGGTCGTAACTCAGAGTTGGGGTCAATAAAGCAGGATATTCTCCCTCCTCCCCATGATGGTTCTTGCTTTGCATTTCTATCGCGAGGAGACTCCAGCCCTTTCGTCCCTCGTCGACTTGCATCGAATCGAGTGATACTTTATTCATCGCAAGGCAAGTAAAATTGGCACACAGAAGAACGGCGTGTTCAGGGGAACCACTGCACGTAGCTCATACAGCCTGTTGAAGACAATCAACGCTGTGGAGATTCTGGTCAACAAACCCTAACCCGAGGTACGATCGATGTTTCGTTCACGCTTGCCCAGGTGGTAGAGTGGACTGATTTTGGTTTCACCCTTGAGCTAGACGTGGTGGCTCAATAGTATCGCACGCAGTACGTGTGCATCCTACCAACGAAATACATGGCCTGCATGTAAAACGAGTATGCTGTAGAACAACGAACATACTTCACGTTCAGCGTTTTCAAAACGAGGACAGTAGTGTCGATGGACCTAAGCGTGGGGGAGCTTGAAAACGTCATACTGTAGCTTCCCACTGGACTCTACCCATGCTCAAGTAATCTGTTCACAGCTAGGCAGCCCTTTATCAACATACGTCACTCTGTTGTGCGGTACGTATTATCTGAAGCAGCTAACACCTATGGGTCAGCGCCAACGCTTGAGGCCCAGCACAGACGTATTGCCCGGGGCCTTGCTAGTCCCAGTCTCAGGCCCATTGGGTTGCGTTGCGAGGCAACTTTACCGATAATTATCAGCCCTTGTAACATCGGAGTGGTGGTGGTATATCATCGTCGTTGACAGCAATGCCTCACAGAAACAAACTCAACTACTGGTGAGTCAGGGCGAAGTCGGTGCCCAGAGCGTCCGTCACGCGGTAGTCGTCAACGCTTCCACGAAACGCGCCGTAACCCTCCATTACCTCGCGGCCATCGATGTCCAACACAGGGCGCGCGGTTTCGCCTAGAATGCCAGACAAGAGCTCGTTTTCGAGGATCAGGCCCGCTAGCCCTACGTCCATCTGCCAGAAGTCAATATAGGGCAGCACCCGCCCATCCCGGGTCACCCCGCCGCTGGGTTGGTAGCCGAAGCCGGTGATGACGCGCACATCGATGGTGGGGGTAACAATCTTGAAGACGGTGTGGACGGACCGGACATCGTCGAGGCCTTGTTCAGCGATGTATCTGGCGCACCAGCCGGGAGCCGCCAAGTGGTCGAACCCCAGTACCCACTCCTCAAAGGTCTCGTTGCTTAGCTCCCGCCTACCATCCTCGAAAGTCTCGTTGGTTGACTCCGGCCCACCCTCCACGCGGGTTTCGTTGCTTAGCCGCCGCCCACCCTGCCGCGTCTCCGCGTACATGCGAGCCCAGAGCTTCTCTCCGCCGAACTGGCGACACTCCACCGGCAAGTTCGACGCCGACACCTCGACACCCTCCGTCACGTATTCCTCCCTTGTCGGGACGAGTAGCGTGTCTGCTTCTTCTCCGTTTACAAGCGCGCGGAGCCCGCCGTCGGCGAGGCAAACAAAAACACCTTCGGGCAGCCTTCCGTGGCGATAGTGTACGGGTTCTTCACCTCGAGGACCAGAGATTTTCCCTCTGAAATGACACTCACCCCCGTGACCAGCTGCCGTGTGGGGAACTTCTTGGGTAGGGGAGCGGTGAGTCGGACGTTTACATGGAGGTTGGTGCTGCCGTCCTTGACGAGGCAGTACCAGCTGCCGTCGACGCCGGACCAGTCGATCCTTTGACCTCGTAGGCCCTGCATGTGGGGGTCGCCGCACAAGCTGCTCCCGCCCGGGCACGCTGCGACGTCCGCGAAAAGGATAGAACGATGTGTCACAAACAGCGTCAGTACGCGATGTATACGTGCCCATGGTTGGTTGGTGGTTTGAGTTTCAAAGTGGATGAAGAAATGAGGCGGTGAAAAAAGCTCCCGATGAGGAGATAGCAAAGGCTATGGTGTAATAGAGTGCTACGATAGGGTTTACCCATTTGAGCGCAAATAATTATCACTCGACGGGTTTCCACATCTCTAAAGCTACCCCACGCCTTAGGATCCGATTACTGTAGGGATACACGTGAAACCATTGTACTGCACCTTGCCCATGCGATCGTGCACACAACGGGCTCACGTAGCTTGTAGCATGTGTTTGTCGGCTTGCTGTAGATACGCAGAACAAGTCAAAGGAGGAGCCTCAAAATATTAATTGGGTTTTACCCTCTACAGTAGCGTAGCACGCGTCATCGATGGCCTGATATATGCAGAAGGGTGATACATGTTCACGCCGTTTCTCACGCTACTTGTCAGCTCTCCGTCATTGGTGTACAAGTACAAGTACGGCGATATGCAGCACAAGACCTCTATTGCAACAAGAAACAGGAAGGCTGGTCCAGGTGGAATCTTACTCGACAAGTAAGTGGTGCGCTCTGCACTACAGCAGTAACCACAGTGTACCGACTCCCGACTATTATCTTACAAAATATCAGCCTGCCACATTTTTGCTCGTGTCCTTCTGTAGGTGTGCTGTGCCGTGTCCGCGAGTATTGATCTGAATGGTGTATCTAGCCAGCACACGATTACGACGGAACCTTCTCACGAAAAAGGCGACTTCCGCGCGCGCCACGGTTACGCCCCTGACCACCGTACCGTACCGTACCTACCCGAGGTATCCGCGCGGTCCGCATCTATGTCAGTGTGGCACGTCGGCTCGTGCTGCGGCAGGGTTAACGCCCAAACAATGTTGAACGCCTTTATTTTAACGAATCACTGTATGTACTTCTCAGAACAACCGACTGTGAGAGTCAGCTGGGGCCGATACATCATCTCATGGGCTAGGTCTACAGTGTCGACATTTTGTGCTGTTATGTCCTGGAAAATACGCAGGATCCAACCATGTCGGGTAGCTCTACAACTGAGGAGCTACGTGGAAGCGCCACGTTTGGACCCAACAGCCGTGTAGCTTCTACCCTATAGCGCCGAAACCCTAACCTTTTGCACCCAGGTAGGCGAAGAAGGTGGCCACACATCGCAAAGCACACGGATGCGATCACACCAGCCACGCGCCGAGGCAAAATACATAGTGTTGGTTGCCGTCATTAACATTTTTTTACTGCCTGTGGTTTCCGTGCATAGTCTGTTCCGATGTTTGAGAGTCGCGAGACTTGTGCGTTACCTGGTATGCTCTACGAACACACGTACACCATGCAGACCCGGTGCCGTTGGGTGGAAAATACGGCTGAAGGCGAGAAAATTGACGGCAACATGAAACGTATCATTTCGGGAGCAACATCAAGAACAACAACAGCAGCAGCAACGACACGAGCAACAACAGCAAAACACGATAACACCAACAGCTAAACGCTTGATAGTACAATCTAGTACAACAAGAACTACTGGAGTGCTGTACACTGCTACAGTTCTGTAATAGATAGTAAAATAGGCTGCGCGAACAGGTACTGAGGCATTACCTCGTAATCGACAGGCGACATCATACCTCTACGGTCTTCGGTTGGACGTGGAGATGTAGACGTAGATGAAACGGTCCGACGAGAGGCCCGCCGGGTATAAACGTCGAGGGGAGAATATGACACGCTGGGTGTGGTCAGTCCGTGAATTACGATGCCATCCCGTAGTTTCCCCGTGCCCGTATGAGGCATCCGGGTAGGTCAAAATTATCGATATTTGAATCATCGGCATAATGATAAACGCTCCGAGCAGGCACCCACGTGGTGATTGAGGATATACAACGCAATTGCTAGATATACATAGTCTGCAGGGCAGTGCGAATGGCTCATGCGTTAACCTTGTGAAACGTGTTTGCTCTCGAAGCCGACACGAGACGCTTACTGGTCTCCCCCTACCCCTAACACGGTCGTATCGGTTGCACAAGGCCCGCACAACGGAAGCAATAGTATCGTATCTGCAGCACATCACTGCCTCGTCATGCACGCGAACAAACAAACTGTATGGGCTTCACGAAGCCAAGTAAACACTTTCAAACTCCGTATGCTTGCTCGCGACAGCACGGTAAAGGCAGTAGTACGGCATCCATAGTCCATATAAACAGCCCAATTGTAGTATAACTTCGATACCTTCATCGCTGGCACGACCCTTGGAGACGTGACTACAAGCACCAATTACAATATATGTATACTTCGATATCAGCAAGACGCCATACAGAAGAAGAATATCATATATTATGGGGACCTGTCTCGATGAACACTCCGGGATTTGTTGTGAGAGGTAACTAACCGCTTCGGTTCTTTCACAAGCAACGATTCACGACGTACACTTGTTTATTAGCAACATGGCACCGTTTTGCTCTATCGCGTGCGTCGGTATACACAGTGGGCATCGCTCGGAACGCTGGCGGTAGACTGGTAGACCACGCAAACAGACAGCGCTGCTGCCGCACCGGATGGGCATAGCAATCAGAAGCCAAGGTGGACATACTGTAAAGTCATACGAAGTACCGGGTAACCACCATGCCCCTCTTCCAATACGTCATATTTGCCTCTGTTTTATTTGATCCCATCGGATTAGCCTCTTAATGTAGCTGGCCAAGGGTTGCTGGGCCAGGGGTTTCATGATTTCTCCCAATAAAATCAAGTTTCGTCGATGACTCACAGCAGCGGAGGTCCCCGTCGGGGTCGGCACCACAATTCCCGTGGACTCGTCTCATCGACATGTTGGAGTAATCGCATTCCTGCGGACGGAGGAGAGTGATCGGCATGAGATAGATATCAAAATCGTCAAGTTTTAATGTTTTACTGTACATCATTCTGTGAAGTGAGGCCGAGGTAGGGTAAGGGTAATGGACGCAGGTGTGTCTGGCGGCTGGGAAGCAGTGCTTCGCTTCTTCTGGTTCAAATCTACTTTATATATTGATGGCGAGAGCTGAGGAGGTGCTCTGGTAGGGAAGTAAGAGGTAGGGGGGAGAGACTCGACGCCCAAATATACTCGTCCCACCCCACGCCACAAGCTCTCCTAAACTCCTCTTATCTGACGTACTCCTAAAGAACTTTCCTATGGCTACTGATCGTTCTTCTGCTAATGTAAGAACTCCTCATTTTATGGTCCTACCTCCGTTAAGGAACATTACTCTCGTCTAACGGGCTATCCGCCCTAGGGAACATTCCTAAAAGAACGTTACTCTCGACTAACAGAATATCCGCCGGGTTAATCCATTCTTTGGACTATTCTCGTATTCGTGAGACTACAAGGCTGAAATGTGTTATCTATATCTATAGTCCATGAGTAATTTACTCATATAACATTAGCCCACCCTGAATAGTCGTATATGCAGACCACAAGATGGTCGAAGGATGATGACAAAGTCCATTCCAAACGACCAGCAAAAGGTGGTTGAAGATGCGGCTATTCGAAACCAAAAAAAGAGGCAATATATCCCCCCGCATGTCGTAATAGGACCGAACCACCACGAAGGAGGGAGTGTCCGCTGAGAACAACCACTAAAAGGGAGACCAAAGGAGAGAGAGACAGAACTCAAAGCAGAGGCGAAGGATAAATCAGCCACAGCGAAAACCAAGAAAGGCGAAAGAAAAGGGAGACAGAAGCCGAAGCGAAGGCTGAAGGAGAAAACCAAGACCGAAGTGAAGGCAAAACAAGGACGCACAGAGATATTGCTGGAGCCATTGTCTGGGGCCCAAGAATGTACGAACGGGGGTTGTTTGCTGAGCCGGGATGGCAAACGAGGAAACTCTCAAAACGAGACAGTAACCACAATTCAAAAACATATATATATCCTGTAGGCTCCATGCCTTGTCTTGTGGCGAGGGTCCTAACATGGTAGACATCACGTGACACAGCTAGAGTGGTATAAGGGCTGTGTACACTAGGGGCTAGTAAACCCGGGAGACGGAGCGAACAACGCGGCGTCTCGGAGACCGTGGTGTGAACAATGAGAGCAAACGTCCCAAGGTAGATAACTCAACAAAAACAAACTCGAAGACGGTGTCGGGAAAAAGATCCGCTGGAAGACCAGCCTATTGCGTGCAGTTCAAAGTGGTAGACAGCGCGAGGTGAAAGCCCTAGCGTGTGTAACTCGGCCTATAGTGGCGACATCACAGGTGGTGTCGTTTGCCAGAGGGCAGAGGGGCGCGCAGAATACCGAACAAAAAGAAAGGAAAAGACGGGAAAGGGAAAACGAAATGCCATCGGGAATAGGAAACTGACCAATAGCTGGACACAAGTCAGGAGAAATCGATCCTGTCAGGTTCACTATGGTCGGCCGTCCAGGGCGACAATGTTACTTGGGCCCTACTTGGTTAACATGGAAGACACAAATGTGAGCTGAAAACTCGATATAATACTAGTTCGATGATCGTCTGAAACAGCGGTAGGTGTAACCGACGGAGGTCAGGGTACATCCTAGGCTACGACACGACTATACCTCGGTGTAGTATCGAAGAGAATTGGCGGTAGGCTAGCGAGGTATAAACACAATTGCTGATTATGATATCGGTACGACTCGGTGGCCTGAACATAAGGAGGCTACACGGAGGTGTAGGCGATAAGAAGAAAAAAATGAAAGGGGGGGGGGGGGGGGAGACGGTTATATTCCCAAACACGCCCAAGAAGCTGGCTGCTGATGCCTATTGAACACCAACCCTGAAGAGCTACTCTAAGCTATTGTAGACTAAACAGAACAAAATACCCAAAACTAACCAAAAAGCTAAACCAAGGCTAACCAGGGGGGGAATGGAAACGGTGGGGGCTCCGCGGGACGCATCAGAGTTCCACAGCACCCCACGCGCTAGGCTCCCATTCTCATGACGTTGAAGACATCACGATCCGTACACGGCGTGCCGTGCTGCAGTGTAGCGGGCGGGTAGAAGGTCGATCTTGATCGGGCCGGGGTCGTCCAGGAACCGCACGATGTAGGAGCCGCCCGATGAAGGCTCAAGCGAAGTTCCCGAAGAGGCGTCAGAGGGTGAGCGGTGAGCGATCTTGCCCAGCCACCAGAGGACGTCGCGCGCCTTGTACCATATGTGTGCTCCGGAGGGGAGGATGGTGGTGCCGAAGTTGTGGAGCCAAAGGCTGCGGGAGACCAAGGCGTAGCCGGGGGCGAGGAAGATTTGTCCTTGGGATCGTGCCAGTTCGCGGTGAGCGGCGCCGATGCGCATCTGGTCGTAGAGACGGGTCGTCTGGTGGTGCTGTGTCGGCGCTCCTGACAAGTAGAGTAGGATATGGCGCCGGAAGTGTTGAAGGTCTAGCTCGCGTTCCCAAGAAGGGGTGAGAAGTTCAGCCCAGTGGGTCTCGTACAGAACGGCGATAACCCCGCCGCGGCCGCGTACGAGTTGATGGCCAGTGATCTGCTCGACCTCGAGGAGTTCCGGTGGAGGAGTGACGTCGTCGATGATGACGTGGTAAGGTGGGGACTTGACGGCAGAAGGCGTGAGCACGTATGTAGTGAGGTCCACGGGCAGATCCTGGGGATATCGCTGGTGTTGTCGTTGTTCCGGCAAGGTTTGCATCGTTGGACGGAGACGCGTGGCTTGGAGTCCCGTCCCGGAAGGTCGGATGGAAGGTCGAGGAAAAGTAGCTTGTCTTGAAGGGGGCGATTGTCGGGGGTGCTTGAGGATGGCGTCGGTCCTACGGCGAGGACCTTGAAGGGGCCATTCCAATTCAGGGAAAGCTTCGTCTTGAGGATGATTGCGTCGGTGCCCTTTTCGAGGCCGTGGCAGATGGTTGAGGTGGAGTTTTAGACCCAAACCCAGCCGCGCACGGTGAACAGGGGGGATGCTAGGAGGTCGGCCATGATAGGCGCGTTGCGGCGCTCGAGCCGAGAGACGGTGAGTCGGTGTAGTTCGCGGACGAGGGAGTAGGCACGTCATTGTCGGTCGGTGGCGAGTTGATGTAGACCAGGGGATCGCGGTCCAAGCTTTTGCGACCGCCGATGCTGTCGGGTTCGAAGACCGAGAGCGGGAGGCGAGAAAGGAAGCACATGTGAACTTCGTTAGGCGCAAGCCCTGTAGCGGCGTTCACGGAGTTGTTTCAGGCCGACGACACGTGTGGGAGAAGCACGTCCCAGTCGGTCTGCTAGTCGTTGCCGACCATAGAAATCATTTGGGCCAACACATGGTCGACGCGCTCGACGCCGCCTTTGGTGCAGGGGTAGTAGGAGCTGGTGTTGACCTTGTGGATACCAAGGCGGTCGTAGACGATGTTCGCATGCTTGGAGGTAAAGTGTTGTCCGTTGTCGGAGAGGAGTGTACCCGGGCATCCCTAGAGAGGAATGTACTCGTTCAGGAAGATTTTGGCGGTGCCAGCGGCCGTAAAACTGCGCCGCTGAAACGGCATACATGTCGACGCGGCGGCTGAAGCAGTCGGTGAAGAGGAGGATGTAGACGTTGCCGCGCGGTGTGAGCGGCAGGGGCCCGAAGTAGTCGGATCCGACGGTGGTGCCAGGCCCGTTGGGCAACGGAATAGAAAGGAGGGGCCAACGAATGGTGTGCCGGGAGGTCGTCTACACCTGGCATTGAAGGCGGCAGCGGATCCACCAGCGGACGGAGCCGTCCATGCCAATCCACCAAAAGAAACGTTCCAGCATGCGGACAGTTCGGATAACTCCCAGGTGTAGAGAGGTGGTGGCGTGGCGTATGTCCAGCACCCAGGGATGCATAAACATTGGTACGTAGACGAGTGGGGTATGGGGGACGGGGGGTGGTAGGCTTTTCCCGGGTGGGGTTGTGGGTGGTCGTTGGACCAGGAGGTGGTTTCGTGGTCGGTACGGTGCAGCTTGATTTTGGAGGCAAGAATAATGACGTCCGAAAGTTGTGGGCGCCGGACCGAGGGGATGAAATCCAGGAGGTCATTCGGCGTGGGGGCAGGGGAGTCCAACGACAGGAAGCGGATGGTGGCGCAGCACAGGGGCTCTACTCGTTGTTCTCGCGCCCAGTCTTTGAAGGTGTAGTGCTCGACGCAGGCGAGGAGGTAGTGGTTGTCATCGACTTCACTCATATCACACCTCTGTGCCAATATGTAATACGCCCGTTTGGACTGAATATTAGTGCACAAGCGGTCAGCATATTTCGGTACAAAGTGGTTTACAAGAGCTACCGGAATAGTCGTTGTGCCAGGAACAAGGTTTGAAGATTACTGTAGTTTCGTCGACGGGTTGGGATAATCTCATTTCTGCACCAGAGCGGACAAGGCGATCTTGTATTGTGGCTGGCAGGCGATATAATTGTCATTCTGTTTTCGGTTTTTTCGTTTGGACAAGCGTCAGCTAAAAACATTAAGTACATACATACCTGATACAAGCTCAAGTCAGGTTTCCTTGATGAGGCGATAAACATGTTCCTAGTGACAACGCACAAGTTTTGCACCACAACCATACAAACGAAAAAACTAAACATGTACACGATGCTAACGACCTGACCTCGGAATTTATTTGATGGCTCTGACCGCCGGCGTTTCGAAGGAGCTATGGTATATATGTTCCACGCCCACTGCACATTAGTTCAGGATGAAAATTGCGTAGGCCTGTTTATTTTTTTTCGTGCCGTGGATTATCTCCGTCCTTCTTCTCTCTCGCCCTCCTCATCGTAGCTCAGATCCGGGGTCACATAACAGGATCACCGCCCCTCTCCCCACTACGATTTGTGCTTTCATTTTATCGTGACAAAACTCCGGTCAATTCTTCCCTCGTCGAATCGCGATGAAGCTGCACCTACTCACGCTACGCGATCTCAGCAGTTCATTCCTTCTTAGATTTTTGCAGCTATGTACACCATCTCGCCACGGTTAGATTCGAATTCACGAAATGAGTACTAGCAGTATTTGAGGGTACCGCTAAACCACTGGGACGGCCGGCTTGGTGAGGGCCCCTGAATCATACCGGTTGGCGATCAGCCCTAGTACCGGTGGTCACCATTGTGGCAACATCGGTCCGTGGCACTACAGATGGTGGATAATAATATACAGCGATCGCAGAGAAATAGGGCAAAGCTGCCGCAAACAAGCTCGGTCTACACGTAGTATCACTCCTATTGTTAAACGTAGTCACGTAGACCATCGTGCTCGCCGTCCGGCAGTGTGCAGCATACACCTAAGCGTATATCGCACTTGTGTCCAGATTGTATTGTACGGTATATGGAAAATTCATACTGCTGCATGCAAGCTTGCAAGCACACCCATGTAAGTTGAATGGGAGTTGCTGCAAGTTGCATGGAGTGCACATGCAACTTATACGCAGCTTGCACGCAACCTCGAGCTTGCAGCTTCCAACTGAGTTCAAGCTGGCATGCAATTGCCTTGAAGTGCACTACTGGTGTTAATCCAAGTTGCATGCAAGTTGCGTGCAAGCCACACTCCGTTCACCATTCCGAACACCCGGGCACTGGATCTCAACGCAAGCCCTAACCCTCACCCTAACCCTGACCCTAACCCCAGCCCCAGCCAAAGAGGCTTGCTTGGTTGCTGTGCTTGAAAAAACTCTAGGTTGTTGTACGCAAGAAAACACTCTAGGTCACCATGCTTTGGCAAGCCTCTAGGTCGATGTGCTCGGAAAGCTTCTAGCCGGTAAGTTGCTGTGTTTTGAAGGCGTCTATGTCGCTATGTGCTTGGAACGCCTCTGTATCGCGGTGAGCTTGGAGAAGCTCTAGGCCGCTGTGACTGGAAATACTCCACGTCGCTGTGCTTGGAAACACTCTACGTCGCTACGACCTTCGCTGTACTTTCAGATTTGTTCTAGGTCACTGCATTCGGAAAATATCTGAGTCTATGTTGCTTGGAAACACCTCTAGCCGCTGTGCTTGGAACAACTCTTGGTCGCTGTGTGAAGAAGTTTTCTAAATAGGTCGCTGTATCCAACGAAGCACGTACAAGATACTACTGTAGCTGCATGCGTCGTGCTGGTCGCATGCAACGTAGATTCAGTTTGGCGTGGTCTGCATCCAAGTTGCATGGATTGCACGCAACTTGCATGCAAGCTTGCGTGGATTGCACGCAATATGCATGCAAGCTTGCATGCAACTGCTTTCATGCAACTGCCAGACGAAGCTAATAATGTTACTGATCCTTGCTACGGTATGGGCTTCAACTTGAATATAGTATAGCCCAGACACTTATCGCTAACGGCTCCGAACAGAGGGGATTCCCAATATCGCTAGATCCGATTTCATAACAGTTTACAGCGTTCGGTACTACTGTACAGTTTGCTGTAGATGCCTAAATCATGGAATTGTGCCACATGTGATTTTGCATATATTTTGTACCAGGTATCAAAGTTGGTGGTTGGCGCCCTTCAAATCAGGAGGAGCAACAAAACGTTTGGATGCTACGCCTATTATAGCACAGGTCAGACATGTCAGTATGAAAAGGCAACGCTTGCTAACATTCCCATAAAATCAATTGGGTGGTGTTTTCGACCCGACAATGTGCCGTGACATGTATCTACAACGGTAATGAGCAAAAAGACGGTTGAAGGAAACGGGACCAACACACACGCAAAAGCTACGGTTTTTGTTTCGCGCTCATCAACCCCGCGAGGAGGTAAGCTATGTCTTGTTCCAGACGAAGCGGCGTATGTAAAGAGATCCCTGAAACACCCCGACCTTTTGAAATCTACCGATGCCACTCGTGATTAGCACTGTACCAGTTTCTCCGTATCTGCTCATTTTAGGCAATACACACAGAACGATTGCCCTTTCTCCGCCAGCCACGAAAACGCAAGCCGATGCGTCGTGACGTGCTTTGCCCTGCCTCGGTCAACAGAGAGAACTACACACAGTGGGAAAGCGCTGGGCTATCATGTCATTTGGGTCGTCAATACTGTAGATTCTGATGGGCGGGTGGGTCCTTGACAACAAGGCCGCTGCTTAGAGTCTTGTGGCGTAGCGTGTATTTTTCGAAGGCGAGGATTTTGGGGGGGAGCACTCAATAGACCAAGGCTGTAGTGGGGGCTCTTTTAGTATTTTTTAACTTGGCGGCTCAGGGACGTTCGTGCAGTGAAAAAACCTTTAAATCCGAAAGTGACAAAAACCAAATAGGGGGATGAAAATAGAGGTACGCCCCGTACCGTAGCTCGCATCGGCAGTAGCTTTCGTTAAATATTCTGGGTGGGTACTCTCTCTGCGTCCACGTTGTGTTCGATGAAAGGGGTTTTTCATCCTTCGCACACCAGCCGCTGTGCCTAAAAATAAGCTCGCTCTACCTGGAACAAGGTTTCTCCCGTCGGCAAAGGGGCTACTGTCATTAAAAGGCTACTGTAATATGTATGGACAAACTACACCTGCAAACTGTCGCTACAAATACTACTGCTACTTCAGTACTCCTGCTGCAACTGCCTGTACTCCTACAGTACTGCTACCACACTACTACTACTACTACTTACACTACTGATGTACTATCACTGCTACTACTACTGAAACTAAAACTTCGATATTATTACTGTCCTACGCGACTCCTGCTGCTGTTACTACTACTATCAATAGTAATTTTACTACTACAGTACTATTGTTCACTCCCGCTACAAAACCTTCCACAATCGACTCGACCGCAGGACTCACATCGCCAGAAAGCAAGCCGGTGCACGCGTCCTTTTGTCGTGCAACGACGATGTTGGAGGCTGATGCTCGCCGGGCAAACGAAAGAACAAGGAGCCACATCCCTAGCGTCCGGGAAGCGTACATTGTACTTGGTGTTACCTGCCCAAAACCGTAATCGCACAATGGTGTGATAGTTCAGTGCCAGCCATTTCTGAAGCAACCCTCACGGCATGATGTACGGGTACTTGCTGTAATAAAGTTAAAGCTGCTGACAAGCACGTGTTGTTTCTGAAGAATACCACTCCACAGAAAAGAGAAGACGAACAGTAGTTGTTGCAGTGTCACACGAGTGTGCTCACGGGTGTTTTGCTCGGTCGCTAGGCTATAACCGTAACCCACGAGGGTGAAACATGAACAAGCTATACAGCAATACGCCCTATAGAACACAATTATACCCGAACTACAGGATTTTCGTACGATTCAAATGATGCAAAAGCCCACCGCCGTCAAGCACCATCAGAGGGGTCAATCGGCCAGCGGTCGCCGTGCATGCGGAATAGATACTTGTCGATGTGCTTCCAGCAACCGCCAGTGCTTTCGAATCCAAGAATGAACGCAATCCGGGGTATGCTGCGTCGTATTCTTTATCAGGAGAGTGAAAACACAAAATATGGGCAACCCAGCTTAGTCAGTGCTCTCGGAAATCATCGTAGGTAGAATACACATCGATGGAGAAGGAGTAGCACAATCCGGTGAGACAAGTGACACGCTCTCTTCGCAAACCCCCAAGAACCTGGCCAGCTACCTAGTCAACACCGATCCCGTAGTTTCATGGTGGGTTCATACCGCGTAGCCAAGCCCAGAACACGGTTGGACTCGAGCTGCGTGTAGGGGGGGTGCCCCGGCGTTCAACACACACTTGTTGGGTGTTTGCCACTTTACTGCAGCTGTAGCGCGAGCAGCCCTGCACCCGTCGTAGTAGGTCACTGAAGAACGAGCAATGTGTGCGCAGTGTTCAGAGTAACCGTTACGGGGGACCCCATTTACTATGGTTCCCCGTATTAATAGTTTTCGAAGTGGTGCATGTTTCGGCCTGTTAAGAAAGCAAAAACTCAAGGCCGAGATCCGAAAAGAAAGACAATAACAAAGCCACCTCGCTCGAGTGATTCTGAGCTCCACGGCTTCTGAGACAAAGGTCCGAAAAGCGCTATGTTTGCCCATTCTTGTGCGTATACTCCCCATCCTGGAAACGACCAAAGGACGCGAAACGCGACACGCAGCGGAATGCCAATGCCACCCCCCCCCCCCCGTCGCACTGCTGTGTCCCGGCCGTTACCGCTCCGTCAATTTCCCACGTTAAACTCTTGTGGTTTCAATATTTTGGCTTCCATGAATGCGAATGCGTTCCTACTTAGTTCTACGGTAAGTACTCTGAACTTGAGCGCATCTGGATTGAATTCGGGAGTCGTCTGCTTCCGGTAGCAGCATGCTATCCTGATGAAACGAGGGAGCACCTCAGATCATGGAACGATTTCTGTGTGATACCAAAACAACCGCATCCCTAACTTGTTGAGTGGATAGGCAAGGCTTGTCTGATACCGCACCTTTGAACCCTTGGTATCGTTCAGTGCCACATACTCACAAGCGCGCAACATAATATCTACTCATTCGACGCGTTTGCGCGTGGGCATGACTTTGTGTGCGCTGCTGTGAAATGTTTTCTCCCTTCTGATTGTTTTTACTTTTTTGTTCTCACATTTTACAGACCAAGTATCAGGTATGCACTATTTTCTCCAGCTGTAGCTCCCTCATTTTTGCTATTCAGGCACGGGAAAACATAGCAAGCAATATTCCCTCCCGCCGGCTACGGTGCGTGCCTTTACTTTTATCCGAGAGAAGAGCTCAGCAGGTTCTCCTCTCGTTGAGTAGAAGTCCGAAATGTGCGTACACACTCTAGGGCGCTTTCCGTTTGCGTGTACGCGTAGGGTACGTACGAATACATTATAGGCCCCCAACTAACGAATAACTTACTGCAGTAAGGATACAAGGCACACCATTTGAGGGAAGTTAGGAGATTGGATTACGAAATCCCGCTCGGCGGCGAGCGCGACACTGAATCTCCTGAGATACCACGGGGGACGTTAGTAAATAATACCAAATATTGTTAGTAAAAATAGGGAAATATATAGGTTTTGTGTGTATCGTAGGCCCTGTTTACTATGGTCCCCCGTAATAGTATGTGCTGAAGCTTTTTTAAATGTGATGTTCCGATAGGATTCGAAGGTGTGCTCACATGAAATAATGACTATTGTTGACGTGTTTTGCTGTAATCAAGTGTGTATGTTTTTTCGCGGCTATTTTTTTTTTTCTACTCCGCCAGATTTGTGAATACGGAATAGAATATGGCAAAAGCAACAACACTGACAAGAACAAAAATTATTGCACTCGGTAGACATGTCATGTCTCAAATGGAGATAAAGGAGTGTGCTTTGCTCGTATCCACCGCTTTTTATACTTTGAGGGATAACGTAGAACGCACCGTTTGTTCGTGTCTCCACCTTATGGTTGGTATTAATGTTGCATTATACTCCGATTGCTCTCAGGTTCTTCCGTCCTGTTGTGCAAGTTGTTCAGTTTATTTATTGTTCGATTACGTTGTCGTATTTCTGGTTTGAACGGTCAGCGTTGCATTTGCCCGTCCTGTATGTGTTCTTCACCCGAAACCGTTGTTTCTGCCCGTCGGCATCCAGCACACCCAGTGTCCGTGCCGATGTTTTGTCCTAGAGAGATACAAGCTATGTGGTCACCAAAACCACGACGCAGATATACTATTTTGTAATGCAGTAAGTAGAAGCAATGCCATGACATGTCATCGTACAACAGGCACGGCATACACATGCTAGCATTCCAAATGCGTTGAAAGAGAGAAACAACGAGAAAAACAAAACAAAAAAACAGTATTCAGAAAAATAAAATAAAGAGGACCTAAAATAATGCAACTGATGAAAAGAAGTGTCGTGCCCTTCCGCAGGACAGGAGGTATGACAGACAATACTACAAAACAAACACGAGAAACCACACAACAGACGTGAACAGAATAAGACTACCGTAAAAACGAAAGGAAAGGATAGTCAAACGAAGCACCTTAAAAAGCACCCGCCAGGCAGCCGCAGCAGTTTGTGGTACGACATGTCTTGTGGCCAGTGGGGTACCTTGAGATCGTTCTCTGGTTCACCAGCACAGAAAACGCCTTGTCAGGTTTGAGCCACAGATTTCAAGGTCGGTCATTGGCCAACGTGAACGTTCACAATGTCCCCGGATGGGTCCGATGTACGCGTGACCATGTACCCAGGTTGGGAAACGTACCAGATCAAAGTTATGTTCTGTTTGGTTGCAGTGTTCACAGCACAGTTGAACAAAAGTCGAAAACAAACCGAGAAACAAATCAACGAACAAAATGACGACAAAGCGGAAAAATAAGGAAAAGAAGCGATACAAGGTTAAACTCGGACAAAACCCAAAGTAATCAGGAAAAAAACGGTACGTGTACACGAAAGTAAAAATAAAATTAGGGAAGACAACAAGATGGACACGATGTACACCCACAACAACCTACAGTAGTATTACTGTAGTAGATATTTGTATGATCGACAGCGTGTCGTTTTTTCTGCACATGTACCTTTTTTAGCCTCAATCGGTGTTCGGCATTGAACAAAAACGACAACATTTTCGAACACATGCTCCTTACGCTAAAAAAACTCTAAAAAACATACGTGAAAATAAGGCAACCATTCTGAAAGTTAGGCACGTACTGTAGCCAAAAGATACCAAGCCGTGGAGGTTTCAGTGTAATCGCATGTGTGAGTGGAGCAGTGGCCGGGGATCCTGTGTGATGTCCCCTAGCCACCTGGCTCGTGGTCCGATGAGGATCACTCCGTGATAATACAAGCTCTAAGAACAAGACTTACTGAGTGCGAGGCCAGCGAGACTGGTGGAGTCCCTCGCTGGAAGCCCTCTTGCTGATATCATCTGGCAGAGGCCATAATATCTAGATATTCGCGGAACTTCTGTTGGAGGAGTTTTCGGCTGCGGAGTATTGGGTCACAGCTGGGAAGGCAGTTGGCCCGTTGGACGGATCGAAACGGCTTGAAGCGCACAGCAGGGGAGGACGCTCCGGGAGCTGGAGGACGCACAGGTCAGGCGGCAGTTTCTCCGTTATTACAGTAGAGTCCAGGTGGACTGCTGTGGATTATGGCGCACACGGCAAGCACGCCGCTGGTGGTAGGGGAGTCTCTGACTCCACCGAAATACGGAGAGGTGTGGACCGAGCAGGCCTCTCGTGTTTTTTACGCAGCGTACCTCGATTATGAGGAACGGCTGCAGCTCGCCAACGCTCAGGGGGTGGTTCAGCACTCCAAAGTGAGCATGGGCCAGCTTATCCCCAATTACATTCATCGGTGTTTTGAGGGATTTTACAAGCATCAGACTACGATGACCGCCTCGGAGTTGTTGGACGCTGTTAGGCAGCACGCTGGTTACACAACCACCAGCAACAGATTTGACACCTCGCGGGCGGCAGCGGACTTGCGTCGCGTTCTCTCAATGAGGCGCGATGAAAAGCAGGGCGGTGAAACATCCGTCAAAGACCGCGCGATGATGGTAAACTCCGCTATGGAAAAGTATTTTGCGGAGAATCACGCGGTGCATGCCATGTACCGCGCGCAGGACCGTTCGTGGTTGCCCGGACCGGCGGAATTTGTGAGCATGGCGTTGGTGGATGGCTTATGGCCGTCCGAGTTCAAAAAGTACGTAAAAGGTCAGCTAACGTACGCTGCAGGGTGGAAGAAGGACCCGGCATTGGTCATGGACCAAATTTTTTCTGCTGCAGAACAGTGGAAATTCATCGAGGCGTATGGTCGGAAAGATGCTGCAGGGGCAGCTGAACCGCGACGCCAACAGCAGCAGAAACCGAAACAGCAGCAGTCCGCGAAAAAGTCGTTTGTTCGCGTCTGTTTCGAGTGTGGTGATCCCAACCATTATGTTTCTGATTGCCCAAAAGCTCGCGGTGGCGGCACAGCTCCCAGCAGTGGTGGGCGCGGGTCGTCAGGGTATCGCGGGGGCCGCAATGGCGGCCGGGGCAGATTCAACCATGGACGCGGGCGCGGTGGCCGTGGTGGCAATCAATTGACAGCGGGCGGTGGAACTTCTGCTGTTGCTTCTTCAACTTCTGGTGCGCCAGCGGCAGGAGCCGCTGGGTCGGGATCTGGTTCGTCTGTTGCCGGCCGAGCTGTATACGTTGGAGGAGCTGGAACATCGGTGGGTGCTGCTGGAGCGAGAACCTCGCCATCCACCGAGCGGGCGGAGTCAGTGTCTGGTGCTGCTGCAGGGGCGGTAGCGCCGGAACCGTCTGTATATTCGACGTCTTGGTCGGGGTGGACCGCCGATTCTATTTCTTCGGCGCCGGCTGTAGGAGGGCAGCCATGGCGTCAGGTGACTCTTGGTACCGACCAGAGTTCAACGGCAGGTGAAGTGCCTGTCGATCGCAGCGCTGAGTGTTTACGCGCTGATCTCTCTTTGCCAGGGTCGGTTGGTTCGCTGATGGCGCGTGTGATCCTTGATTCGGGGTCGGCGCTCACGTCCATCGGTGTCGGCTTACTTCAGCAGCTGTCTTCGCATTTCGGCGGCGCCGATCTGCAAATTCCGTTCGAAAATGGCCCGCAGCAGGCGAAAACCGCTACGGGTGTTTCAGTGATGGTCACGCACAAAACGGTGCCGATTGCCGTGAGTGTACGGACGCCGTGGGGAGCGGTGAAATTGGAGCCCATCACTTTCGCGGTCATGCCTGGTACAGATAACGTCGTTTCGTTTGGCATGGCTACCATGAAAGCTCTTGGCATCGACGTCTACCGTGAAGCTCTGGAGAAGCTTCGCCCTCGCGCAGTGCCGGTATCGACCGGTGTGGAGACTCCGAGTTACCTTGCGGCGCGCAGAGTGACGGTTTCCGTGCGTGCTTTTCAGACCGAGGCTACGGTGGATGCTCCGGAGGACAAGGCGGTGGAACATTTGGTCGACCGGGGGCCAGACATGTTCATGGATCCGGAGGAGGAGCGGACGGCCCGAGAACGGGCGTTGGAGGACAGCGCGCAGCAGGCAGAGCAGAGTGGATTAAGCGTCGGCGGAGCAACCCGTTTGCGCGAAATTTTGGCTCGTCGCGTGGGTGCTTTTCGCCGTGCGCTGTGTGGTGATCCGCCAGCGCAAGTGGAGCCGATGCGAGTGCAGCTGAAGCAACAGGCGAAGCCTGTCAAGGCAACGCCACGTCGGTACGAACCGACGAAAAGGGACTGGCTCTCGAAGTGCATTGCTGCTTTGGTGTTTTTTGGCTTTGTCTACCACAACATCCAGGCGGTGTGGGCGAGTCCGGCGATGGCGGTGCCCAAGAAGGACTCTTTCCGTTTGGTGAGCGACTACTCGGCGGTGAACGCACAGGTGGAGAAGTCCCCGGGCGTCATGCCCAACCATGAAGACATGGGAGATCTGCTGGGGGCGCGTTTCTTCGGCAAGCTGGACCTACTTCAAGGGTACTGGCAGATGCCTTGGCTCCGGAGGCGCAAGACGTCTTCACCATGGCGACAAGCGACGGTTTGTTCACGCCTACCCGTGTTCCCCAAGGTGTTTTGAATGCGACTTCTTATTTCCAAGGTGTCATGACTGAAGTGTTGCGTGGTTTGGATTGCAAAGTTTGGGTCGATGACGTTTTCTTTTTCGCAGACACCGAAGAAGCTCTTCTGCAGCTGCTTGATGACATTCTTGAACGCCTGGAGAATGTTGGACTGTTTGTCGCCGCCCACAAGTGTACCTTCTTCTCTCGTGAACTGGTCTGGTGTGGTAAGGTGTATTCCAATGGTGTCGTGTCCCATGACCCCGCTCGAGTGCAAGGTTTAAGTGAAATGCGTCGTCCCGAAAACGCTGGAGAACTAATGCAATTCTTGCAGGCTGTCAACTGGTTGCGTACATCGTTACCACGTTTAGCGGAAACGGTAGCACCGTTACGTGATTTTTTGGAGGAGCTCCTTGTTGGGGCTACACGTCGGACTAAGCGAGTGGCGCGCAATCGTGTCATCAAGGATACCGCGTGGACGGAGGATCGGGTGCGGGCGTGGAATGCCGCACGGGGTTTGGTGGCGCAAGCAGTGCCGCTTCATCATCCTCGTCCCGGGTGCGTTGTTTTGATGTTTCCTGACGCTTCTGATTTCCATTGGGGTAGTTTTCTCACCCAAGTGCCTGAACACGAATTTCGCAGTGGATTGGCGTTGGAAAGCATGTCTCACGAGCCTCTCGGATTTCTGAGTGGTTCGTTCACAGGTTCGCAGTTGCGCTGGGCGACTGTCGACAAAGAAGGTTTTGCGATCGTTAATACGTTCCGGAGGCTCGAATACCTGCTTTGGGGTGGTGTTCATATCTTTACTGATCATCGAAACTTGCAGTACATTTTCAATCCGGAGAAGTGTGTCACGACGGTCACAAAGACCATGGCACAACGCCTAGAGAATTGGAAGGGTGTTTTAGGACAATACCGCTATGCAATCGAACACATCCCTGGCGATCGAAACTGTTGGGGGGATCTGTTGTCTCGTTGGGTCACAGTTCCTACGGTGCCTGTTCGTTCGGTTGCCGTGCACAGCCCATGTAATGCTGACGATTCGCTTCCCGCATTGGATGTGATTCGTGCCTCGCAACAAAGGTCTGTCGCTCGTATCGGCGTTGGTGTTCATGAATTTTCGACAACCTTCGGTCAAGCTACCTTGGCCGATGATGGTTTGTTTCGTGTGCGTGTTGGGGTGCGTGACGTCTTGTGGATTCCGCCGGATGATCTTGCTCTTCAAACTCGTTTGATGGTGTGCGCGCACATGCGCTCGGCTGGTCACCGTGGTGTGGCGCCGACTTTGTTTCGCCTGAAGGAATATTGTGTTTGGCCTCACATGGATTCTCAGGTTCGCGAATTCGTTCGCCAGTGTTTGCACTGTGTAGACACGCGTGCAGGTGCACTCATTCCTCGTCCCTACGGAGACACGGTGCATGGTACCGCTCCGGGAGAAGTGGTGCACTTTGATTTTTTGTATGTTGGCCACAGCGGGCCCGAAGGTAGCGATGGCCTGCCTGATGAGGATGGTTTCCGATATGTTTTGGTCATCATGGATGATTTGTCCAACTACGTGGCGTTGGAACCGGCCGAGGCTTGTACAGCCGAGGTCACAGCGAAGCATTTGCTAGCCTGGTGTAAGACTTTGGGGGTGCCGCGTGTGTGGGTGAGTGATACCGCCACGCATTTCAAGAACAGGGTGCTTGCTTTGTTGAGCGACGCGTTGCACATCGAACATCGTTTTGCTGTCGCTTACACGCCGTGGTCGAACGGTACGTGTGAACGCATGGTAAAAGAGGTGGTACGTGCTCTGCGTTCCATTCTGTCAGAACAGCGTCGTCAGGTTTCGGAGTGGGTTGATGTTTTGCCGGCCGCTCAGTGGGCCTTGAACACTTCGTTTCGTGAACGTTACCGAAGCACTCCGTACAGCGTGATGTTTGGGCGTGCGATGTCCCCTAGCCACCTGGCTCGTGGTCCGATGAGGATCACTCCGTGATAATACAAGCTCTAAGAACAAGACTTACTGAGTGCGAGGCCAGCGAGACTGGTGGAGTCCCTCGCTGGAAGCCCTCTTGCTGATATCATCTGGCAGAGGCCATAGTACCAAAGACAAACGCTGTGTGTTTTCATTTTTTTTACAGTAGTTCCACACTATTAATAGTATATTCTGCAAAAAAAAAACGGAAATTGCGAAAATAAAACAAAAAATAGTGCCAGGTATCAACCATTCAATCAGTCGAACTCACAGCTGACGTACTTATTACGGGGGTCCATAGTTAACGGGACCAAATTTTGTTAGTAAAAATAGGTAAATATATAGGTTTTTATGTACACCATAGGTCCTGTTAACTATGGACCACCGTAATAGTAATTTTATAAAATGGTTTGGCCAGAACATCCGAGCGACACAAACTCACCACTTTTACGATGAAAACATTGCAGATACATCAGATGAATGGCAAGTCTTATGTCCTGTTTCGTCATAGTGTCAACAATTGCAACACGTCATGTTGTGTTGGAGAAATAAATACCACCTGATACTACTACCGCTGTAAAACTGTACGAGAACATCCACAAACCTGACGACAACGTCACACGTTGTGCAAAGGTCACAACAGGACGTCTCACAATCTAGGTGCATCTGGCGCGTTGTGCACGCGTTGCGGTTACGGTTTTCCCGTCGCCGCAACGTGTTAACGTTGTGGCCTCGCTACAACGCCCCGCAACGTACTCTAATGGCCACCTGTGCATGTTCTACCTGCTAGACGGTCTGGTACGTTGCTACCCTGTCTGACGTCTCCTTCCAGCTTCCGTCAACCCCGGTTTCTCCACGAGCGTTGCCGCTCCGTTTCGCATTCCCTTCGAACCAATATGTCGGGCTGTTTGGCGTTCCCCGCTCAATTTCGCCTGATCTTCGTGCCAAACACGAAAGACATCGAACGGAACATAGAAAGAGCAAAAAAGATACAAATAGATACAAATATATGCATTTCCAGATCATCTCGATGACCACACAAGTCGCGATTTCGCGCAGAGTAAACATGCACAAACTAGCCCTGAGGGACCGCCAGGCCGCTAGGGGAAGGGAGGAAGAAGCCGGAGGAATGCAGCCAATGACCTGGAGATGGAACGTTGATGAGGAACGCGTAGTATCTCCAAGTTCACGAGAGATGCATGTTTTGTTCACAACCGACGGAATTAATTATTTATAGTCATGGGCTCTACCGACGGAAACTAATAGCTGAAGTTGCCTAGAGACAGAGAGAAGAGAAGAACGGCTACATTCGTCCCGCGCCCCCGCTTCTCGTGATGGGTGCACAAGCAGAGCACGGCACTGCTCGCTGCCGATTGATAGGTCTAGAGGCTAAGTCTACTGTTGTGGTTTCTAGCAGCAACAGCGGCGGTCGTCGGGCTACAGCATGCAACGGGAGGAGGAAGAGCAGGGGCAACGAGCGATACAAAAGGATATATTATACCGGTAGCTAAAATGAAATGATGTCGGGAATGGAAGTTGGGAAACGACTAGCTGAGAAGTGTATGAGGGACACCACTGATTTACGGAAAGATATTTGGTTTATATAGGAACGGCATCTACGCTATATTGTCGGAAGGCAAGCAAAATAATTATATACCTGGTACGCATGAATATCTGGTGCGTAATAACTTACCGGTATTAAGCAAAACAAATGAAGGAAATCTAGAAAGAATACGGAAGCACAAAAAGTAAAGGCAAGAAGCGATCACAACAAAATAAAATAAAATAGTACAAGGAGTTGTAGCATCGCTGGCGTGCCCCCCTGAGGGAGCTATGTCGGACAATATGACAATCGAAGAAAATTAAATCAAAACAGAATGAAGGAGAGAAAGAATCACCAAGCAAACACCGGAGAGAAATACAGGTTCGCCACCCACCAAGTCAGGTAGGACATCTTCCATATCACAAGAACGAAAACGAACTGAGGGCGAAAAAAAAACACAGCAGCGTCGCATTCGCAGCAGCCGCCGAGACGTTTGCGATACGAGCAGCCTAGACAGGTTCTACTTACTAGCCGGCCTGGTTCCCTGCCCTGTCGGCTGCCTCCTTCCTGCTTTCGTCATCCGCGGGTTCCATACCACTGTTTCCCCCCCCTATCCCCATTCTCTAGAGTACCACCCACAACGGATGCATCGCGCTGTCTACCCAGGCCTGTCTCGTCCTAGTACCACTTAACCGTAAACCGATGTGTTGCTTCTCGAGGACCCCCCGGTACCACTTGCCGGCCTTGTTTGCTGCAACGGTCCACACCGCGGTATCTACACCAAACACCATCGGGGTGTTGTGGACCCCTCGGTGGCTCGAAACACGTTGAGGTCTTCAACAAGGAATCTGTAAGAAGTACTTGGTTGTCCATCCGGTTTCCGGCCCTCTCCACCGCGAGACATCACCCGACTCTGTAATGAAGACCGCCAACGCCCGCAAACTTCGGTGACAACGACAACAACAGCGACAACTAGAGAAACAGCTATGCAAACTAATTACGATGTTACCTCGTTGATATTGACAAATTGCGTACGTACGAAATGCACTACTTTACGCCGGCCGCATGCCAAGTGCCCTGTGTGAGTGTATCCGACCTAAAAGAGGCCGGTAACTGCCGCACGTACCGTTGGGCGAAGACAGAGCCGACAGGAGAGCCGGGCTAAGGTACAGCATAGATAGGTATATGATTTGCGCGCTTGTGCCCAAACATTTATCGCTGACCGACTCCCTGAATGGAAGAGCTACCCAACAACACATTTCTCTACAGCGTGAATTTTTCATGGGTTGTCAAAAGATACCTAGCCCGCGCGATAGTGCGTCTCTTATATGGCAATACAACACTGCCTCCTTACACCATATCTCGGACTCTAGTTTCAGGTAATTTGTCTCCATAGCAGGAGTAGCGCGGTCCTAAACGGGTCAAGATCTAACTATTTCGTCGACGTAGATTTGGTCGCTTCTAGAATGGGGAGCTTCTCGGGGAATTTCAGTTGCTCGTACCCCTCGCCCGAATCACGCGTCAGGAGGTTTCAGCAGTGTTGCTTACAATTTCGGTGGTTAACCCACACCACCTGCGCACAGAAAGCGTCCACTGGTATATACCTGGGCAGTTTTAGGGACGTGTAGCACACGACGACTATTAATAGGGGTTACTATCAACCGACGTTCGAAGGACTGCAGATATTTCGTATACTTATACCGGCTGCCTTTATGTTTTAAACGATGCCCTCCCTACCTGGACGGCACGTTGCGGACGCGGGTCGATCTTGTTGCCAGCACCACCACGCGAAGTCTTTTATAACAGCGAGATTGGCCGCTTGAAGCACGACGGATGTTTTTCTGTGGCGCTTCTATTCGGTGTGGCTTAGAACAGGTAAGAGTGGCAAAGGTGAGAGACCGCCTGTTGCCCACAAACCACGGTGGTGGGTACTTATACCCCGCCAGTGCTGGTCAAGTCAATTACACCAGGTATCGTAGTGTTGCCTGGTTTAGTGTCATATGCTACTCCGCACTGTACAACCGCTATCGGCTTTCAAGCAAACACCATCATCTCTCAGGAACGTTGTTGCCCTGGCTTCTTGCTGTTGAAAGACCCAATATGGGTTCCGATTTTCGGATGCGTCACCAACCATTGTGCCTATAGCGAGGTGGCCGTTTCGTTGATATTATTGAGCTGAATCCTACATATATAGGGAACAAGCCTTTGCTGCTGTAGAAATACACCGGGGGGGCAGTGGCCGAACAGGGTCAACTTCTTAATATGGGCGGGTTGTGTGCTCCGCGCTAGAGCAGCAGTGTGACCTGGCCAGTACGTCGGACCGCTGATTGGTGCTAGGGAAGAGGGGCCATACCCCCTCTTTCACTACTGCCGAGTTGACGCCACGGTTCTGTACCTCACTCGAAATTGGACGTCAATATAAAAGTATCTATACACGGCTCTGTACCTCACTCACAATTGGACATCAATAAAAGTGACGTATATATCACCAGGTATATATGAATGTCGTTGTTGGCACAGAGTATCGAACAACCTCGTGGCGGTGCACATGGCGAAAACAAATTAATGTGAATAACTCTGTTAGGGCTGCGGTCCTGTTTTGGGGACCAAATACCTAGACTTTGAGTGGTTTGTCCCGAACACGGGACTGCAGTGAAAATCTGAAGGACTGGAAAGAAATAGGGTAGGCAATCGGTCCGAGTGCCTCCGGCCGGCGGAAAAACAAGGACCTAAAAGTGACCCCACTCGTACCGTGCGTAGCTCCCGAAATTTCGTGTTTCTCCGGAAATCTCAGACTGAGCTTCTCTTCGGATTCTTATCTATTTTCATCAACCCGGCACAGTATGAGCCCGCGAATAACAAAGACCTAAGTAATACTGTTATCAAAACATTAGGCTCACATTTTTAGGGATGCTAAAAAAAAAATAGATCAAGAAAATGTCGTCAGCGGCGAGCGCTACACCAAGACCCTACCAGGTACAGTTTGTGCGTACTTTTGCGGTGCACCTGGTGTATTACAATACATTCAACTGCTTATCGTCAGAACAATCGTGCGTGCCTCGCCTGTTGCGAACGAGAAAAGCGATCGTGACCGTTCTCACTGGATCTCCTCGGCAACTATGCCTTCTTGAAAGAGCAGTGTCTCGCACACGTGTACGGGTAGGCGCTTCGACTATCGGGGAAATAAGGCTTGGGGTAACCCGCGCAACCAGCCCGGATTACAATCCCACATGGCAGATACGATACGAAGAAAGCCTGAGTACTAAAGGCACTTCCACTACGGGGAAAATAAGGCGTGGGGTAGCCCGTGCATCGAGCCCAGATTGCATCCCGATGTAGCAGATACGATACGAACAATGCCTGTGATACTCGTACAACATACAGTTTTATGCGCGGATTGGTGGGTGGTGATATTTTTCGAGGAGATATCGATGACTATTGATAACTGTGTTCTGCGCGGTCAAGCCGGCAAAAACGTGCGTTTCACTCTGTGCCCGTTCGTCACTACCGTACGTGCGATAACCCTAGGAAGTCCTCGGCAAGAGCTTCAATTACCCGCTGGTTTCAGAGGGTGGCTGAAAGATACCTGAGGGTGGACCACCGGAAATTGCCCAGCACCAGCGTTGTCCAACCCGGTCGTCTAGAGCGTGGGTGGTGGTGTTGCAGTAGTAACTTTAGAGACGAGGTCGACAACTGGGCTCTGCATACTCGAGCCGGCGCACTCTTCTACAAGAATATCGTACTGCACTTGTTCGTCGCGCCGCGAGCATCCTATTGATAGATTGATAGCCGTGACACAATATCCTAACATATCGGTTTGGGTCTAGCGGGTGGAATACAGATGCCTGCGGGCGAATGAAGTAACGGGATTGGGAATACAGCGCCCCTGTGATCCAAGACATTCCGACAGAGGATGGGTGACGAAGCTCTAAGGGAGAAATCGACATCTATCTTCTCCGCGGTCAAGACCCGGAAACGCTTCCGTTTCTCGCCCGTGCGTATATAACCGTGGCACAAGATCTCAGGTATATGCTGTTGGTAGCAGGTGATACCTGTACTCAGCCAACAACAGCATTGATCCAGCGTCGCTTTTTTTTTGTGCGTGACAGTCAGATAGAAAGTGGGTGGTGTGATGTTTAGGGGAGAGATGGACAAGTTCCTTCTACATACTCAAGCCGACGCACTCTTCCACAAGCAAAATACTGCACCATCAAAAAATGAATTATTTATTTACTCAAAAAATCTCAGATGGTGATCATATACTCTGTAGGGTATCACTACAAATTATCGTCGTTGACTACATTTCAATATCGTGTCTACTGACTGTAGTTTTTTGTTTTCTGATATTGCAGGATTTTTTAAGTCATGAAAATATATTTTTAGGATATTTTGCGAGTACACGATTATTCATTCACTCGGGTATTGTTGGAAAAAAAACGGCGAGTGGATCGTTGTCTTGGTTATTTCAACACAACAATGGCAAATTCTAGCAACAAAAATGAGTTTTTTCAGAGTGTTTACAGACAGAAGTAAAAAAACAAATGTACTTTCCCTCCACTAACTAACGTGAATTCCATTCCCTTCACGATTTCGGTGTGTTTGCGCGTGAGGCAAGCCAAATCCCTGTGGCGACGCCTCCGAAAATAGGAAGGGAAGTGGGGAAGTGAGGCTATGCGGCGTTAAATTTGAATTCGCGTTGTGAGCGTTGTTAGGTACACCATCCTCCATCCTCGCACAACACTAAACACCAGCCGACACACAGCAACACGACAGGCACCAAGCCCAAGTCGCCTCTCTCTCAGCCTTCGTCGGGCAGATGTTGCACACAATAGCCGCAATCATCATCACGTGGTCCCGCTCTCTCCTTTGAGTCTCCTCTCCGAGTCGGTCGGACTCAGGGAGCTCCGCAAAGTTCATCATAAGTAGTTGCAGTAGACGATGAATCCCAAGCTGCTCACGGCTACAGAGCGCTCCGTGTCGCCGGTTCTCCAGCGCACCTCGGATGTCGCGCCTACGCGTCATGCTCAGGTACCCTTTCGGGCCTCCGCTCTCGTAGCTCGTGTTGTTGTGCTGACCTGCGTTAACAGCGGTGCCTTTGTCTGGTTGGTGGTGCTATAGGACCTTGGAGACGCATAGTGGGTGGTGATAGTTTTCGGTTAGAGATCGACATGTTGCTTCTGCGTGCTCAAGCCGCCGCACTCTCTCACCGCGCCCGTTCGTCACCACGACTATCCTCATGATCCCTGTGCCACAAGATCTTCAATATCCACTATGTTGGTGGAGGCCAAACATTACCTGTTGGTGAACCAACGGGATCAGTCCAGCGACAGCTGTGTCCAAGGCATTCAGTCAGACACTAACGTGGGAGGCCTGTTAGTTTTCGACCAAAGATAGACAACTGGTTTCTGCGTGGTCAAGCCGAGCAACATGTTCGTTTCACACTTCGCCCATACGTCACTACGATGATCTCAATAAAATCCGTCACAACAGAATTTCAAGTGTCCACTGCTCCCAGCGGGTGGGTTAAGAAGGTATCTGATGGTGAACCAACCGGAATAGGTGAGCAACAGCGTTGTCAAACCCAGTTAATGTATTGCAGGTTTCATGGTGGGTGATGCAAGGTGTCCTTCACCTTTAGAGGAGGGATTGATGACTGCCTTCTGCGCGGTCGATCAAAGCGACAAAACTCTTCCTTTCCACACTGCCCCCGTTCATCACTACGAGTATTAACGTGATGTCCGTGGCACAATATCTTCAAATGACCTTTTTTTAACCGGTGGACTCAAGGTACCTGCGGGTTGACCAACCGCATATTTTCGGCGTCAGGGTTGTCCAAGACAGTCAGATAGAAAGTGGGTGATGAGCTTTTGTTTTTAGATATCAACATCTGGCCTATGCGTGCTCAAGTCGGCGCACTCTCTCGCAAGTATCACAGTGCCCCTGTTTCCACAACTGCTGTACGATAGTATCCGTACGATACCCGTGGCACAGGATCTTTCAAAAATCGCTCTATGCACCACCTGTGGGTGAACCGATGCGATTAGCCCAGGGCCAGCGTTGTCCAAGCCAGTAAGCTTGTTTATTCGTATTATCATCACTATACTTGCCCATTCAACCCAAGTAGGGGGGTTCCCCTTCAGCAGCCTTCTGGACAAGCCATGATCGCAGGTGATTGTCGACTCGTCTCCTCCCCACCGGCATGCCCCATCGATATCTCCGACACGCAGGGTTCAGCATTCCCACTGCCTTGAGTCTGCGGGTTATAACTAATCTTACAGATACCTTTGCGTTCGCTGTCCACAGGATGTTCCGTACTCTTGAGCTTGCGAGGAGACTCGGTGCTCCGATCTTGAAAGACAAGAGCGGCAGTGGAGTACAAGCATTGGGGCAACAACTAGGGAGGAGTCTCCTGTTACAACCTACAGGGAAACGAGAGCAGTGGGGTCCTCGATGCTGAAGCCACGGAGTACGACTAAAGAGTCGCCTACTATTGATACTCAGTATGGCCGACATGGAAACTGGGACGCACCTACCCCCCCACTGCCCACTGGCACACACGCCATCACTCAAATTAAAACCAGAAAACAGCATGTCGTGCTCTATCGTATAAAAATCACCCTACGGCGAAGATTTACTCAAACGGCGAACACTCTATCTCTCCAATTCAAATGCGTATTCAGTTATTCATGCCGTAAAGTGTCAGCACATCCTATGAGTAAAGTGAATATTACTTGACCCAAAAACAATGATAGCCCTCTCTCAACCCCTCCTCACAAACGTAATGCAGGCTTTCGCCTCATCGTAACTCATCAACAGCATGTTCATCGCACTGAACCCGGCAACTAGCCGGCCTCGTGGCAGAAGCTCGCAGTTCTTGCATCAACCTACGCAATGTACTTCGCCTACAGATATTCCAATGATACGTACGAGGTGTACCAGCGCTATGCGTTGCCCTGCTGTTCCCCAGTGTTCTGCTTGGTCATGAAGGTTGGATGCTTGCACGAGAAGATCGTCACGGGAAGAAACGAATAGTGTACTATTTCTAGTATGTACTAGGAGCAAAAGGCCCAAACAGTCATCATACTTCTGTGGAGAATTTTACTTATGTTCTTGCAAATACGACTATCAGGTACGGTGTATCGGTACAATATAAGCCAGACTGTGGTCGGGGTGATAAAACCCGGGTCCACCTCATTATTTGGAAAATGGGTGGAACCTTCTACTCGACTTCTATTCGACATCCATTCAGCTTCCAAAACTTCCATTTGACGTCCATTTGACTTCCAAAAGTTCTATTCGACTTCAAAATTGGAAGTCGAATGGAAGTTTTGGAAGTTGAATGAATTCGAATGGACGTCGAGTAGAAGCTTCCAACTGGAAGCGTCCAAGTAAGTATGATGGAAGTCCATGAAATAAAAACTTCCATTCATCCCTGCGGTAACGTTCATCTACATCTGTAGAAGCTTCCATCCACTCCTTTACGCAAGCATGACTTTCACATGCTTCCACCTACTTCCGCCTATTCCATCCCTTTCAATGAGCTTCTTGAGCTACCATTTGACATATTTTACGGAATATTCCATCTACGTCCGCCGAAACTTCCATTCACTCTCATGTGCTCCCACTTACTCCCTTTAAACTACGTCCGCCCACTTCCATGCCTTCCCAATAAGCTTCAAGTACCTCCATTTGACCTAATTTTTTCGGAAACTTCCATCTACGTCCGCAAAAACTTCCATTCACTCTCATGCAACGAGTTTTGACCGTTCGACGATTTATGACCGTTTACGGTCGCACTTCGCGCTGACGGCCTCCGGCGGCTCCTGTGGAGGGCTAATTATATTTCTGCACCTTGTGGATGGGAGCACGGTGCCACATGGGATCACATCTGGGTGGGATCAGGTCCGGGTGGAGTATGGGAGTGGACAGAGGCTTCTGCGGACGCCGATGGTAGTTTCCTTGAAGATAGAAGTCAAAAGGAAAACAAATATCTAGAAGTCAAGTGGAAGTTGTGGAAGTCTTTACGAATTTTTTTAAGTTGAATGGAAGTGGTCGGAAGTGGGTGGCAGTAGGTGGAAGAGAGTGGAAGTGGATGGAAGTAATTGGAATCATATCAAGGTGTATGGAAACTTAGTGAAAGCTGGACGTATGGTTGAGCGGGTAAGTTTGCCGGTTGATGTTGCTGTGGTGTTAGATCCTGTGCTGGCGGTGCTGCATATGTAGTCTGGCGCTGTATGACATGACAATTTTGTTCGGTACGCGCGGGATGGTGACGTTCTTCGTACCAGTCCCGGTAGTGGGGTGCGTGACAGAACGCCGGGTCCTGAAAATTAGGCCTCCAATCTCCGCTCCGGATAACCGCTTCAGAATTCTGTGACGGCCATGAATTTATTGGCGACCGAAAATCCAAGAGTAGAGCCTTGGAAGCACGAGTGCAGCATTAGGTATAGTAAAACTCAACAGTGGTACTGCAGCAGTTACCTCTGCAGACTCCTGGCTCCCCCGTTCCCTACGATGCAGTAGTACCGGCCTGGAGTCTGAAGTAGTCCAGGCTACCCCATTCGTGCTTTCTCAATGATTCCTCGCAATCAATAACATCTTGGCTGGATGTTAACGACTTAAACGCGGAAACAGTTATTATTGTCGTACTGCAGAGGACTTTGGCGAAGTGCACTCTCGGTGAGGGCCAAAGTACGATCCTACGAGTGTATACCGGTTCAAGTATATTCAGCGTACACTGTAGGCAAATGCCCACATGCAGATTTTAGGTTTTAAGCGATGTTATCAGGTACTGGTATTAATTTTAATAGTATACGCCGTATATATGTAGTAAGTGCTCAGCTGGATCGCCACGAGGGCACGGTTGTTTTCCCTGAACCAAGCTAGTTCCCGGAGGGCGATGCAACTCAGCAACGCTTGCTATCTCCCAGGAAACGATCGGCGTGTTCACCTCTCGGTTGGGATTGCTTCCAATGAGCAAATCCCTCAGCTTGCCGCTATGACCTTGGTGGCCCCCAAGCGCGGGGGCCAGCAGCGCCCGAGGAATACCAATGCAGATGAAGGTCCCGAAGGGCGTACTCCACTCGTGCGACGCCGATTGCTTCATCCTCTGGCGCCTTGCACTCCGCCGTCTCAGAAATCTTCAGGTGGTGCTCGCGCCACGCTGTTCCTCGGGTTATGTCAAGGGCGCCAACCAGCAGGCGAATCATGCCCGCTGCTTCGAAGCAGCTCCGTTCCGACACCACTTGTTGCTCGTGCATAACTGCACGTGCGAGGGCCAGCGCAGAATACTTTTGTCTGGCACCATGAGAGCGAGTTTCCGGGGCGTCCACTTCGACCTGCGTAGCCTGCGTAGCCTGCGTAGCCTGCGTAGCCTGCGTAGCCTGCGTAGCCTGCGTAGCCTGCGTAGCCTGCGTAGCCTGCGTAGCCTGCGTAGCCTGCGTAGCCTGCGTAGCCTGCGTAGCCTGCGTAGCCTGCGTAGCCTGCGTAGCCTGCGTAGCCTGCGTAGCCTGCGTAGCCTGCGTAGCCTGCGTAGCCTGCGTAGCCTGCGTAGCCTGCGTAGCCTGCGCGCAGTTGTCGGGGAATAGCGGACGACTGGCTGCCCCATTCTTACCTCCGTTGACCTTAGGGTCTCCGTTACTGGTATTTGATTTGCACCTGTGGTGCTTTCATCAACGGAAATGCCTTGGGCGGGGGCATCTGCCGTTCGCTCCGCATTCGTTTCGAAATTTTGGGAGCACTCCTGGGTTTCCGAGTTTGGTTCCACAAGTTCTGCCCGATATTACTGCCACCTGCCTCAGTCAGAACAGATGCTGCAGTGCGAGTACCATGGCCAGTGCACTGCCAGTAGATACTGGCGTAGTATAGCCAGTCCACTATTACTACAGCAGTAGTACTGCTGTATCAGCCGAAGTCGTTCGTCTGTCACCACAAGTTCCCTCCGAAGACGCATGAAGCACCAGCAGCTAGCTGTTCGATCCCTTTGGAAGAAGTGTGGTTGTTGTGTCTCCATGTTGTTTGTCGCTGGGTTCCAACATCGTGGCCGTCAACATAAGTACAAGTCGTGCGTACTGCAGTGCATGCAGTATTGAGATCGCCTCCGACGGGAAGGGGGGATGGATTGCATCATTTTCGTGTGATGCGACGCACGAGTATCCAAAATTCAAAATTCAAACTTCGAATTCGAACACATCGCACAGCAACCTTTTGTGATACGTTCCGATAAAATGCCCACAACGTATCTAGTCAACTTAGATGTACACTCACCCACCCAAAGGTTGTCGCCTAGCACCCTGCCCGGGTGCACTTGTTAAGACTCGCGGCTGTCGGAGAGCGAGAGCGTCGGGGATTTCGACCACGGGGATATCCACCAGGTATCCCCTGTCCCCTCCTAAAAGCTAATATATAATATCGAACTCCACATACAACGTTTTCATTTTTTTACCTTTTCCAACACTTGTGCCCGTAACACACAGAAGGAGAGAGGGAGGAGCAGAGAGAACAAGATCCAGTGCACTGATTGACAGGTGTGTGGTAACCACGTGCCCTAGACTACGGTGGGGACCGCTCCTCTCGTGCTTTATTCAAGGGCGAGTCCCAGCCTGGCAACCTGTCGGCTGTTGACGAAAATCGTGTGTACTGCTAAAACACGCAAGCTTCTGCCCTGCGCGGGGGGATTGCTTTTAGGTGCTGTACCTGGTACACGGTACACCGACATGCGCAGCATCGACAGGGATACTGTGGATGCTGACACCGCGTCACTGCTGCTGCTAGCACTCTGTGCCTTGTTGGAGTTGCCTTGCAGGATCGTGTGTGAAGCGTGCTCGCGTGCCTGCTTTTGTTGTGTCCGTTGCGCAGAAGAAACGGGACCAGGATGGACGGGGGGGGCAGAGGCAACCACACCCGGTGCTTTGATGTGGAGGTGTTCGATGATGACCAGGTGAGGTGCATTGTGCTTGCTTGTCAGCTGTTTCGTACAAGCAGTGTATAGCAGCACTTGTGTTGATAGCCGTACACACCTGGCCATCAGTCGCCCCCGTGGCAAAAGACAGGAGAGCTTCGCAAGGTGGCGCGCTTGCTTGTGTTGTGCCGCATTGCCTTTCATGGCGCCGCGTTGCACAGCCTTGCCTTGCGGCTATTGTAGGGGTTGGCCACCATGGCTTCCATTTCAGGTGCATCTAACCACGCGTACACCTCGTATACGAGTACCTCACACGGGTACAAGTTTTATCATAGGTCGTACATTGCATACCAGGTACAACCAGGTATATCCGAATACGTGCAGCAGCAGCAACAGCAGCAGTACAGCAGTGCGAAGGCCATACGAGTGGCACAGCAGTATTCTAGACGGAAGAAGGCTGCAGAGCTTTGTGTTCGGCACGCTTGTCCCCATTGCTGTGCCATATGGTTCGACGTGTAAGGTGTTCGATCCCGTAGTCGTAGTCGCAAGAAGACAATTTACAAGCCGTAGTACTGGTATCATAAAGACAGAAGGCTTTACAATGCGGCTCGCTGCCTTGCGTTGCGTTGTTTCGCCTTGCCTTGCCTTGCGTCGCCTTGCCTTGCCATGCCTTGCCATGCCATGCCATGGCCATGCCTTGCCTTGCCTTGCCGTAGTTCTCTTTGCTGTCCTCCGGTGTTCGTGTGAGTTCCAGCATCGAGTTATGCATACCTGGTACATACGATACGTGCAATACCTCCCGATGCCTGCTGTGAGGCTCAACCGTTGAAATAGGTACTATTAATACAATTAATAACTAGTTCCACGTAGTATCTACTGGTATAAAATTAAAAAACCGCAGCTGTGAGACGAGGATTTCGTCGAAACTCATCGTTGCAAACTGTGGGTCATACTAATACTATTAATAGTGATACTTCCACCGCGCGTACTTGAGTTTTTTTTTTATCATCACTCTCGCTTTCCAGCTTTTACTGCTATGACTCGTAGGAGGTTTTACCCTCAGCTGTACTACGGGTTTTAAATGGCCTAATGTTGTGCTAGGTACGTATACATATACGAGTGTTGACTGTCGATGTGCTACAAAAAAGACCCCTACGGCCGTATTACATGTACCTTGGAGAGATACATCGTAGAGGTACAGAGGAATAATTCTCACGAGGTAGCTATTAATAGCTCCCTTGGACGCATCATACGATGTTTCAAAATCGTAATTTTGACAACGGGGAGAGAGACTAAGCGCCGAGCGACCCGTTTAAGGAAAACGCCTCTCGACGGAATATTTCGAAAGCTGCCATTTTCGTCGTGTGTGCCCCACTTGAAGCACATTTTTGGAGATAATCGGCTCTGCAATTCGTCCCAGGGGGTGTGTTAGTTTATCGCCCGTGTGTTACCAGGTACATACGGCATATCAGACCTCCACGCGTTGAGGGGTGGGGGCGGGGAGGCAGCGTCGGCACGCTCAACAGTAGACAGGATGTCCTGAAACTCACCCGCCGTCAGGTATAAACTGTTGTTACGGGGGACCACAGTAAATACGACCTACAGTGCACAAAAAAAAAACATTATATTTCCCTTTTTTAACTAACAATATTTGGTCCTATTTACTATGGTCCCCCGTAAGACCTTTTGGGAAGAAGGTACCAGGTACATACTACTATTACGGGGGGCCATAGTAAATAGGACCAAATATTGTTAGTAAAAGTAGTTAAATATATAGGTTTTTATGTATGCCGTAGGTCCTATTAACTGTGGACCCCCGTAATGTAATACGAGAGCAAAACTTGGTAAGCGCGCGGTATCGGTTGATAACTTGATGGACGTGGTATCGGGCAACCGATGCGCTATTGCTGATGTTGCTGTTGTATGAGTACTGCAGCAGCATGCAGCGAACTTCTTGTGCAACTCCTCCCGGCGGTGTACGAATCTTCGGTGGGCGCGCCTGACTAAAATAATTCTAGAACTGCAGCACTACTTGCAACCCACGCGCTGTTATCCGTTCTTTTTTAGGTAGTGCTTTGAGAGTGAATTGAAACCCGTCGCCGGACCAACAACGAAAGACAAACACGCCCACACCGCCATGGTTTCGATCGGAACACCCGCGCCACCCTCTCACCCTCACCCCACCCGGACCTGATCTCAATGGACACCCCGCTCCCTCATAGTGGTGCAGAAATATAGTCAGCCCTGAGCCGCCAGAGGCCCCGAGAGCGCGAGGCGCGAACCGTGTTCTTGTTGGTTGCAATCTGCAGACTTCCAATTACCAATAGCGCTGCCCAGCTCCGACGCTGAATGTGCCATCCTCTGACCCGGCAGCGAAACACGCAGCGCCGGTTCAACCCTGCAACAAAACCGACAGCAGAGCGTCGGGTTTCGCCGGGTATTTTTTTTTTCTATCTGGTACGCATCAATCATATCACAAAGTCTAATGGGTGCTGTATCCTGCTGTCATCACTAAATATTGTCCCTTTTCGGTTACCGTATATAACAGGGGTGGTGACGTTATCGCATCCCCTCAGACGAGTTTTCGAGCCGGGAGGCATCCCGACATCGGGGAGAGGGGGAGGGTGCACACGCTCGAGCGGTGCACCTTTTTGCGAGGTCTCGATGAGATCATCTTTCCAAGTCCACCATTTTCGTTGATGTGTACCACTCGGGGCTTGAATGTAAGGACCGCTTGGTCTTCGTAGTTGCGTCTAAATGTGGAGGACAGGTCTTGAGAAAGGTTCGCGGAATGGTCGTCGCACATGTACCCGTGGAAGATGCACCAGAAGTGTTGACACATCTGAGAATCTTTCCGAGAACCGGGAGAACTCGGCTTATTTACCCGAGCCTCCTCTGAAGTCGAGACCGGCCTTGTTCGCCCGTCCGAACATCACTCGATCTCTCTCTTCTCCACGCTGCTAGCCCAACGTGGAGGGATCTCTCTCCTTGCCCTGAATTGTAAGAAAGGAAAAGCGCAGTCTTCGGTAGCGGGTCAGAGCTACCACACCACATCACTTGGAACCTTATGATGTACGAAAGCAGGTCATTTTATCTCGGTCAAGTGCGGTGTGCCCCCCTTATTTGTGGAAAGACCTGTCTCGAAAAAATCATTCCTGGGGCCGCGTCATGTCGAGTGTCAAACGGTGACTATGAAGCTCTACTAAACAGAGTACCTGCTCTGACCACAGGTGCAAGAAAAAAAAAAAAAAAAAAAAAAGGGAGCCGCACTCGCCACCCTGTCGGAATTGGAAACACAACTAGCGGGTTGGGATTTTTTTTTTTGTCAGAAAATGACTGCGAGTAAGACATGCTTTTTTTTCAGTTTCGTTCGCTTGATTTTAGTGTACACCTCCCCCCCCCCCCCCCCCCCCCCGCTGTCTGGGACTCGAAAGAAAAAAAATCGGGTGTCGATTTGTTTGTGATCATGTACCCTTGCTCAGACCGGAAGTATAGTCACCATTTGACAATGTCTCTAGAATCCAAGTGCGGGTTGTGTTTTTTAGGTCAGGGTGGTACATCCATGTACAGTGGGGGGGTAGAGGAGTGCACTCACACCCCCAAAGACGTAAGTTTTTTGTAACTAAAGCCCGTCTATATATGTACGTACCACAGCAGCTGTGCTAAGAGCCGTTCTGCGTTTATATATACCCAGGGTGCTACAGCAGTGGCCTGGAGTACTGCTGTCGTGCTAAGAGCCGTTCTGCGTTGTACATAGGCAGGTACTGCTGTTGTTGTACCCGTGGTGTGTAATCATGTATACACCGACTGTGTGAGATGGTCAGGCTGTGTAATATAGAGCAAAAGAGGCAGAGTCCGAATGTGGTCGCCCCGATGGCCTTCCGACCGCCACGCACATGTCGCCAAGTCCGAGGCGTACGTATACACGCCTCCAGGGCAAGCGGCACCTGACATAGCGAAGCAAAGCGGCAGATTGCTTGGAGATAGACTCGGCGGGAAAGGCGAACCCAAATCTCGGATTGTTTCGACATTTTGGTGCTGCTGCTGGCTCGAGACTTGAAGTTCACGAAATCACGTCTCCGTGAATCGTTTCTGGCTGCCCGATGTGTCCGCAGCGTTCATGGTGCTGCTTCTGCCTGTTTGTTCTGACGTGGTATGTACAGGATACACACGTGCATGCTAGCGAACTTGCTCACCAAGTTACCTTACCTGGTATTTGTGTCTGCCGTCAAAATGTGCGCGGGGTCATCATCGCGAACGCTGCGGATAACTCGACCGGGGTCCCCCCATTTATTTAGGCGCCAGTACAAAAAAATGAAATTCGCGTTTCCCTTTCATGACAACCATGCCCGCCCGACCGACCTATCGACCGACCGACTGACCCCTGCGTTTTCTGTTTTTTTGTCCATTTGTATTTTTTTTCGTGTGTGTGCGTGTTTTCGTTTTTTTTTTTTTTTCGTCGGTTAAGTTTGACCCGTCCGCCCTGGTAGCGACGACGCGCTCCCTGGTGCCGTTAGAGCGGCTGAGAGACGACCTCCAGGAGCACTTGACGGATCGGAAGCAGGTGGGTGACCTTGGTGAATGGCGTGGTGATGATGCGGCCAATCGTTCAGAAGCATCGTTTTCGATTTTGTGCGGGGCGGGGGGGGGGGGGGGGTTCAGCTCAGGCGGAAGGTTCGATATTTTCTTGAGTTTCGTCTCTCGTCTTAACTCGTGTTGTCTCTCGTTCCTTGCTCTCTAGTGACTGTAGAAGCTGTTGGGCCGGATGAATCGCGGCTGGGGTTATATCATAGTCGACTTTTTCGTGGCGTCTTACCTAGAAATTTTCATGCTTTTTTGTTTTTTTATCCAGCTCAAGCGGAAGGTCGTATATGTGTTTCTCTTTTCGCCTCTCATCGTCTCATCTCGTCTTGTCCCGTCTCTTCTCCCTTGCTCTCTGGTGGCCGCAGGAGCTGTTCGACCTGATCAACCGCGACTACGCCGACTTCATCCTGGTGTCCACCAAGCTTAGCGGAGTTGGGGGCAAGGTCGCCGATCTCAAGGAGCCCATGGCCAGGTGTGATTTCAAACACCAACATATGAACGAAATTGACAGTTTTTAATGTTGAGGAAAAATCCCGCCCCGCCTCCCCGTCCGCACACAGAAACAACCCCCCCGCCGCCGCCGCCGCCGCCGCCGCCGCCCCACAAAGAACAAAACGCGTGAGTGTGAGTTGCATGTTTGTTGTCTGAGGCCGACGTGTTAGTTGCTATATGTCACGTTTTGGTGGTTGTAGTGGATCATCAAAGACGAGCGACAAGCTTTGGTGGAAAGGGTGTCTCCGGTGCCGCGATCTAACGCGCAGGCTGCAGAGTTGACCCTCCGTCGGAGTTGCGCAGGCAGACAGGCGGGTAAACAGACGCATAGGGTCCGGAAGACAGACAGACAAGACAGATGTACGGACCATCCCCCCACCCCCACAGCAGGACCGACAGACGACGTCACACGCCAACGGACAGGCAGAAAGATGAGACCCAACCCATTCGCCCACCCCTGCCTCCATCTCCACCCCCCCCCCCCCCCACCCCACCCCTCACCCCACCCTATCCCACCTCACCCCCCCCCACCCCACCCCCCCACCCCACCCACCCCACCTCACCCCACCTCACCCCACCCACCCCCACCCCACCCCACCTCACCCCACCCCACCCCACCCGAGATACCTCTATTAATGCCAGGGTGCTAACCGACCCTTGAAACTACTGAAGAGCTCCCTCAAAGCACAACCCGAGCGCGAGTTCGGCGTACTGCCCCCGCTTCAGCCTACCCCACACCCGACTCCACCCCGCCCCGAACCGCCTCACCCCACCCCCACTTCTACGCCACCCCGCACCCCCGACCCGTATCTCTGTCCCAACCTCACTTCCCCTGTCAATGACACCTCTATCCTGACCGCCACCCCCGCGTCCAACCCACCCCACCCCATCCCGCCCCACCCCACCACTCCGCTTGACACGCTTTCGCCGTTTTGAAGGCTGCTGTCGAGGGCTTCCGGTCTTCGCGCTTCTGCGGAGATAGAGGCCGTGAGGCTGGAAGCCAAGGTGGAGGAGAGGAGGGGGGTGCGGGAGAGGAAGAGGTCTATCCAGAGATGTCTGAGGTACGTTGGGTTGTTTCCGGCTCAGGTTTTGTGGTCGGTCCCTCCTCCTCCGTCTGTTTTTTTGTTTTTTGTATCCATGTACCTGCTGTGCGTTCTGTTCGTTTGCCGATGTCTTGAGGCTTTTTTCTCGTTTGTGTTTTTTTTTTTTCGGTTCTGATGCGTTTGAAGATCGTGAATCGTGTTCGGTTATGTATGTGGTTGGCGTTTTTGTCGGGGGGGGGGGGGGGGGGGGGTTGCTGTGCAATTGCTCCGATGGTAGGTTTGGTGTACGTGAATATTTCTATGTTGTTCAGAGTGATCGGAGGGAAAACGGTATGTCCGGCGATGCCCGGGGTGCGATGTGCTGCTTGCATTTACAGTAGTGCAATTCAAGTGTGTTCGTTTCTGCCTGTGGTTGGATGAGTTTTTCAAGCAATACTTGCACCAGATACGGTTTTATCTACTGTACCCTGGTACAGCAATAGCGATGATGCTCGAAGCGCTTGTTGGGCGTGTTTTTTTTTCCCTGTCTTGTCCTGGGTGTTTGCGAAATGTCAAAAGGCTATTTCTCGCTGTCTGGATGGAGTGGGTGGGGAGGAAAGGGGTCCATCTAGCGACGCCTGACTTGTTTTGCGGCCTGTTGACGCTTGCAGCAGTACTTTGGTGTCATGCCATCCCTCTGCCTTCGCTTTTTGTCGGACTTGAAACCTGTCTCGTAACCATAGCGTACGTCGATTGAGAATGGCCTTCATTGCAATCACTCAGCAGCGCGTTCATAGGGCAGACGCCATTGTGTATGCTGCTCATATAAACTACTCGACTTTATATGTAGCCCCCCGCGAAACGCCTCCTGTTTCTTGTTTTCGGTTTGTGGTTTGTGTCCATGGTTGGAAACGCCAACCTCATACGAGACCCCCACAACATTTCTCGCGAAGTTTCTCCATCTCCGTGGTGGGAAGGGAGGGCTCCGCTAGGTGGCCCCGGATCTCAATTGCGGAAGGGAGGGAGCCGGCGAAGTAGGGCAAATACAATGGAGGGGACAAACGAACGAAACAGCCAGAGAGAACAAAACATAACGAAACGTAACGTAACTAAACGCCTCCTCCCGTTTTTTTTCTTTCAGGTCCGTGCCGACACTCGAAACCACACAGCTTCACGCAATATTCCGCCGCATTTCTCGCGAGTCTTCTCCACTATATAGCTTTCTTGTTTTTTTCTTCTTCTTTTTTTTTTCCGTCAGGTTCATGTCGACACTTGAAACCGCGGAAGGCGTTCTTGGCATCAGCGACAGGGGTGCCGACCGCCTGGAGGACGAGATCGATGATGTCGGGACTGTCGGCGGCGGTACCGACGGCGCTGTCGGTGGGACGAGCGGTCGGTCGGTTTGGGACGTGGACGAGGAGGACGAGGCGCGTGTTCCTTTCGTGTGTTGTGTTCGGTTCTTCCTCGTGCCCTGTTTCACTGCCTGTGTGTACCGGAACGTCTGTGACATGTGTATTTTGTCCATCGTTTCGTTTGTGTCCGCTTGATTTACGTGTATATATTCCTGGCGTATGCGCTTTTGTCCATGGTTGTGTTTGAGTGTGTGTACGAAGTGTGCGTGTGTGTTTGTGTCTCTACGCGTTATTTGTTTGATGACCTTTGTGTTTTGCGTCTGTACTTGGCACCTGTTTGCGTGTGTGTGCTTGAGTGTCTTTATGGTGTTGGTGGGTGACTTCCCGTGTCTGTATGGTGTTTGTTTGTTTGGCTTCCCCGTCCCCCGTCCCCCCGTCCTAACGCTCGACAGCGGTCGCATTTCGAGGAGCAAAATATGGCGCTTGCCGTGGGGTCTCCGAACCAAAACGACCTCAGTAGGAGCAACGAACGCATGCCCCTACTGGGATCTGAAGGATGCCCTATCATGGCCTATCCACTACCACATGCAGTGGGCATCGCGCTGAAATGTCATTGTGGTCCCCCCAGCCAAATAGGGGTGTCACACTGCGGTAAATGTCATGGTTTACTCCCAACCATGTAGGTATCGCGCGGAATGCAAGCGCTTTAGAGCGAACGCGACCACCAGCTCTCTCTCACGGATGACCTGGGATGGCGCATCATGTTGGACCCGTAGCCGTACACGTACGAGGCTGAACGCCAGCACGCGGAACACAAGCGCCCGAACGAAGCCACTCGAACGCAAACACCCGAACGCTAACGCCCACTCTGACATGGTGTGTACGACGCTTAGCCACCCTGCTTCTTCGAATGCATTGTGCTTAACGCGAACGCACGAGCACGAGCACGCAAGCATTGGAACGCGAAACGACCGTTTTGAGCACACAAGTGCGGCCGAACGCGAGCAGCCTTCTCTCGCAGATGTTCCCCTAGCACGGTAGGTAGTCAATCGTAAAATCGATGTATGTTCGATGTGTTGGGACGCTCCGCTTGAACTGAAAGCACCCACCCCGCTCTGCTACTTCTGCGCTCGGTCCCTATTTGTCGTCTGCCCCTTCCCGCAACCATTGTATCAGGTCGTGATCTGTCCGATTTGTTTACCATACGCTTTGAGTCCAAAAGCACCGACCTCTGCTCTGTCGCTTGGTCGCTGTATTGCCTTGTGCCCTCGTGTTCCGCGTGCTCTGCACGCTCCGACGTTCCCCGCTTTCTCCACGTAAAGGGTTTCGACGACCCCGACCTGCTGGAGGCGTTTCCCGGGCTTGCTGTTGCCGCGCCGGAGAGCGAACCGAAACCCAAGAGGGGGCCTGCGCTGGCCCAAGGCGAAGGGGGTGAAGGAGTGGGGGACGGGGGACAGGAGGAAGAGGAGGAGCTTAAGGCGGCCTCTCACGCGGAAGCTGAGTGCGCGCTTTTGGAGCGGGCGGCGCACTACGCACTCATGATGAATGCCGACTTGCAGGTAGGGAAACCCTTTCCGTTTTTTTTTTTTGTTTTGCTGCGTTTTATGCCCTCGGGAAGACGCCGACTTGCAGGCCTTGTGATGTGTTTTTTTGTAGGTTTTGTCCTCACAAACCCTTATATATGTGTTTTGCTGTTTTTGACACCCCCTCGATGAACGCCGGCTTGCAGGCGTGGAAACCCTTCCCTCATGTTTTGTGTTTTGCGTTTTATTGTTTTTCGCTGAACGCCGACTTGCGGGCGTGGAAACCCTTCCCGCATATGTGTGTACCCTGCGGTTTTTCTCGTCTTCGTAAAGGACGCCGAGTTGCAGTTATTGAAACCCTCTCGATACGCTTTTGGTCTTTGTAAGTAAGCTTGTATGTAACGATTTGACGTCTCTCTCTGCCCTGATCGGTGCCTCCGAAGCATCTCTCGCCTGGCCCCGGCACCCCGGTCGCGCGATTGTCAGAACGGGGCTTCTAGTTGTGATGGGTCTGGAAGGAAAGTCGAGCTCGATGCCGATATTAGCGGAAGAAGTTTTACGGTCTAAACATTTCTGACCGCCTGGGGTCCTCAACCCAAAGTCGTCGGAATACCATCCGTTGGAATACCGTAAGTGTTTTTTTTGCGATGTTCAGTCGGCATACCTTGTAGGAGGCGTTCGGGATGTTCGGGGTTGGGTTGCAAGTATTTCGACCTTTTTTTGTTGTTGTTGTCCAAAACCGCTACGGCAGGTATTGAGGCAGCGCCCCAAAACAAGTACCAGGTAGGTGTTTCCCCTTCTTTTCTACCCATGTGCATGCATTATACACCCATATATATATACCTTATATACTTGTGTATATACGTTATATACCCGTGCATATACATCATATTCCCATGTGTACGTAGACAGGTACATGGATATCTACTACTATGTTTTTTTCGGGGTTTTTTTTCAGTTTCATTGTTTGTCATCTTTTTTTTCGGCCACACGCCACACACACACACGAACAGGCGGCCGCCGAAGACGAAGCGAGCGGCTCTGGGGACGCCGACGCCACGTCCCTCGTAAGGGGCTTGTCCTCGAGGGCGTCTCGCGTGGAAGCCGAGATCACGCGCCGGCTGCGCTCCGAATTCGCCTCCCTGCTGAAGCCTCGACAGGAGTGGGTGTTCGGAACGGCGATGGGCGGGTCCATTGCGGCGGAGGCGTCGGCAGGGGCGGGGGTGGGGGGGGGGGGGGTTGGGGGGAGGGCGTTCAAAGAGAAAAGGCGCCAGGCGCTGCTGAGCTGTCTGAGGCCATTTTCGGCGCTGGGGAGCGGGATAGAGGCGGAGAAGCAGTTCACCAGGTGAGGTGGTTTTTGTTTCCTTTTTTTTTTTTTGGTTCGCCGCCTGAAAAAACGCGTTTGTACTGTTTTTGTTTCTGTGTCTTGGTGATTTCGCAGACTCCACGCTAAAAACACGGGCCGTGGAAGGGAATGGTGGAAAAGATGGAATGGGATGAAAGGAAATGGTGGAATGGGATGAAAAATTTTGGTGGAGTTGACGTGGAGTTTGTTTTTGGGGGGGGAGGGGTGGCTTTTAACCTGCCTCGTCTTCGATGGTGTTGATGCTGTTGCTAGAGTTTTTATAGACCCGTTGTCTTTTCGTTGCTGCTGCTGTTGTTTTAGATTTCGACGCTTCGGGTTTTCTATTGATGTGGTCAGGCGTTTTGTAGAGGGTTGCTGTTCGTACCATCGGTCCGGTATGCTTTCCATGATGTTGTTTTGGGCTTTGACGCTTCGATGACTTTTTTTTTTTTCAAGTTTTTTGTATACCCTCAGCCTCTGTGTTGGTGCCGCGAGTCTCATGCCTGCGGTTGTCGACCCCCAAGAGTTTACTCTCGCCAACCGGTCTGTTTCTACACAGTTGGCGGGGCTATTTTGTGCGACGCGAGGTTCGGATGGTGCGGCTCACATTCCTTCGAGTGTGACGGTACGCGTGCAATTTCGCTCAACATTGGCGACGTCATGTGCGTGCATCTTGTACAAAGCGTCCTGGTATTGAGCCCCCCGCCCGTTTCTGTCTGTCCCGCGTCTTACATGCCTCGGCAGAGCCATCATGCAGCCGTTTTTGGACGCGAGGTTCACCCAGGGCGCTCTCGACGGGGGCGAGAGGGGCTCCGGGAGGGGACTGGCACAGCTGCTGGACGAGCTTATCGCATACGTCGAAGAGGTGTGCTGGATGTTGTCGGGAGGGCGGGGGTGGTTGTTCGTACCCGATTTCAGAAACAGGCACACCTCGCACAGATCATGATCTATCTATCCACAGATAGATCATCTTCGCTGTTCCTCGCCTGCCTTGTAGGGCGGATCCAACCCAGGAAAAACATGTGCTACTTGCTGTAGATCGTTTTGGATTTATGCGGCTCCCACCCGGCAACGTGAGCTAGATCATACAGATCGTAGAAGATCGGGAACATATGATATATCTGCCTTGAAAGAGCTAGATCATGAACTGTGGGAATCGATGAATCTGTCCGAGTCTGTGGAAATACGTGTAGGGCACGTCGGCTGTGACGCAAAGATGACTTTCTCGTCGCAGTCATACCATGGTATTTTCGCCTAAATTCCGCGTGCGATGTTTCGACCACGCCCGTTCTGAGGACCAGACCAACACACCAAACTTACGACAAGATGTACTTGCTGATCACGGGAGAACATACATTCATAACCCAAAATATGGTGTGCGCTAAACACGTAATCAGAACCTAATACCACTCTGACCCGAAATATAGGGGCCGCTAGCATACAGTTATTCAATACAAAAGTTTTTTATATTTTGGGTCAGAGTGGTGGTTGTGTGGAGGCGTATAGTAGGGGGATACAGGGGTCCACGGGAAAAAAAAAAAAAAAGTTTCCCGATATTCTCGACGAAAGTAACTTTCCCAATATACCCTATTGCGCATTTTCGAGGCCCAGAGAGGGGGTTGGGGGTACCCTAAAACCAAGTAAAAGGTCAATCACGATAAAAAAAAAAGTCGCTTTTCGTTATTTCGTCCTCAGATCCCGACGCTCTGGTTTGTTTGTTTTTTTCATTATGGCGCTGGAAGGAGTGTACACTAGAGTACCAGGTAGGTCGTTTTTCTCTCTTTTGTCGACTACCTCTGGGCGTTACGTGTTTTTTGTCTTTTGTCCATCGTCGGCTCTGATCACTATGCCCCCCCCCCCCCCCCCCCCCCCCCCCCCCCTCCCGTAGTCGGGTGATCTCTGATTCAATGCCTAGCGGGCAGGGGGCACACAGCTGTAGATACGACTACGGTACCAGACGGTCGGTGTTTCATGCTGAGGGTGCATGTCGGAGATCTCCCCGCGCTCTCCGTCGGGTGCACCCCCCCCCAAATGCTATAGCGCTGGGGGCCGGCAGAGTATGTGCCGTCAGTGGTGAATCTACCGATTTTTTCTACCGATTTACCCGGCCAGTAAATTCGCCAGTAGGTGTTATCTTGCGCACATCCAACAAACCTGCAGTACTATTTTACGCTGCCGCCGATCACTCAATGCAAGTAGGTTCGTGCTCCCCTTTTTTGTCGCGAGAAGACTTCAGCCGTGTCTTCCCTCAGAACCACCTGTCGCCCGTAAGGATACGGGGGTGTTTGTTTGTATAGCCCCCTCGTAAATCGCACTTGAGACAGTGCGAGACGTGTACGAACTTCTGATGCTCCCATACCTTTTCGAGGCGGCACAAAACTTGTACGCGTGAGTTGTGGCAAGGCCATTAATCGCTTTAGGCTTTGACAAAAATGCTAAAAACCTCGTCATCTCCATCCAGATGTGTGAACAATAAGGAATATATGTATATATATATATACGTATATGTGTGTATTTGTGAACACACGAAGTACCTTGTACTATTGTTTCCGTGCCTCGATTTATCGCCCCGTCTGTCTTGTTTTGGTGTTTCAGGTGGCCGGAGATGCGGTGGAGTTTGCGGAGGAGATGTTCGCGTCCCCCGCAGAGTTGGACCGATCTCGTGGGGCGAAGGCGGGCGAGAGAGTGGGGGAGGGAGACGGGGGGGACGACGCGGCACCCCTCCCGGTCGACCTTGTCTGCAACGGGGTCTGGCGACCGGTACAACAGGTACAGCGGCACTATCGGGCGCTATTGCGGGGGACCATAGCCATAGTTAATAGGACCAAATGCTGTCAGTAAAAATAGGTAAATATATAGATTTTTATGTATACCATAGGTCCTGTTAACTACGGACCCCCGTAATATATGGTGCCGGTATATGCCTGGTATGCGCCAGCCAACAATATCGGCACTACAGGCAGTATGGATGGCGCCAACCGGCACTAAATACTCCGCACACCACCGCACTGGCGAACCCTGTATTAATAGTATCTGTGCCATTCCCAGCAATACAGGCACCATGTAAAGCGGCAACCGGCCCTATAAAAGGACCACTTCCGCTGCGGTGAATCCTGTAGCATGGCCTGCTGATATCTACAGTTGACCTTAGCGCCCACTCAGGAATCGCGTTGACGCGGTCGAAGGGGCCGAAAAGTATACTGGCCCCCCTGGGCGGCTCTCACCGCGGTTACATCGGACAGATAACATATCGATTCCCGCTTGGAGGGTCCAGACACCTCAGGACAGGCAGACCTCCTGACCCCGTTTGATGTACTGGACCACTCTGGGCGTAGATATAAGGAATGCGTGTATACTATTACCGGGGTCCATAGTTAACGGGACCAAATTTTGTTAGTAAAAATAGGTAAATATATAGGTTTTTTATGTATGCCATAGGTCCTATTAACTATGGACCCCCCCGTAATAATAATATTCAGTGAAAATGGTCGTTATATTTGAGGACAGGGTGGTTGCTCATGCCGCGGCGTGGAGAGTGGGATCTGTATTATTGATATCCCCTCTGACCATAAACATAGGGTCCGTTTTGTTCGAATTTTTAGTGTACAAAATGTCACTGTGTTTCTGGGACATCGTGGTCTCTCTGACGTACAAGAAGCTTGTTGGCGTGGTGTGCCTCTAGAACCGACCAGATCCCGACTATGGTCGCTTCCTTTTCAAGGCCAGAGTCCATTTTTTTTAGTGGCACAACACTCGTACGTGTTTTGAGTTATATACGGTGCGGTTTGCGTAGGACACCGCTTGAAGGCTGAGTACCGTATATAACCCATCAACTCGAAGCTCTACCCTTCCGGGGCTGAGTACTTTAGTTTATGCTGTCGTCTCAGTGCTACTGCGTAGAAGGGTTGGGTAGGAGGAAACCGCTGCGGAACCGCGCACGTGTTTTCGCGATAAACTGCCTCGATTTTTCGTCTCCCCGAATTCGGAAAATAAATAATTTACCTCTGATTTCGGTACGAAATTAGTTGAATTGAAATTTTGCCCCCCTTTTCCACTTTTCACGCACCCTCTAAAATTCGACTGTGTTCATTTCGTCTCCCCGAATTCGGAAAATAAATATTTGCCTCTTATCTTTTCGTCTCCCCGAATTCGGAAAATAAATAAGTACCTCTGTTTTCAGTACGGGTTAATTATTAGAGTAGGAAACCCTGTAAAAATACATTAATGCACACAAGCTTTGGCGACAAACCGCTTGGAGTAGGTGAGCGTTGGATCGCTTCAGCAGTGGCAAAAAGGATAATTTTGCTTTTTGTCGACCGCGTTTTCCTTCGCGGATGGAGAGGCGTGGTAGACGAGTTGTTGTCTTTTTTTTTTTTTTTTTTTTCGCCTTAAGAGCCCATCTTAACGGGGAACTCTAAATTCCGTTCAATCAGATGTAAATCGAATTAGAAAAAAAAAAAAAATCAAGTCAAATTGAAAGAACCGAAAGTCCTCGATAAGATGGGCCGTTAAATTAAATTAGAAAAAAAAAGTCAAGTCAAATTGAGAGAGCCGAAAGTCCTCGATAACATGGACCCTTAGGCTAGTCGTTCTTAAGAAATGCATGTTTCGCCTGTGTGCTATCCACAACAGGTGTTATCTTTCGTGATGAACGCTAACGACCAGCCCCGCGATAAAGCTATCGACCGGAAGATATCACGCTACTCGTAACGACCAGCTGCTATTACTACAGTAGCCATACAAGACGAAAAAAAAAGGTGTACAGCAGTATCTGGTATGGTGCAAGCGCTACTCGTTACGGCCAGCGATTACGCTACGACTTTTTGTTTGTTTGTTTGTTTGTTTGTTGTTCTCACGTTGAGTCATATCCAAAATCGTGAGTCCGTGAGTCACAGGACAGGCTCCAAAACGAAACTGGGGCGGAAGAATACCTCGGGGGGGGGGAAGAAAAATGTATATATATAGAGAGAGATGAAGAGGGAGATAGTGAAGAAACAGTCGGGTACACACCATGACAGGAGTACATCGTGCAAAAAAAAGTGAAATCCTTGCTGCACGTGTTTCAAACCGAATCCAACGGAGCCGCATATGCATGCGACCAAAAAAAAAAAAAACGGACCGAAAAGAAAAACGGGAGGAGACGAAATGAGGAGAGAGCTGAAATCAGGTGCGAAACCACCAAATCGAGGCGGATGAGGTCGAATCAAATCCCGAGGACGAAGGCTAAGCTCTCCCCCTACCCCCAACTTGGTTCGCGCGCGCGGCCGCCGCCTTTGTGATGGGGCCTGATTGCAAGGGGCCACCCCTTCCTCCCCCCCCCCCCCCCCCCCCCGAACGCCTGCTGTACGCACGAACGCCTGCTGTACGCACGCGTACAAAACAAACAAACGCGTACTTGAGGAATGAAAGCGAAGCGAAAGAGCTATAAACAGGACACGGAAAAGAGCGTGAGAGAGAGAGAAAAGAAAGGAGAGCAAGAAGAAAGAGAAAGAAAAATGAATGGAATACACCGTGAAGGGTGAAAAGCATTGAGTTTGAGTTTCGCGCAGACTTGCGATCGTTTTTCAGAGCTTGACTTTTCGCAGAACGGGGAAAGGCTGTCAAATGTCACACCGAACGAGGTTTTCTCTCCCAAAATATGCTGATCGAGGCAGAGAGAGAGAGAGAGAGCCCTCCTTCCGAAAATAGAACGTTCGACCTTACCTCTCTCCTCTCCGCGAGCTTGAGAACGATCGCGACCCTAAGCAATATCAACAATGCTCTTGACGCTTTACGGTATGACAGCAGTGGGTTTTTTTTTTTTTTTTTCGGTAAATCGTGGTCCTGTGTAGTAAATTTTCCCCTAAGGTTCTGCTCTATAGGCTTTGTGTGGATTTGTAGGGCACGGCTATGTGTGGAAGCCTTGCAGAACTCGCAGAAGTTCCGGGCACGGGTATCGAAGTCTCGCAGAACTCACAGAAGTTCGGGGCACGGGTACGTGGCACCCGGGAGTATACACCCCCGGGTATGGCTCTGTACGTGCCTCACAGAATACTCGAAAAAAAAAAAAAAATGTGACCATTTTTGTTTTTTTTTTTTTTTGTTTTTTTTTTGGTTTTTTTGTGACAGGTGCTGATGACTCGACTGTCGGCCATCTTCGCCACCGGAATGGTGGCGGCCCAGCGAAAAAACTTCGCGCTCTGCATGGAGTTCCTGGAGAGGTTGGCAGGCGTTGGCGGGGAGGAGAAGCGCCCGCGGATCCGGCAGAGGCTGCTGGCGCAACCGTGCGTGGCGGAGTTCAAGTCCCGCTGGAACCTGCCCATCTACTCTCAATTACGGTGGGGGGCGGGCTCGAGAGACGATTCACGCTGTTTTTGCTCTGTCCGGAAATGCACCCCTCTGTCCCAAATTATAGTAGTACATTGTTTCGATAAAATAGAATTAGACATAAAATTGCTCATTTTTTTGTGGGACAGTTGTAAACGAGAAGATGTACCATGCAAGCCCTTGTTGTGTTTGTGGGACAGAGAGGTACGTATGCGGGGGGATTTATGACTATTACGGGGGCCATAGTAAATGGGACCAAGCGTTGTTGGTAAAAATAGGGAAATATATAGGTTTTTGTGTGCACGGTAGGTCCTGTTAACTGTGAGTCCCCCGTAACGTTTGTTTACGGTTACGTACAACAGCGGTAGTTCCCGTTATGTTCAGAAAATGTGCGAAGAAAACGAACGATCCCACCTGCTGGTAGTGTTGGATAAAAATGCACGGGTCGTTTTGTGTTAATATATCAAAAACCCTTTTTCAACTATTGGGGGGGGCCATAGTTAATAGGACCTGACGGTACACAAAAAAAACTATACATTTGCCTGTGTTTTTCTAACAATATTTGGTCCTTTTTACTATGGACCCCCGTAATAGACTTTTAGGACTGCAGCCCCGTTTTGGGGATAAAAACCACTCCAAATTCTAACGCTACAACAACATCCCTTAGATTTTTTTTCCGAGAGCGGTCACCATCTTCTCCGCGTTTATCAGGAGGCGTTTTTTATGACACCGTATATACTGTAGTACCGTTGTTTCCAGGAAATAAATGTGCGAGAGACGATCCTGCCTGGAATCTGTAAGTTTTTTTTTTTTCTTTTCCGTGTTAAGTGTTTTTGATCTTAAGGCACCTAAATCTGACTGAACGTGCAAATATCTCTTGTATCCGGAAATTTAGGAGTCGTACGGGTTTTTGGTCGCTCAGGTTTCTTATGTGCGAGAGGGCCGATGTTGCACGTTGTACGTATTTTTGCCGTCTTTTATATTGTTGTCCCACGAGAAAATAGGCGTTATTTTGGTCGTCGGGCCGGGGTTTTACCAGAGGGAAATATGGGTGGAGGCGTGTATTTTGGTGGTGCTGTTTTTTACTATCACGGGGGGCCATAGTTAACAGGACCTACGGTACACACAAAAACCTATATATTTACCTATTTTTACTAACAATATTTGGTCCTGTTTACTATGGACCCCCGTAATAATGGTGCGTTGCTTGCAATTACGGCTGCCAAGCCTATCCCAGGTACGATGTAGCCCGGCATTAAGTAGTGGGTGCGCGGCGCAACTGTACGTCTACTACAAGCAGTAGCATCGTGTGGTATTACGGGGGAGCATACAGTAGTAAATAGGACCAAATGTTGCTAGTAAAAATAGTAAAACATATAGGGTTTTTTGTGTTTCATAAGTCCTTTTTACTATGGCCCCCCGTAACAGTATGGAATGCACACCTGCTGCTGCTGCTGCTGCTGCTGCTGCTGTGTACCTAGTAGCATGCAAGACGCGCTGCTGCTGCTGCTGCTGCTGCTGGTACCGGTGCACCTGTGATGCTGCTGCTGCTGCTGCTGCTGCTGTTGTTATTCTGTCTGAAAGACGCTGCTGCCGCTGCTACTGTGCTGCTGCTGCTGCTGCTGCTGCTGCTGCTGCCGCCGCCGCCCCCGCCGCCGCTGTTGTTGTTGTTCTTCTGTACGGTATGAGTAGGTGCTGATTGTGCTCCCTCCCTTGGGGGGCTCCTCTGCGCCCTTTCCCCCGGGCTTCCCACGTACAAACAAAATCCTCTTTAGGAGACCTAATGAGTCCAAAGCCGCGCGCGCCGCCGATTGAGCATAACAACAGACCCTGTATGGTTGTCGTTACTGTTGTTGTTGTTGTTGTCGCCAATATTCCAGCCCGTGGTCAAAGGACGGGCCCCAATAACCCTGGAGGGGAGGACTACCTAATTCAGAAGCATGATAATACCGTACCAAAGCAGTCCACACACTGCCTCGATCGTGTTACCCCCGTTGCAGGTCGCGAGAGATATCAGCGCGCCTGGAAGCAGCTCTTAGCGCGGCGGGGGGCGGGCGTGCTGGTGGCGGTGGCAGCGGGGGCGTTTCGGAGGTGGAGGGAGAGGAAGCGGGGTACGAGGGCCCGGCGTTCGAGCAGCAAGTGTTTCGAGAAGCGTGGCGCTGCCTGATGCAGTGCTGGGACGATAAGGTGGGGGGGGGGGGGGGGGGGGGGGGGGGGGGGGGGGGGGGGGGGGGGGGGGGGGGGGGGGGGGGGGGGGGGGGGGGGGGGGGGGGGGGGGGGGGGGGGGGGGGGGGGGGGGGGGGGGGGGGGGGGGAGGTGTACTTGCGTCATGCATGGCCGTAGTCGTGTGACCATAGACCCTCGCACCCCTGCAACGCCGGGACGGAGGACGATGAGGGTGGGGGTCAAAGACGTCACAGGTCTAACTTAACGGTAGCGTTGCATCGCGAGAGAGAGCCAGGGACTCGTCAGATTTTGTTGTGTTTACTATCCGAGTTTTTTGTTTGAGCTTATCTCGGTTTTGATTGGGCTTGTGCGGGTGATGATTGGTTGTCTCGTTTCGGTTGAACTTTTCTGAGTTGAATGGTCGTACTTATCTCGGTTTCTGTTGTGCTTATCTGGTGTCTGTTGTCTGGGCAATGACTGGGCTTATCTCGGTCTCTCGATGGTACGTGCCTCAGTGTTGAATGTGCTGAGAGAAAAGAGGTGAAATATTTTTTGTGCGTCACCAGGCTCACGTAGCGGCCCAAGAAAAAAAACAGGGGGCTCTCGGCTTTGATTGTGCTGGCGGTGATACGCGACCTTGGGTCGTATCACAGTATGCAATGTTGTATTTAGTTTCCTCGCCGTGAATATATAGTGTACGTTGTAGTTCATCCCCAAATAGAAGTACTCTGCAAGGGTTCGTTCTCGATGGCGTACTGCTCACTCAAGGACAAGCCGAAGAGTGCGCACCGGGCCAACGCTTGCTCTTGTCTTGTTTTTGGTACTTAGCATCGTGGGAAACTCGGGGAGCGTTGTCCCCTGCTTGCTCTTGTCTTGCTTCTGTCACGTGCACCAACGACCGTAGGAAACTCCCGGCGGGGGTTTTGTCGTGTTGGTCTCTATGGTAGCCTGCTTCCGCGCCCCCTTGCGGCATGCTCCGGCCGTATGTTTCTAAAACCATCATCGCTGCAGGTCACGCGAGCGAGTCATGGCCGAGCGAAGTCCTTGTCCATGGTTTGCCGTCGCTGATTTTTCTATCTTATTTTTTTTTCCAGCGCCCTGCGGCGCCTTGCACCTCGCTCTAGCGAGTACGCACTCGTATACGTCTGAAAATAATAATCGCTGTAGTTCATGCACGCGAGGCACGATAAAGCGAAACGCTCGTCCATGGTTTGCCGTCACTGATTTTCTGTCGATATTTTTTTGTTGTATTCAGGCGCCTTGCTGCCTTGCATTTTCTTTCGACGTTGCTGGTCCCTCCTCCTTGAACGTAATCGCCGCTGCCGTTCCTTTTTGCCCGCGCCGGGCTCGTTGATGCTCTGACCGCTCTAAAGCGAAGCATCACCGCAGACGGGTGGTTTAGTTTATTTTCTTCGCCGCTACGATCGCAGCACCTTGCGGCGGGAACTTTCTGACCGTCCTGAATGTTATCGTATCTCTCTACACACGGTAGGTGTTTCTGCCGCGGCTGGCTGACCGCTCCTTAAAGGCTGCGTGGCCGTACCGGTTTCTTGTGTCCCTCAATACCGATCGTCGCTGTAGGTTTTTCTGCCGCGCCCTGACTTCTCGCCGCTCCTTGGCGCTGTCTGACCGTACGGGTTTGTCGTCTCTCTGTTTACCAATCACTTCAGGTTTTTTTTTTGCCGTGCCTGGCTCACCGCTTTTTAAGGCTGTCCCTCCAGGGAATCGGGCGCATCGGGGCGTGGGCCGAGTCGGCGGCGGTGATGACCCTCCCCGCTGACGACATCGTTCCAGTTGCGGCAAGCCTCGACATGTGAGTTCGGGACTCACGAAACAGACAAACAAACAGACACAACGACGTCGCGTTTTCGGAAATTGCTCAGCTTGTTGCCCTTTGCCATCTTGAGCTTCTGTCGCCCTGCTGCTGCTACTGTTGCTTAGCTTGAGCGTGAGCTTTCCCTGTTGTCCTATGATCCCCTCCTTTCTCTTTTTTTTGTTTTTGTTTTTTGTGTTCGGCTTGAGCGCGGTTTGTTTTTGGCTCCCCAGCGTTTTGTCAAGTATTTTTCGGCACCCGCTGCGCTTCCTCTCCCGTCCCAAGGACAACTAGTTGGAGTTGATATTTAGTAAAGTCAATACTATTGCACAGTGCGGTAGCGTAAGGCTTAAGAGGTGTGTCCGTTCTCAGACCCCCTTTTTTTTTTTCTTCGCGCCCCACCCGAAACCGCCAGTTGAGTGGTTGATATACAACTTGGCCCCAACTTCAAAACGAGTGGGTTTGATAGCCCACGCGTGAAACGCCTCTCTTTGCATTTTTACTCACTCGGAACATTGTTCAACAATGTTTTTTTTTTTTTTTTCCCGACAACGCAAGGAGTGTCAATATACGCCGAGCTGCGGCGCGTCTTTGGGAAAGGCCTCGACGGTGTCTTCCCAAGGCCGCCATGTCGTTGTGTACGCGCCCCCTGTTCGTCTCTACGGGGAACGTGTTATATTTGGAGGTGTACGGTATAGTGTTCGGGTTAAGGTTCACCTGGTATGTACGGTCTCTATTGATAGCACATTTTAACCGTGTTTTTTTTTTTTCCGAAGCTGTGCAGAAAGCCTGTGCTGTCCTCAAAACCGCGATGCACTGGGCTGTCCTCAAAACCGCAAAGCACTGGGAAACATATGAACACCTCTGCCAGATCATCTACAGATCAAATAGATCTCATCTGTATACGATCCTAACCCGTCGGCATGATACATTGTGAAGGATCTGCGTGGTACAGATCCAACCCAGCGAAAAGCATGGGCTACTGCTGTAGATCAGAGTGTACGACTCCCGCACAGAACCGTGAGCTACAGCAGTGCGGATGCACAGATCAGGAATCGGCCTGCTCTGAAATTTTTACACCGGGACTACATAGTAGGAAGATTCGCATGCAGGATCGGGTGCAGCCTCGTTGGGGCCTCCTTGTTCTAGATGCCAGCTATTTTACCTCTGGCGTACACGCATACGTAAAAACGCACGCCTTGAGTCTTTCAGAACCGCAGTCCCGGTTCGGAGTCAAAAGGCTCTTGGAATTAGAATGATTTTGTCCCCCCAAGTCAGGACTGCGGTCCTAAACGGTTCAGAGCAAAATCTCTCCCGACACGACACGAGAGCACGGTTCTGAAAGGGGTCACACACGGTGCGTGCGGGCATTCGTTTTGTTAGTTTTGTTCGTCTGCTCGTTTTTGTTTATCCCCTCTCGTTATCTTCGCCCTCGCTTTCTCTCTCCCTCCTTTTAACATTCGTAGCTCAGACCCTGGGTCACATAGGAGACGCCACCCCCCACCCCCCCCCCCCCCCCCCCCCCCCCCCCACCCCCCTCCCCCCCCCCCCCCACCCCCCCCCCCCCCCCCCCCCCCCCCCCCCCCCCCCCCCCCCCCCCCCCCCCCCCCCCCCCACCTCCCCACTCCTACGTACGTTTCGCGATTCGTTTTTTTTTATGGCGAAGAAGACTTCAGCCCTTTTTTACCCTCGCCGGCTCGCGTCTTACTGCAGTCGGCCGGTGAATACCAAAGACAGTACCCTAGAGTGCCGTCCGCGGAAGACGAACTGGTCTCGACGTTGCCGTGAAACCCGCTTGGAGGCGTTTTCGAGCCGAGTGCCCCTGCTCCGAAAATGGTGGTCTTTTGAAGGGATCTAGGTCAAGGTCTTCCCGCACACACGCCGAAAATGGTGACCTGTAGACGCATTGCTCGGCGCTCGAACCTTCCCCTCTCTTGTCAAGAAACTCCTCTTCGGGGATGCGTGTTTATACGGTATGCTGAACCGTGTCTCTTCAGAGCGTGCCTTACATTTTTTTATCGCATGCCCACCCACTCCGATACTCATTTTTTGTTTTCTTCTTCCTGGAAGTATATCGTCGTCTATAGCCGCCTTCTTTGCGTCCCCCTCCCGCCCACGCCCCGCCAATTTCTTCCGAAACTTCTCAATTAAGTAGGGTATAATCAGCTCCACCCATTGTTCCCGTTGCCACAATCAGCAGGTTCGTATTTTACCCGTAACCACCACAGCCTCCACCTCTTTTCTTTTGTTCGCTTTAGAACGACGGAAGCACACAAACACCTTGCACTTCCACCCGTTTAGTGTCTGCAACAACTTTGTTTTTTTAGGTGTCCCACCGCTTCGCCCCCCTGCACCCCGCCAACTGCCCTACGGTAGCCCGATCCCCAATAAAAAACGCCTCCGTTTACACCCCCATTCTTGCATGCACGACATTATCAGAACATCCTCACTCCCCCCCCCCCCCCCCCCCCCCCTTCCCGTTTTCGGCACGCAATTTGGTTTTCCGGACTTCCCAGCGCTTCGCTGCCTGTAGTCTGCCGCAACCGTATATTCCCCCCGCCACCAGTAAAAAAAATGCCTCCATCTCCACGCCGTCATTTTTTTGGACGCACGACAACATCACAACATGTTCAATCAACTTCCAACCCCCCCCCCCCCCCCTCCCCCCCCACCTCCTTTTTTTTTGTACGTGCGAGTGTTTTTCAGACATTGCACCGGTTTCCCCCGATCCCCGAATGAAAAAAATACCTCTATTTCCACCCACGTTTTCTTTCAATACATGCGCACGACAGGTTGCTCCGCGCCCTCAAGACCGACTTCGTCACCGTCGCCGCCGGCCGAATCTCGTCACCCGCTCCCGGAGAGCGGCGTCGCGAGGGCCAGGGGGCGATGACCCTGGGAGACGCCGAGGAGTTGGTAGGCGATGCGGTGGCGGAGGCGGCGCGGGGGGTTGGGACCGCTGGTGCGGAGGCTATGGCAGGAGGCGACCTCGCAGGTGGCGGGCAGTGCAAGGCCATCCTGCAGGTGTATGTCTGTTTGTTTAGGTCTATCTGCGTGTGCTTCTGCGACCGTATGTATGTATGTATGTATGTATGTATGTATGTATGTATGTATGTATGTATGTCTATCTGTCTGCACGTTTGTCTGTCTGTTCGTATATACGTGTCTGTGTCTATGTGTCCGTTTTGTTTTGTTTCGTGTATTCGTCTGTGTCTGCAAGACATGAGCCCTCGCCTACAATTCTGCTGCATCCTCAGTGGTTTTTGAACACAACCTAGCTCTTATTTTATCGTGGTCTAGTGCAGGCACCCGCTGATTCAATACTTCGTGTTTCCTCGGGTGGGGCCGCGAGGTGGATTTTGACGACAGTCAGCATTTAACGTGTTTGAAGCGTTGTGCGTTGTGAGGCGTCGGACCCGTAGCTCTAATTAGTATCGTAACTGTCGCAAGAAAAAGGGCTGAAGGATTTCTACTTGTAACCGTAGTCCACTTGTGTGCATATCGACCAAGGCGGACGCTTCGGAGAAACTCGAAAGGTTTCCCTGCTTGGTTTGCCCGAGTTCGGAAATAGAGAACTCGCCCCCCCCCCCCCCCCCCCCCCCCCCCCCCCCCCCCCCCCCTTCCCATACGACTCCGCCATGCATGCATATATCGAGTACACCCCCCCCATCTTGGTTTATTGGCACCAGAATCGCACGATAAAAATACGGTGAAAAAAACGATCGCACTCGTAGACTACATGCCACAGCACACTATTAGTATTGGATTCATCGTTCTGTTAATCTCTCCGCCGCGTTCCGCTCTTGTTGTGTTTTTTTTTTACGGTAGTTGTGCCGTCCCAATGATTATTTCGCTTTCTCTCTCTCGCGATTATTTTGTTACTTGTTTTGGAGCGTTTTGTGAGTTTCCACCGGGGTTCACGGGGGAAAAACGAAACCGGCTTGTTTTTGTCCAAGTGTGGGGGGGCGGGGGGTACACGAATAACGAGTCAACCTGATTATAAAAAAATGTCGTTGTTTTTTAGTTCATCCCGGAAATTTCTCACCGTTGACCTTGCGAAGGGTACAAGCAACGTACGTACACAGAGGTCGTTCATCTCTTTTTTTTTTTTGTGTGTACTCCTGGTTTCCAGGACAAGTTATTCAAACCTTGCAGGCGTTCTGTTGCCGCCGCTACCGCTCCTCTCCTCGAAAGGGGATGTACACCGTGCATGACCCCATACGTATCCCGTGGTGCGATGGACGTATGTACCCCACACAGCTTGCAGAGATAAGCTTCGATGAAATCCTCGATCTCAATCACAGCTGTTTTTTTTATTTTAATTTTGTAGCATTTTTTTATGAGTATACCTGGTACATCCTAACGTGCTGCTTCTGTCGCGTGCGTGTTGTGTGGTCTTGTTTTGTGTTGTTTCGTTTCGTTCCAGGCGGTGAAAGGCATCACCGCCACCTACCGCATGACGAACAAACCGGCCCCCCACCGGCCGTCTCCGTTCGTGCCCAACGTGCTCCGCGCGCTTCGGGAGTTCGACGCGAGATGGGGGGCGAGCTCGGCGAGCGGGGGACAGCAGGGGCCGAAGAGTGGGGGCGGGAGCGGCGGGTGGAAAGATGGTGTTGTTCTTGAAATCTGCGCCAGGTACGTTTGTACATTTTTTTTTTTTTTTTTCATTTTTGGCATTGCAGAACTTGGCTTTGGTTCTGACGAGCGCAAAATTTCCTCATTTCTGTGTTTCTGTTTTGTTTTTTTTTGGAGAGGGGGGAGTGTTGGGATTATTCGAGTTTTTTTCCACTTGCTGTATGCTCACCTTTTTTTTTTTTTTTAGCTGTGATTTTTGCGCGCAGTAGTCGGTCTATTGCCGTGCACGTACAACCTTTGATCTACAGTAGCTCTGGACTTGAAATTAAGGGCCGCTTGGGTAAAACTATTAACACCAAATGGTCCTTACATTTTCGTCCACAACTACGTTATTGCGGGGGGGCTTATGTAATAAGCAGAACCCACGATGGACCCAAAAGGCCAGTTACCCCCCCCCGTGTTCCCCCGCAGTATTTAGTTCTGATTTATATATTCCCCCATATTAGTAAGAATTAATTTTGTTCTGGGGGCTCTGGAATACACAGCCGTCGAGGGGGTTTCCATTCCCTCGCGCCGCCTGAAGGGATTTGTTCCCGGTTTCTCGACAGGGTAGGCGAGGCAGTGTAGAGTGTAGATGTCGCTGCGCGTCGACATGTAAAGGCCGGATGAGATGAGATGAAAAGAAACACGGATAGTAGTATCATACTACCTGGGATAAGAACATCGTATGCCAGCAGGTGGCGAATTTGTGCGGATAGATCGTCATGTCGTGCTGGGTTGCGCAACACGTTTCCGGAAATGTCATGTCATGCTCGGTGGTAGAACTTGGTGCCGCGGAACGGCGTTCGGGTGTGTGGTATTTTGTTCCGCGGAGTTTGTCGTTGCTGTTCCACGTGTCATGCCATGCCGGGGTTTCACTTCCCGTGCCACCAAGTGGCACTTTGTTCCGCAAAATGTCATGCCGAGTAGCACTTTGTGCCGCATTTATGTCTGGTTGTGCCGCAAGCGGTCATGCCGTGTAACGTATTTTGGCCACAAGACGTTCTATGCCGAATAGGAACATTTTGCCCCAAAAGATCGTACGGAGTAGGATTTGTCCCGCAAAAAATAACAGTTGTGCCGCAAACGGTAATTTTCAACCCATCCTCGCTTTGACCCGCTGTACCCCCCCCCCCCCCCCCCCCCCCCCCCCCCCCCCCCCCCCCCCCCCCCCCCCCCCCCGGCCAGGTACCTAGAAATTGTATCGGAGTTACTGCTAACCGTGAGACAGATGGAAAACACCCTCAACAAGCGGAGGGTGACGGCACGGAGGGGGTCCCGCGCGGGAGCTGCCGACCAGGGCCCGTCGGACAAGGACAAGATTATGATGCAGGCGAGTGGAACAACGCTTGCGGGAATGTTTCGCGGGTGGCGGCCGATGATGAGAATGCGTCGGCCCGCTGGACCGCTTGCGTGCCTGCCTGCCTGCCTGCCTGCCTTGAGGCGGTAGTTGAAGTTTATTAGAAATATATCTGTGGTGGTGGTTGGATGGAGGGCCTGTGTGTCCGCCGTGCCCGCCTACTTGCAACCGATGGTTTGAAAGTTCTTGGAAATGTATCGCCAGTGGTGGTGGGGCCACACTTGTCGGCCTTGCCCTGCTTGCCTTGTCCTGCCTGCCTGCAACCGGTGGTTGAAAACTCTTGGAAAATTCTCTGGCGGTCGGCGGTGGGAACACGATTTTGTCGGCCGACCCGGCCTCTACGGCAGGGGGAGAGGCACACCCCCATGTCCTCCTCTCCGGGTTTAGGCCGCTAAGGGGAGAGGCCGTGTGCGGTGCTCCAGAATAATCAAAGGTAGCCGCTCGCCGCAGAGGGCGTGAAACTTTCTTGCCCTACGGTGGCCCGCCTGCTTTGTGTGGATTGTCGGTTCGCAGGGCCGTGTTGAAGTGATCATTAGCCGCGGTGCTGCTAGAAATCGAGCCGAGCGATTCTTAGGTTGAGGTTGTTCGTAGCCTCAAGAAACGGTAGCCCAGAGTGCACGGCAGTCTATGGATGGATGCGTTTCAGGACATGTATTCATTGGCCTCCCACACGAACATGGGATTGGTCGCAGCAGTCGTATTGGCGCTCGTATACACTGCTGTGCACCTTTTTTTTTTACGTGGGGGCGATGGTTTTCTGCGGCGGTGTATTTTGAGCCCTTCCTGGGATGCGTTAGAGTTGGCCGTACGTGTGCTGCTTAGGCTTTACTGCTGCTGTGCGCGGGTTTTGGTTGGAGGTGGCGGCTTTTTAGGAGCGGATGTATGGAGCGACTGCGGTTCGAGCGACGCGCTCGCTGTTTGCAGCCTTGGTTGGTTCGTCCCGTCTTTCGAAAAATCTACACGAGGTGACAGTTTCACTGGGTGGGTGGGGATAGGTTTGGAGGTAATTGTTTCAAACGAGAAAGGTAATCGTTGGGCGGGGTGATTGGACGTATTTCTCAGGGCTGTTCAAGTGGTGCTGTTGTTGATGATGATGATGTTGTTGTGGTCTGACGACGTCTTCTAACGCGTACAACTGCTCGCTCTCCTCTTCGCTCCCCCTCCCCCCCCCGCGAGGGTCTATGGTCATACGACTACGGCCATGCATGATAATGAAAACACCCCCCCCCCCCCCCTCCCACCCCCCCCGCTACTCCTCCCCCTCCTCCTTCCCCGCTTCCCCGCCATCATCCAACAGCTTCGACTGGATGTGGACGAGTTCGGAAAGGAGGCTGGCCGCCTCGGCGTCGACGTGTCCCGGTTCGCCCCCTACGAGCAGCTGCTGGAGGTGGTCGAAGCAGGCCGGGCCGGAGATGGTGGTGCCTCCGCCGGCGGCCCAACCTCGCGCTGATTGTGTTCTGTTCCTGGCAGGGTTGTCGCGCCAGGTTGTTTCCTCCCCCCCCGCGATAGCCCGTGGTGTCCCACAACCGCGAACAGAATGACATACAGTAATTGACACAATGACACGGATGCGGAAGAAGCGTGGATTTTTGTTGTTCGTTGCTCGCCGGAGTTTTTTTTTGTTTTGTTTTGTTTTTGGAAAAAGCCTTTTGGAGGTCGGGTTGTCTTGTTTATGAATGGGAGGGACCTGGTTTTGAGGAATTTTCTGAGAATTTTCGTTTCAGACGGTAGTGCGAGCGCTGTGAAGGGCAGGGATTTACGGGGGGGTGCCGTATGTGTGGGTTGGGTTTTATCCCGAAGCCGTGTGGGTCGGGCTTTATCCCGAACCCGAAAGGAAAAAGGATTTTTCCAGGAAGTTTCCTGGACCCATGGGAAAGAGTTGACGATGTCTACTGTTTCTGGGGGACGTAGCAGTCAGAACCTACTTTGAGGTGTACACATGTGGGTATATACCTGGTATGTTTTTCAGGTGCGTCGTGGGTTCTGGTTACTATACGAGATGGGGTAGCACGTATTTGCCTTACCAGGCAGTTTTGTTTACTGCTGGGGCTTCTCAACTCAGAAACTACGTATTAATAATATCATTTGTTTTTTACAGCATTTTTTTTCGATGTTATAGACCTCGTAGGCCATGGTATTGCTGGTCGGGAAATATGCGTGTACTTTCCCCAAAGCCGTTTGTGGGGAGTCTCAGAAAATACGGTTGAGGAGGGGACCATAGTAAATAGGACCTACCGTAACCCAAAAACCTATATGTTCACCTATTTCTACTGAAAATATTTGGTCCTATTTACTAGGATCCCCGTAATAGAGTAGGTACGCTCCTATCTTGGCATGCGTCTTCTGCGAAACTGATCCTACTCTAGTTCTTAAATTTCTTCCGCGTCCGTCGGACGCTGATTATTTTAAGAGACGAAAATGCTGTCTCGAGTTCCGGTTTTGTATTTGTTCGAAGAGGGGATCTGATTCCATGGAAACGTTTGAAGTTACCTCCCGGGGCAATGGTGGGGCGGTGGCGGGGCGGCGGAGGGAGGGGGGGGGGGGTTGGAGAGGGGAAATGGACGGGCTGTGTGTGTTGATTTTAACCCTGACCCGAAGGACCCCGAACCTGGACGCGGAAGGAACGTTCCCAGAAACGTTCTCAGACGAGATCCCTTCTATCCAGTAGTCTACACTTGTGATCCAACTGTCTCCCTGATCAGGGATCGGGCCATAGGTAGGGAAGAGGGTTACCCTTTTACGGGGCTGTCTTCGGTAATTACCGCGGTGGATATTTTTTTCAACCTTTGCATCCAACTATTTTGAGTCGTTGACTTTATGAAATCACACATGAAAACAAAACAAAGGTGGGCTCCGCGGGCTTCGAATGCACCACTTGCTTCCCTTTACGAGTAGAACCTTTCGAACTGATTTGAGCACGAGAAAATGTGATATTTATCCACCGCAGTTAATTTTCTAGGTGATTTCATCACGGTTCGTAATCAGCCGTTATTATAGTAAAATATTTACTCGCCGATTTTTCACGTCTTCTTTTTCTATATGCCGTTTTTTTTAAAGCTTCATGGTACGTAACGTATCGAAGTTTTACCGTAGAAGCCCAAAAAATGAAAAAAAAACAAGTGCCGAAGACACCCCTGCCCCCTGCCCATTTATTCATTCCAACGTGTAGGCCACTATAGCGTGAGCGGCCGGCCCTGTATACCTCACCCAAATACGGACCGGTTGATGTTTCGTTCGCGCAAGGCACAACAAACTTATCTAAGGTAGCAGGTACGTATTGTGTGGCGGTTCGCATTGCAAGATTATCACTTTTATGAAACTGAGTCTCTATTTTGGAAGTTGCAGATCTGTCTGTCGGTCTGTCCGCATCTCTTATATTTTCGAATTTATATTAGTTCGTTCCAACAATCGATACATTGGTTCCCTACAGAGGATGTTCGTACGAGGTATTCGACTCTTACATACCCTTATATACTAAAACATACCATACCACCAGGCCATATTTAGCCTTAAAATATATCCAACACACCGTACCAAGAACGCGCGGAGATAATCACGCCTCCGCCTTACCGAAGTCCTGGCCACTACGACGTGGGGAGCGCAGCTGTGCCTTGCCGACTCGACTCCGACGTACCGCCGCCTTGCATGAGCGCCTCACGTGTTCTTCACATGTGTGTTGAAACGTTTTGATTTTTTGTGTGATATTGCTTCTCGATTCGGACTGCGTGCCTTCTTGTTTCCGTCTTTTTGCTAGAACGCATTTTGCAGAAATGTTGCACGGCGCGTCCAGCCTTTCGAGTTCTGCGCAGCTACATTTATGGTAACTGTTCGGTCGACAGAGTGTTGTTTACGGGGTGCATGTACGTAACGATCATTGGCGAAAAGTCAACTTGTGTGCCTTTTGTCATCTTGGATTTCACTGCGGCGTTTTATTTGGTATGGCTGTGTTCGCGACACGTCGAGGTCATCGCAATCTGCGCGATGCGACTGTGAAGTTATGTTTTGTTTTTTTGCTTCGAAATAGCGGCAACTGCAGCATCTTCAAACAAGTAATATTCTACGTGGCAAATATCGACGTCGCGAGATAATTTTCATACCTCGGTCCAACCTTTTTTTATTATATGGTAACACCTAGGGAACAGCAGGGCAACCCTTGCCCTGCCCTAGATATAAATAATATATCCACCACGACGTACCACGATACCATACCATCATCGTATTAGTTCGTTCCAATAACCGACATATTAGTTCGATACAGAGGTTATTCATACGAGGAATTCGACTCTTACATACCCTTATATTCATGCTACCAGGCAATATTTAGCCATACAATCTATCCAACACACCGTACCACTATACCATGCCATCAACATATCATATCACATACCGTGGTTTTTTTATATAATATACCATGGTATCCACCAAACTGTATCATGATACCATAAAACATACAATATCACGTACCGTGCCACACCATACACCATGCCACGCCATACCGTACCACGTACCAAACCATACCCATACTACCACTCGAGGGGCTCAACCTATGATACCTCGCGGGCGTTTATTACCTTCGGTGTTCCTTGGCCTGGCAGTCGGAACAGTAGCACGGCAGGGCTGACCCTCGACCCAGTTCAACACGGGCGTTCATCGCCTTCGATGTGCCTTAGCCTGGCAGTCAGAACAGTAGCACAGCAAGGCCGGCCCTCGATCGAGTTCAATTTCCAACCCTCGCAATGAAGGCATTCGCGCGAGAGGCATGGGGTGGTGCATATCTGGATACAGCAGAATTCATTACTGTATGCAAGACGTTGGGGTATGGTTGCTGCGGAGACTGCAGTCCCCCCGCCGAAACTTCACTCGACTTGGTGGAGTCGTCTGTCTCAATACCTCGAACCCGTCACACGCCAAAAGCGCCATAGGGAAATATACCAGTGGTCGGTTTGGCCGCTTGTTGACGGCATCTGTACATGAAAAAACGAAACCAAAACGCAGGCGGTAGTAGTATATCTTATGACTTGGGATCTGTATGGGTTCGAGAAAAAAACGAGGATCTGGGGCGTTTCGCACACGGATTTGGCCGTGGGTGTGGGGGCAGGGGTCTACACAGGGCGGAACCAGCCGAGGAAGCTCGGGCCGGCGCGGGCGAGGGAGGTGATGGTACCGAGTGCGACGGGATTGGCCTTCACTTGGAAATCGAGGGGTCTGGCCCGGTGGGAGGGGACAGAGAGAGCCAGGCCTCGGGCCATCGGCGAGAGCGAGGTAGAGGCCACCTCGGGTGTCGGCGGCCGCTGGCGGTTGGAGGGGGAGTCGTGAGGACGCGGGCGGCCGCTCCGGCGACCAGGCGTGGAGTAGTTGTCGAACACACGAGCGAAGCAAGAAGCGTGTCTCTAACCCCAGCCTTCCGCGTTGCATCTCTCGAATTTGTACGATAATATACATGGGTTTTTGAAAAGATCTGGTCGAGAGCGTTCCGAAAATATAATGTCCGACTCGAGCACCCTTTTACCGTTTTGTCGAGAAACCAAGCGCTGCGAAACAGCGGAAGGAGGTGTGAACACCCGCGGCGCGGCATGATGGTTCTTGGGGTGTTGGTGTGCGCTATTCGTAGCGCCGCAGTTATCACTCTCTTAAATGGCTACAAATGCCCTCAAAGGGTTGCACGGCTCGTCGTCGTCCAACAACCGCAAAAAGCCTGGAGATCCCTCATATGGGCGTAGAGCGTCTCGAAGTGTGTTTGACGAAATAAATTCCACACACACCACAGCGTTTCAGAAGACACAACAGGTTCAATGAACATGCTGCGCTTTTGCATCTTGCCATGCCAAGCTCGAGCCCCCCACGGGTAAGCGGTGACTACGGCGTACAGCACAGCACGAGCTCGCAGCCACCCCATCACAAGGCCAACAAAAATAACCCTATTTGTTTTTCATTGGTACTGCCGCCAAAAGTGTCCAGCTCTGTGCCAACGTAATCTGTCTCCAAAACTCGTGTGCAGTTCTTAAGGGGTTGTGGTGACGGCCTCTCACCCCCCGAGAGAAGAAGAGAGGGAAAACCTGCACACGTTGGACAGATCAGGAACATCACGATCTCGACCACACGCATCCTAACCTGCCGCTACGATAGGTTGCGCAGAGATAGACCCAGCCAAGAACACATGTCCCAGATCATGCAGGTCGTACGGTTCCCGCCAGGCAACATCAGAGAGCTCAATCATACAGATCAGGGAGCTAGCTGCCCTGAAATATCTAGACCATCACGTGGAATGATCTGCAGACGATCTGTAGACGGGTGTGTGGAAGGCTATCGCTTCCACCAAGAAGCTTGCCGCCTCTGCCTGACCCTCTCGAGCGACAGGCGCAGCAGGGTCGAAGCCACTCTCTCCGCGCTCCCCCTCGTGCGGCACTGCAGTCGCCACTGACGACGGGGGTCGAACGATCGTTCCCCCTTCAGTTCGATCATCACCTGAATTTTCGCGAGTATTCGTGGCAGAGGGACACGTAAAAATCGGCGGGTTATATATACTCAGGTAAGTTGTCCGAATAATATCAAAGCACATCGATCTATTTGAGTGGTTGGCGACACAAAACGTGTTCTACATGTCAGATTGAGTAATTGAACTTACGGGTGACGGGGTACAGAACGAGGGCTTTGTTTGAACATGAAACAAGCTTCGAAGCTTAGAGAGGGGGGGGGGGGGGCTACACAGTCTGAAACTACCAGTAGACGAGAAAATTGAAAAGAAAGAACGTGGGTTTGGGGGGTTGGGATCAGTCCTTTGATAGATCCCGGGAAGCGCGGTGTTGGATCCCCCCGTGGGCAAAGGCCACTCGGTTGTACGAAAATAGATGTGACGAACTGCGCTGAGAAAGCGCCTCTTCTAGGGTCTCCTCGATCTTCTCCGGGCAACACGTCAGGGAAGCAGACGCCAATCGAGTGAAGGAGGCTTCGACAAACCGGCCCTCGGACCTTCTGCACCGTACATCACGCCAGTCCCGCACATCGCACGGGAACCGGCCACGCGTGCCTCCAAAACCTGCATCATAGGACGCCGTTACCCATCTCCCCCGACACAAATATCGGGGGCTGTCTTGAAACTAAGGACTAGGCTTTGGCGACGAGCAAATATAAGAGCAAACAACAGCAGCAACACTTACACATCTCGGACAGATAGATCAGGTAGATCATGATCTACCGTAGATCATTTAGTTCCTCATCTGCCGTTGCGAGAGGCTGTGCAGGATCCGCATAGTACAAATCCAAACAAGGAAACATGCGCTACAGTAGATCATGCAGGGTATACGGGTCCCACCCGGCAACAAGAGCTAGATCACGCAGATCATTCAGATAATACAGATCATACAGAGCACCCTTGAAAGATCTAGATCGTCAGTTGAGAACTGCTGATGATCTGCCCGAGGTGCGCAAAATTTCAAAGAAGTCACTGCTAAACACGGTCACCTGTTCAGGCGCCAGTTCTTCTTGGCGCACGGCAATAATATCAGCCAAGTCCACGGCATCCACGCACACCATCTCCACAGGCCCACCGCGAGCTCCGGTCTCGCCAGCAGCCCCGGCCTCACCCTCAACCCCAGCAGCGCCGGGATCGCCTTCGTCGCTGGCAGGGTAACCTCCTCTTCTCGCCGAAGCAGAGGACCTCGCGTCGACAAATGAAGGTCTGCGAAGATGCGCATCAGCTGTCGACCAACCCCTGTCTCCATAAAACGCGTCGGGGGGGCCAACTCCCCCAGGCAGGAGAGACCTCGGAAGGCTTGCGGGTGATCTCGGGGTGTAACCCGCCGAGGGTGTTCCTCGCGTTGGAAGGCGGCTGTGGTCCTCATCCATGATCGCCAGCTGTTCGTGCAAGAGGTGCAGCGGACAGGTACAACATGTGTGCATCTTGCAACGGTCAGGACAAAAACAAGACGTTTTACGCGCGGCGCTGCAGACGGTAGACGAGTAGTATGACGATATGCAGATCCGAGCTTTGCATATATACGCTGACTGCAACCATCGTGCTGGCGAGAAAGACGCCTGCTTGCAGCACCGCCGCCGCCGCCGCCGCGTCTGCTGCCGAACCAACCGCTGTTACTCTTTACTGCACACCTCAGCGCAGCCAAAACGAAAAAAAAACTACCGGGCACGCAACAGCCGGCAGTAGAACAGTACACAAGAGCAGACAGATCCGATACCCCACTTCATGAGCTATATGCCTCTTCGATCGTTCGGCGCAGATAGGCCCCTGCTATATTCCGAACCGGGGATGATACCCTACAGTCCACGGGTACGGCGGGACTGGGGGGTTCCCCCGAGGGGCAACTCCCGCCGCGCGTGCCGCGGTCTCCCATTGGCCGAGGGCGGGGGGGGGGGGGGGGGGGGGGGGGGGGCGCAATGGGATTGGGGCTCGTAAAACGCTGGAATGGAACGTGTATGCCTATCATATTATCATAGATACACGATCTACTGCTGTGTGTACCATCTTTGTCGGGCTAAATCTGTATCACACAGCCCTTCCGCGCATGCTTGTTGGGCGGGACCCTCAAGACACGGCGCTTGCACAACGTTTCACAACGACCAATGCCTCCAGCTAAGGAAGCGGCATCTACTTCGGGGGGGGCTATTTATCAGGACCAAATGTGCTCAGCAAAAACCACTGGAATGTATAGGTTTTTGTGTATGAGAGGGGTCCTGACTACTATCGTCCCCCGTAATAGCTCCCATTTTTTCTGAGGCTCCTCGCTTGATTACAGTGCTGGAGCCCTCGACCTCGCCCAAAACAACGACTACATATCCATCAAGATTAGCAATCCCCATCGCAAAACATTAGCGGCATTCCCAGTGACGTTAGCCCTCCTAAAGCCGCAGCGCCGTTCTGGGGGTAGTTTATCCCCGAAATCGGACCGCAGTCCTGACTGAATTCAAGGAGCCTGGTCAGTCTCAGTGACACAGCAGTTTGGCCACAGAGTGCTACCCCTGTTCTGGTAGCATGCCTCCACATCACATGAGCGGCATTCCCCGTGACACTAGGCGGATCTTCAGTGCCCTCAACCCTTTCAAAGTTGCAGTTCCATTTCGGGGATGGCCCCACCCAAAACTTCTGAGTAGATCGTCCCGTAAAAACGGGACTGCGGGTCGAAAAGGGTCAACTAGCACGGGTTCAATATACGGGGTTGATGGCTCGTCCGGCGTGTCCGGCGTGGCGGTGACGCTCTCTCAACGGGTAGGACATCAACAAGACAGAACATTTATTCCATGACGGCAAAAGTTCGGAGGGGCGGGGGGGGGGGGGGGGGGGGGGGGGGGGGGGACGCTGCAGCGTGTTTCGTGATCCCCGACAATTCACAGGTATAGCGCGGTTAAGAAATGAAATGAGAGGATAACTCATTCAACACGAGCAGTGTTGTGTGTGTGTGTGTGTGTGTGTGTGTGTGTGTGTTTTTTTTTTTTTTGTTATCCTTCCGGCGGATCGGTAAAAATAAAGCTTAAGCTCAGCGTTAGTGCATGAACTGCTGTAGAGTGGGATGCTACTTCACGGGCACGCTTGAAGCACTTCGAAAACGTTCAGACACTTACGGCCCCCGTTACTCGAACGCCACAACCTCGTCCCGGTCAACGCCAAACCACTACGGTAGTGCTTCCCTCAGGCGCTCCCCGTGCTTTCTTTCTTCGCGCCGTCAGAGCCTCGTTTGTCGCTTCGATAAAAGGGCGCGGCCCGCTCGACACGAAATGTTTGGAAAGCAAACGGGACAAAAAAACACCTCTCACCTGTGAGAAGGTAAGGGTGGAAATTTTCCCCCCAACACTCATATTTGCTATTAATAGCTTCGTGTGATATACTCATTATTCTAACATCAAAGGGTTTCCAAGAGTGATCCACAAAATAAGACACGTCTTTTTTAGGCAACGAATCCCGCTGCCTATCTCAGCTACCGCAAAGAGCACCGACTGAGATCGTTTCTTCAGGGCTCGTTTCTTCCAGAACTAGGGGGGGGGGGGGTTTGCCAAATACCGACCAAGGTGTTTTCGGAAAGGTCTGGTCGAGAGAGAGAGCCTTCCGAAAACATAATGTTCGACTAAAGCACCCTTAGCGTTGTCGAGCAAAGCGACCGATGAAAAACGACCGCATCTCTTGCGCGACCTCGACACCCTTTACGGCATGTGAGTTAGCTATATCGGCGAACCCGCCACACACTGCACCTGTTCCTTGGTGGCGACGAGGGTGCGCGGGCCCACGACCCACGGCCGCAACTCCCACCGCTGCATCAGCAGCTGGAACAGCACAACAGCTCCCTCGCCGCCATCACCGTCCAAATCTGCGACAACGTCACCTCCATCGATCACCCCCCCGCCGCCGCTGCCGCCGCTGCCGCCGCTGTCACCGCCACCGTTGACGACAGTAGTGCGGACGTTCTCGCTCCTACCGCGGCTTAGGAGAGACCAGGCGGTTTCGGCCGGAGAAAGCGAACTCGAGTCAGTGGCAGGAGCAGGAGGAGGAGTAGGAGATGACGACGGGGGACGAACAACACCACTGCTGTTGTCGTCGTTTTTTCGCAGGAAGAGGCGCAGCACACTCCTGAACCAGACCGTCCCCACACGGCCCCTGGGGCGGTGCTGAACCCTCGCCGGCGGCAGCAACATTGTTGTCCTTATCGGCGGGGTCACTATCTCGCCCTGCGGACGACACGGCACCCTCGCCGGCGGTCGCCGTGTCACGACCGGCCGGGTTCCCCTCCTCCCCAGCCTCCACAGCGCCTTGACCTTGATCCGTTTCACAAGCAGGGCCCGAGCCGCCACCGCCAACGCCACACTCCCCCTCGTTTCCTGCGACGACGGCGACGTCATCCGCCCACTTTCCGAAGAGTCCGAATAGTCCGCCCTTCGTGGGGTTGACCGGGCTCGACAGACTATTGTTAACAGCAGGCTGGCTGTTGGAGACCCGGGTGGGCGTTCTTCGGGCGGAAGAGGGGATCCCGGGAAGGGCATTGGCGATAGCCTGTGCGCGCGTGGATTGAAAGAAGACATGATGTTATCAAAAGCATCGCACAACAAACGAAGGCGGGAGCGGAGAGCGTGGTTTCGTGAAACTCGAAGGGGGCCCTGGCGACAGATAAGCCTGTCCGTGGATTTGCAAGAAAGCCATTTGAAACAAAATAAATCGCAAACAAACAAAAGGCGGAGGCGAAGCGGACAGCGTGATTCCGTGGTTTCGATGACCTCGACATACCGGTAGTACACCGGTGAGGGGAACAAAAATCAAGAACTTGCACCATGCCTGCGCGGGTCGAAAAAAAAACATGACGGCAATACACTGCGGGGGCGGGGAGCGATCCATTGAGTAATTTCGACACACGCTTCTGTAAAAAGCGTACAAAAGAGAACTTGCACCGTGCCCTGCCGAGCGTGCCTTCGTGGCCGGACTGGGTACGTAGTCCGGTCGCGGGACACCCTTTACGATTGGCGACGTCAGGTCGAGGATCGCAAGAAAACATAATTGCAGCACTTTGTTCGGCATTTTTTTCCGCGGGATTCGGGGAAATCCCGTGCTCCCGCGATAAATTCAAGTTCCACGTCCGCACAAACGCGTCCCGCACAAATTCTAATATTCCGCTCCCGCGCCACGGAAAAGCGGAAATCCCGTTCCCGCACAAAAACGCGTCCCGCACAAAATAAAATCGGCTCCTCGCTTGTCTGTTACTCTGCTGCGCGCAGCGAGGTAGGTCTCGGTGACGAACCGTCGCCCAAAACATGCATCAAGGGGTTTCGCCGTGTATGCTCGAGCCGCTGAGGCGCACCTCCAGCCAACGATAAAATAGGTGGTGAGGGGCAAAACGCCACAGCAAGCCCAACGATCCAATTGGCCTTTAGATGGCGCCGCGAGAGTATCCGGGAAAAAAGGCAGGTGTACGCCGCGCGGTTAACCACGCCGATAGCAGACACCTCCGCCGCCCCCCCCCCCCCCCCCCCCCCTTCTGTGCTCAGTCTCGAAAGGGTTGCGTGGTCAAGGGCCAAAATACTACGGCGAGTAGCAAGTGAGTACCCCCCCCCCTTCTTCTGGTCTCTGGGCTGTTCTCCGTGTCTACCGCTCGAGACCGGAACGCTCCAACCACCTAGTACGGGGGTCCATAGTTAACGGGACCAAATTTTGTTAGTAAAAGTAGGTAAATATATAGGATTTTATGTATACCATAGGTCCTGTTAACTATGGACCCCCGTAATAGTCGCGGCCCAGCCTATATACATCACCGCTACGGCTGCATCAGCTGACGCGTTTCACGACACGCGTGGCAACCCACAGTACATGTGGTGTGGCTCCCCGCTTGAGCTATATAGCTCGCCTAACCCTAACCCTAGATTCGAGAAACGCGGCAAGCTAAAGCCTGACCTAAAATATCATGGGTTATTGCGGTGGGTCGTCACGGACCCAAAGCAAACGAATATCCCCTGTGTTCAAACCAACTGAAGTGTACCAAATTCCTCCGCGTGTAACATTCGCAAATTTTTCCTCGTCCCCTCCTCTAACACGTCGCGTTCCTCCTCGTGCAGTTCACATTCTCCTACTGATGGTGACGATGGTGATGATGCTGTTCGCCATAATAGCTCTCACTTCGATGAGATCCTGCCTGCGGTCACGAAACATGGCTGTCACAAAAATTCATCTCGATGGGAGAACACAAATAATTACGGAACAGCGCGCACGACAGTATCATACCAGTCCGTAAGGGCAATGGTGCTAACGACCTGTGTTACACCATCCCGTATCAAATAGCACCAGGAACATATCCATGGTATTAATAGTATATGTACACTCGGAAAAAAAAAGAAAAGAAAAATGACAAAAAAAAAGAAAATGCAGAAAGGGTTTTAAAAAAAAAAAAACAGAGAGAAACAAAGGAAAATTAAAAAAAAAAAAAAAAAAGAGAGAAACGAAGCACACATGCGCTCAGGGCAAGGCGCAGGCCGAGTCCCGAGGACAAGTCTGCTGTTTGCTGGTACCATCCGCCCTACGATGTGTCCGGCTGATGGGTCAACACAAGGACGCCGCAAGAAGACAACAAGAGGGTAAACAAACACAAACAGCTAACAACACACAAAAAACGAGCAGTCCTGTGTCCAGTTGGTGGGTCAAGTAGGACAAACCCAACACAAGGGGGGCTACTGTAGAAAGAAAACGTCGACAAAAACGAAAAAAAAAAAAAAAAAACAAAAAAAACAAAAAAATAGCTGATATAGGGTCACACAAACAGAAACATAAGATGACGGCAGCAGACGCAGAATGGCAAGGGGGGGGGGGGGGGGGGGGGGGGGGGGGGGGGGGGGGGGGGGGGGGGGGGGGGTACCATCGATTTGGCAGGAAATACGGCCACACGACACACAAGAAAAAAGCAAAAAAACAAAAACACAACAGGGAATGTACCACAGCATTGGCCGTCTCAATCAGAAAGACGGGCAGTGCCGCGCTTCGGCGAGTTCCTTCGCTTCATTATCCGGCCCAGCTGTTGTTGCCACGCCTCCTTAAACGCGGCTCCTCTTCCTTGCCCCCCCTGGGCCTTGGGCCCAACGGCGTCCTACAGTAAGTTGCTGCGCATTTTGTACCTCGAGCGCTTTTTTGTTACGATCATCACAGCAGGTTTCCCCCTAGTAGTTGCCTAACGAAAAAAACGTGGTCAAATAGACATGGAGCGCAACTATTTTGGGAAGCGCCGCGGTTAGGACGCCACGTCGGTCGAGCACATCTTTTAAACATCCCCCGACAAATCATCTACCAGGTACAGATAGATCATGATCTAGGTCATCTACGGCAGTTCCTCAGCTATGCCGTTGTGAGACGCGGTGCAGGATCCGTACGGTATAGATCATACCCAGGAAACATGTGCTACTGGAGGCCATGCAGAGTAGCACACAGCTCCCACCCGGCACCATGAGCTACTGTAGACCATACAGATCATACAGATCATCTGCTTGTGAAAGAGTTAGATCATGAAGTGGGAATGATCTGTATATGACCTGTAGATAATCCGTTCGAGGTGCGTTTCTTTCTTTGGTCCCAAAAGCGCAACTCCTGCCGTACCGCGGCTCATACACACACGCGCTTGCCTCTAGCGTGGCCTCGTCCCGGTTTTCCACGACCATGGCGGGAAGGCCCAAAGCGGTCCTGGCCTTCGTCGCCAGAGGCTCCAGCGTCTGCAGCAGGTTGAACGTTCGAGATCTGGACGCGGGCAGCGACGGCGGCGGCGGGAGCGTAGCGTGTTCACTAGACGACTTGGAATGCCTGAAGGTTGTCCCTCCCGTCTGCTCTATTTGCTGGTACTACTGTCTCCAGCTAGTCGGATCGAGGGCGGCTGTGACACCAGGGAGCGGGAAGCAACGGCGGCGGAAACGGAACGGGTTCCCCGCACGACTCGGACTGGCTTAGGTTTGGTTGTTGTCCATCCCACATGCACTACTTTCTCCGGCTCCCTCCCCGTCGTAACTCAAGACGGCTGTAGTCACCAATATGCGGTAGCACAGAAGGGGTTTCAGTGAAGTTGGCACAGCCTATGGAGAGCGGCTGTACCCTCTGCATGCGGCTACATGCTCGACATGCCCGGTTTTGTACTTAAGGGCTGCTTGCCATCGGTGGGGATATTCTTCGTCGAAGAGGCGCGAGGGGCTGCCAGCGAGGGGCCGCCCACACCGTGCTCCACGGAAGGGAATGCATCAAACAGGTGAAAGGGGTCTCCAACAGCTCGCGTTATCGCGCGGTTTATAGGGGGGGCGTACTCATTTGTTGCTTACCTTAGCCATTTGACCATTGACCACGCATCCCTTTCGAGAGGGAGCACCGCTCCTACTCCTAATGGAGACACCTCCAACAATTGGGCGCTCATTACGTTGCTTCCATATACTACACATAAACTTTTTGCTAATCTCATGGAACGGTGCCCGTCAGATAGACACGAGAGCGGTCACCGACAGCACGCTACGTCGAAGCGAATATAGGGGCGAGGGGTCACAAACGGCGCAGTGCACGGAAATCTGTGTATCAAAGAGGTGAGAAGAGTTTCCAACCAACAGCTCGCTTTGTCGAAAGGTGTACGTCAAAGAGGGGCGAGGGGTTTTCAACAGCTCGCTTCAGCAAAAGCTGTGCATCAAAGAGGCGCAAGCGTGTCACCAACCCCTCGCTTCATCGAAGGAAGTTCCCGCAAGGAGGGGTCGGGGGGGAGGTGTCATGCCATGCACGGCCGTAGTCGAATAACCATAGACTCTCGCACCCCTACAATGCCGGGACGGAGCACGTTGGATTTGCCCGCCACGCAGACATCGCCTGCACCAAGCGCGACCCGCCGTGAAGTGTTGGGCGAATCTCATGAAGGGTGAGCCGCAACCTACTAAGAACCGCTTTTGAGGCGGACTACGCACAAGGATGACAGCTTCGAATGAATTGGGGGGGGGGGGGGCGCCGCCAACATCCCGTTCCGCCGACGGGTCCACGTCGACCGCTTGCAGTTGGCAGGAAGCACGATCGACGCCCTACCGCATCCGACATTTTGCGGTAGCTCCTCACCTATCCCTGGTCAAAATCACCACCGACGTCCTCTCCTCCGGCGCCTCGCCGGGCTTCGAGGCGACACGCTCAATCGCGGTGACATCCCGCCGCCGACATCGTCTCGAACATAAGCAAAAACATCGCTCCCTCCCGCCGCCGCTATTGCAACCACTGACCCGGCCGGTGCCGCCGCCGCCGCCGCCGCCCCACCCATACTCGCGCCGGGACCGGGATAAGCAGCATTGAAGTGCATCTCCAGCTTCTGGAGGCGAAAGCCGATGGTGGTCCTCTCGAAGCAAGTCAGCGGCAACACCAAGAGGACCATCGGTCGCGGCGCCTGATGAAGTGGTTGCAGGGGGGGCACATCATAGAGGAGGGGATCCCGCCACACGCGGCGTAGGTGTATTTGTCAGGGCTGTAGGTTGGGTGGAATTCAGGGCTTTACGGCAGTAGTCGATTTACTTGGGGGGTGTAGAAGAAATTACGCAATTAATCTTTATTAAAAAAATATATATGCAGCGGTGCCAAATACCATATATCCCATTTTTGGGGTTTCCACACATGTAGGAAGGCTAACGCTTGTGTATGATAAGACCAATCACGTCTTGGCCTTCGCAAAAATAACGAAATTCAGAAGTCGAATGTTTGGCACCGCTGCAACTAACCATATTAAACAAAAAAAACAATGAACAGTCCGTAGGTTACAGTGAGCCAACTCACCAACCTCGCGAGGTGTTTTGGGAAATAAAAAAAAACGAGGAGGGGGGGGGGGGGGGGGGGGGTTTTGTACTCGATAGGAGAGATGTACTCGATCTCATGCATGGCCGTAGTCGTATGACCATAGACCCTCGCATCCCTACAATGCCGGGACGGAGCATGTCGGGTTTTCATCGACCAGGCAGACATTGCTTGCACCAAGCGCGAAGCGCCGTGAGGTGTCCGGCGAGTCGCATGAAGGGTGAGCTGCATCCTACTAAGAACCGCTTGTGAGGCGGACTTGTATATGGATGACAGCTTCAATGAGTTAGTTTAATTTCCGGTGTGGCCAGGGGGGGGGTGTACTCACTATCATGCATGGCCATAGTCGTATGACCATAGACCCTCGCATCCCTACAATGCCGCGACGGAGCACATCGGGTCTTCACCGACCAGGCAGACATTGGGAATTGTACCAAGCGCGAAGCGTCGTAGGGGTGTTCGGCGAGGCGCAAGACGGGTAAGCTGCATCCTGGGGGGGGAGGGGGGGGGGGGGGGGGGGGGGGGGGGGGGTGTCTCGGGGACGGGAGGTGGGCGCTGATCGCTGCTTGCTTGAAGCGGCATCACGGCCAGCAGTCGGCAACAGAAGCACCGACAAAACAAACGCCATCACTCAACCCTAACAACCCCATAGGAGAGGGACCCCATAGGAGAGGGGGTTGGCGTGTTCTTCTTGCTAGACCCAAACAACTGCAAATGCGAAAACGTTGGCGTGTCTTTGGTGATGGAAATAAAGCTGACACCCACACACGTCCAAATCCGACACTGGAGATCAAAGTTTAGGGAGGCGGGGGGGGGGGGGGGGGGGGGGTCTACTCATACCATGCATGGCCGTGATCGTATGACCATAAGACCCTCGCATCCCTACAATGCCGGGACGCGGGACGGAGCACGTCGGATTTTCATCGATCAGGCAGAGATTGTATCACGCACGAAACGCCGTAAGGTGTCGGGCGAGTCGCATGAGTGAGCTGCATCCTGCTACGAATCGCTTGTAGGGGGGCTGGGGGGTGGGGTACTCAAGGTATGCTGAAAAGTAGTTCGATCTAACCACCCAGGATCCGCGCTGTGTCTCCCCGAACGCCTCGCGGTAGCAAGCACACAGACACAAGACAAAGCAGCGCTATGGCATCGACGGGTTGCCGCTCCTGCGAACGGGAGATACGACAACCGACAACACAACGACGAAAACACTCCTAAGCTCCGTCACAAGTGCCGTGGCAGACACCGCAAGACTCAACAACGATACCAGCGTGAGAATCACTACGGCACGGAGAGGGGCTTGCAGCTCCTGCGAAGGGAGGGAACAAAACGACAATGCAACAACAACAACAACAGCAACAACAACAACAACAAAAATAACAACAACAAAAAACAACAAAAACAACAAAAACAACAACTAAAACAACAACAACAACAACAACAACAACAAAAACAAAAACAAAAACAAAAAATGTGTGTGCCATGCGCCAGACACCGCAGCAGTCGACAACAGCTGAATAAATGGGTATCACTGGGGCAGCAATCAGGCATACGCCTCGTAAGGCATGCCTTATCGCTCAACCGAGGAACTGCCCATCAAGACACATGCCTAAAAAAGGCATGCCTTATCGCCATAATCACCCAGCAATGCACGCCATCGTCACCCCAACACGGCATGGCACTATCACCCATGTTAGGCATGCCTACGCCTCATCACCCATATAATGCATGCCTTTTATCACCAAACAAGGCATGCATCTTCAACCAACGAGGCAGACATGCACTATCACCCATCAAGACATGCCGCAAGCCTCACCAACCAGTGACGCATGCCTTACCCCCACACAAGGCATGCCTCATTATCGCTGGAATACCACTCATTCGTGTTTTCGATACACCTGCAGCAGGCCATGGGGATTCGATTCGAATGTCCATCGGGCAACCGCACTCTCCTTTTCGAGTCAAGAGTCATTTTTTCTTTTGGGGGGGGGGGGGGGTGAGGTACACATATATAACACACAGCTCCCTCCTCTAGCGATGACGAGCGTCGGAAAAATGAATAACAGCGTACACTTCCCTATCGTAGTAGCATGCATCTGGCGCATGCCACGAAGGGCGTGCGCCTTACGCGTTCTCGAGCACTTCGCATACAGATCGCTGAATCTCACCCAAGATTTTTTTTTTGCCTTGTTTTTTCGGCAGACGCGTAGTTAACCCGATGAACTACAGCAGGGGCACCACGAACACCGATCACGGAGGCCCAAAACAAGCCCAGACCGCCCCCACTTTGGTGAGTTGTATCTCAAGAACCACGGCGTGAATCGAAAACGCTGTCTGTTCTCAAACGCACGCGGTTGATGATAGGCTGGCTTTCCACCGGTGTTACATGTTGTGTTTTTCATAAATACATTGAGAAGCCTTCCCTGCCCCCGTTTTGGGCCTCTATGTATCACGTGCCACCGTGACAGTGTAGAACACCAAAGGCATTCCATTAATAGCAGATACTCGGTTAAGGAGACACGGTCAAGAAATATATACACATATATATATATGGGCCAAAACTTCGCCACCTCTCTCTTATGGTAGCAGCACGCATCATTCTTGCCTCGGAGAAGAGCGCGTCCTTCCTCGCGAAGGCTCCGTCGACGAGGAAAACAGATGTTTCGGTGGCCACGACCACGCACGCCACCTCCCCCTGCGCAACGGGACACAACAACAAACAACAGTAACAACCCGCGGGGTTTCCATGCAAGGTGGTGGCGAACGAGAAGAGGGGACGGGGAGACATCACCAAAAAATGTCGAGTGCAGGTATAGGCTCACGTGCGGGTAGGCAGGAGGGACAGGATGAAAGGTCCGAGCCATACCATGGGGGGGGGGGGGGGGGGGGGGGGGGGGGGGGGGGGGGGGGGGAAGGTATCAGCCCGGAAGGATTGAGCGACCAGGTCCCGGACAGGCTCGGACGGGGCGGGGGGTAGAGGATGAACAAACAGCGAGAGGCAGCGTCGAACCGTTAGGTTGCTGTCGGTTGCCTTCTCAACAGCGGGCGCGGCGCCGACAGCGCGCGACGCACGCGGCAGTTCGAGCGCCGGAGAAACAGCATCATGCTCGTTCGGTCCAGCGCCAACTGCTGCCAAGCGGAAGGTCAGCCGCCGCGCAGCACGACTATAGCGCCGCGAACCTTGCTACAGTAGGAGGGAGAGGAGCTTGACCGCGGCGTGGACCGTTGCCGCCAACCAACCGCGAGCCGCACACGAGCTAAGGCGCAGACGATCTCCCGCGGGCCCCAAAACCTACAGTACCCGTAAATCTCCCACCGTGCCAGCACTCCAGCCCGAGATCCCGATGCCCGGCGGCTATTACTTGCCGCTGACAACGCTACCACCGTCCCGACAATTCGTGGTCGAGGCACAGAAAACACCGTCGCACCATGGTCATGCCCTTCGCCTCCCCCTCCAGGCCTCTCCGGCGCACGATCTGCAACAGCCCGGCCGCTTGCAACTCCTCCACCGAGCGCGCGCCCCACCCGCCTAGGTCGGTGCTAGGTCCGGAAAAGCTCGCGGTGCGGGCCCTTGACACCGAGCTGGAAGGAGTACCGCCTCTGCTACCGCCCCCGAAACTCCCGCTACCGCCTCCGCTACCCCCTCCGCTGCTGGCTCTGCTGCTGCTGCCGGCGAATTTTCCATCGACGCCGCCTCCGCCGCCGCTGCCGCTGCGTGCGGAAGGCGTTTCGGAAGCTCGGAAGTCTCGGGGGTAGACGGGCCGGCAGGGCAGAACCGTTTCTCGAAACACGGCAACGACGTTGACGTGGCGTCGCTTGGCTGCCTCTCGATGGGCGCGCATCGCCGCCGGGAGATATTCGTCGTTGTAGGAGAGATACGGCACGCCGCTGAACACCTGCAAATACACACAGGGGGGCACGCGAAAACGGGGGGCGGGACGGGGTGGCGGGACGGGGCGGGGGGGGGGGGGGGGGGGTACTCGATTTCATGCATGGCCGTAGTCGTATGACCATGGACCCTCTCATCCCTACAATGCCGGGACGGAGCACGTCAGGTCTTCACCGACCAGGTAGACATCGCTAGCACCAGGGGGGGGGGAGGGGAATGAGATGGTTGATCTGTTGTGCCCTATAAAAGGCCATCGGAAGGCTTTCACCTAAAGTTTTCCCGGAGCCGCAGTAGTGTTTGCGACTTGGCCCAGCTGCTTCAAAACAACGGTTGGTAGTCCACACAACACCTCCATCCCCTCTTCATTCCGACTAAATCCCAGACGTGTATATCAAGCCCGGTTCAGAACAAAATGGTTGAAATTCTCTCGAGCGACATTGAAGCGAAAACGCCTCTTTATAACCGAAAAAAAAACACAATGTGTGGATTCGCAACGGCCGTGCCTTAGACACCTGGTGTCTGTTAACGTAACCGCAACAAGATTTATCGGGATGTTGAACTCTAGGGCTTGTTGGGCCACCTTCGAGGCCTGACGTTTTGCCGACGGGCTTCCGCTACCTGCACACGGTAATTCGCGTCTCAACAGAATATTTCTCTTTCTCACCAAAGAACATCGACGCCGCAAGGTCATACGAGTCCCACCCCAGCGGCTCCCATGACACGCAGGAGAGGCTGTGCCGCACGCAACAACAAAAACAACAAAACGCACCTGCTGGCGGAAGTAAAGTTCGAGATGCTCCGCGATCAGCAGGCCAGCGTAGGCCGTATCGCCCCGATAGCCGTCTGCGCCTTCTTCTTCTACCAAGGCAGCGGCAGCAGCAGCAGCAGCAGCTACCATCTCGCCGTCCACCGCCTTGCCCTCCTTCCCTCCGCCCCGGCAGCCACTATCGAGGAAGTTTGTGTCGAGGTGGAAGACAAGGCTTTGCCCCTGCTTGGCTTACTGCGCCCCCTTACCCTCGCCGCCCACCGCCTCCACCACCGTTGCCGCCGCCGCCACCGCCACGGTCACTCCTCTCTCCTCTTCCCCGCCAAAGGGGCCCTTCGCGGGCAAGCAGCGCCCCGCCTCTGTTCCCGTCATCCACTCTTCGGGCAGCGCCGCCTGCGCTGTCGCAGTCAAGAATTCCCCTTCCCCTTCGCCACGGCCAGCGGACGAATCGCCATCGCGCCCGCTGACACCCCTCGTGGCGGCAGCGTCGAAACCCTTTCCTTCAACGTCTGGCGGGGTACGGGGGGGCACGGCGTCATCCTCGAGGAAATCGCCCTCGAGGACATCTTTAGGATTTCCGCCGTATTTTCGCTCAGAGGATGCTGCCGCCGCCGCCACCGCCGGAGACGCCGCATGAGGAGTCCCCGACACTTTACCCCTTGACGCGATTTTTCCCCAGCCGGGCGATTCCACTTCAGCATCAGAACCTAAACGTGCCCCCGATCCCAACCCCATCTCGGTCGGCCTCGCTATGCACTCTTGTTCCTCGTCGTTCGGCGCCGCCGGCGATGCTCCTCCCTGATCTCTGCCGAGACCTCCCGGGGGCACCACCGCCGCTGCGACTCCGGTGCGCCCGGCGCTGGCGCCGCCGGCGACTTCGCCGGCAGCCGCGTCGCCACCCACGGCGGCAGCAATCTCGCCCGCCGGTTCCGAACCCGCCACGGAGCGACCGGGGTCACCGGAACAGACGGAGGGCTTGAAAGGCGACGATGGCGAAATACACCGTGTCCTCGCCGATGGACTATGCTCTGCCTTGCCCCCATCGCCAGTGGCGGTGTCCGGGAGCGTCGCGGGGGGGCGGGTCTCGCCGAAAGCCGACGGCTCGCCGTGCGGCGTCTTCCTTGGCCGCGACGCCTCGTTGCAACTCCAACCTCGCCGTTCCGACGATAAAGAAGTCGGAGATATTTCCGAAGAAATTTCTTTCGCGTCGCGGACCACGTCAGGCGAATGCCGCAACTGTTGGTCGGCCAGAAGACGGGAAAAATGGGAAAAAAGATAAGCTGTAAGGCGAAACGATTAAAACAAATAAACAAAAGCGCTGCATCGGAATAAACCAGAACTATTGTGCCCCTGCCCTGTCCCCGTCTCCGCCTCCCCCCCAACCCCCGCAAGCTTAGGTGCAGCCCGAACAAAAGAGCGTAGTGGAGCGATTTTTTTTTTTTTTGCCACCGGCCTGGCACTCTGTGCTTGCACTTCTGTACAAAATCAGTGCTATCATCACCTCAAGAGCAATTCTCCCTGGTTTCGCCTGCACTAGTCGCGGGGAAAGGGGGGGGAAAGCGGATTTCACCGCCGTACGATTAACATGACACGATCATCATTTACGGCGTAGCGATCGGTCCCGTCGATGCAACACCCCTGCTCCCCGCTCCACGCCCGCCTCCTCATACCCCAGTCTTTCACACCTAGGCCAGACGATTATCTATCAATCTATCACATCATCTGGCCCCTGAGCTGCCGCTGCCAAGAGGCTGTGCAGGGTATGTCTACATTATTAATAGTACAGATCCAGCTCAGGGAATACGGACGAGCATGGTACAGCAGATCATGTGGACTGATACGGACCCACCCCACCCGACAACATGAGCTACATAGATCATACAACATCTGGGGAATGAATAAGCCTGCCTTGGGAGGTCTAGACGGGCAAGTGGGAATCGATGGTCTTGCCTGAGTTGTGCGATCCTTCAGACTCTAAACCAGGACGTCGACATGACAGCACTCGATCCCAGCACGTCCGGCGTGTCTAAAAACGAAAAAAAAAACAAAACGATGTCGAAGACACAAAACGGGGATAGGAAACCTCTACGTATTGGTGCCCGTGTCGCGTCTCACCAGGTCGTTGTCAAGCCGGTCCCACTCGCCGTCCGACTGGGTGTCCGAGGAAGAAGAGGACCGGCCAATCGTGCGCGACACCCCACCATCCTTCGGCGTGCGGCATTCGGGCGCATCGGAATCCGAGACGAACTCACGCGTTTGAGGGGTCGGTGTGTCCTTTGTCAGCCTGTCAACCTGCCGCGAACGCAACGCGAAAGAAAAAGAAAAAAAAAAAGATGGCATGCGAGAAAGAGAAAAGGGCGTGGCTGTCAGTTCTTGCGGTGTTTCGAGAGGCGATGGAAACGATGGCAGTGGACTGCTTTACATCTCACGGCTTGAAATCTCTCACTTCGGTTTAGCGGTTTCGCGGTTTCGCGGTTTTCGTGAATCATACTAAGCCTGGGTAGCGCTGGGCGTCGTACGTTAAAAGAACGGTGCAACGTGAAGGCAACAACAGCGACAGCAGCAACAACAGCGACAGCATCAGCAGCAACAGCAACAGCAGCGACAACAATGCCCACAACACCAACAACAACAAAAACCGAACAAACGACAAACATCAGTCAGTACCCATACCAACAAAAAACACCACCACCACCTCCAACAACAACAACAACAACCACTTCATTTCCATAAAACGTCAAAAGCGAGCCACAACCCCAACCCCCTGGCCGCCCGCGTCCCCGACCTTATAGTCCATCTTCCCCTCCGCGGGTAAAGGCACCGTGCAAAAGGAGAGCGACACCAGCTGCTGTCGCTGCTGCGACCCTCGCCCCAACACCATCCCCGCCGCGGCGTCCCCGCCCGCAGCCGCCGACATCGACGGTGGAGCGTCCTCGATAACAACAGTCCGCGCGCCTCTCCTCCCCCTCGCGTAGCGCAGGCCTGCAGTGTTTCCGGTGCTGGCCCGGCGCGGTGGGAGGGACGAGCCAGCCTTCTGCCGGTAGCCGCCCGCCGCCGCCGCCTCCACTACCGGGTGCCACCACCCCAGAAGAGAGACCCCCATAACTTCCCCCGCTGAAGCGGCGGCTGGCGTAACGACCATCGCTATCGTGGCGGCGATGTCCAATCGACCAGTCGGCGAAAGACGTGGGAGCCGCCACCTCAAAGGAGCTCGAGGTAGCGGTACCGGGGGTCGCCGAACCGTGCGCCCGATGACCGGCCGTGGTCCGCTCCGCTCCAGGCTGGCGATCCGTACTCGCGGTACGATCTGGAGCATCGCGATACGTCCCAGTTCGAACCGTCCCGGTTCGATCCGACCCGGTCCGATCCGTTCCAGTTCGATCCATCGCGGCGAGGTCCCACGTCGTCGTCGTCGACGTCGACGACGACGGCAACGTTGGAGGCTGCCCCCTCAGAGCGCTTTCACCGCCGTTCACCCTCCTCCTCCCCCGCCGTCGGGAGACGCGCCCAGCCGCGGGAGGTGAGGCGTCTAGGTGGGGGGGCCAACAACGCCGGGGCGAACACGCCTCTTCCGCGTGCCGACGATGCCGCTGGCCGACCCGTCGACTTCTCCCAAGAAGCGGGCGAAGATAACCGGTTGAAGGACGGGGTCGGGGAGGCCTGAGGGAAGAGAGGGGGGGGGGGGGGGGGGGGGGGGGGGGGGGGGGGGGGCATGGGGGGGGCGGGGCGTGACGACGGGGTGTGGTCGCGGGGTTGAACAAATAACCAGAGCAAACGAATACCTTGTTATCACAACAACAAAAAACAAAAACAAACAAACAAACGAGGCAAACAAGGCAAACAAACAAAAAACACAAACACAAACAAAAAACACAACAAAACAAAAACGAAAACAAAACACAGCACAAAAACAAGACAGACGTTCACCTCCACCACATCGGCAAAGCGAAGCCGCATGAGCTGCCCCAGCTCCTTCCTGGAGGGGAGCCGCCCGTCCAACTCGACCCCGCCCGAGCCAAACGCCTCCCTCGAAACGGCCCCATCCCCGCCCACCAAGCCCATACCAACCCCACCCCCAACGCCAGACAGCTTCGCTGCTCTCTCCAACTCGCCCCCCCTCCCCTGATACAAAAGGCTTAAAACCGAAACCCGGTACTTCTTCCGCTCCCTGGTCGATGAGGAGGACGGCGAAGGGAATGGGGGCGCGGGGGGGGGGGGGGGGGGGGGGGGGGGGGGGGGGTACCTGATGTCATGAATGACCGTAGTCGTATGACCGTAGACCCTCGTATCCCTACAATGCCGGGACGGAGCACGTCGGGTTTTCACCGACCAGGCAGACAATGCTTGCACCAAGCGCGAAGCGGCGTGAGGTGTTCGGCGAGTTGCATGAGGAGCGGGGCGGGGGGGTGGTGTCAGATTGAAGCGCTTCAGGTTCCCGTGGACGAGCGCTGGTCGCATCGAGGGCGGTGGCAGAGAGCTACTATTGCCGGGTGGCATAGTAAATAGGACCTACGGTACACACAAAAAAAAACTATACATTTACATTTTTTTAGTAACAATATTTGGTCTTATATTTTCTATGGCCCCCCGTAAGAGAGGGGCGAGCCACGTGCGCTCAATACACAGCTGTTAAGTAAATCAACCATACGTCACGGGGGGACATAGGTTAGAAGGATCGAATACGCTTCATAAACATGCATAGGTGGGTCCATCGCTGGTCTTGAGTACCATGCCCGCCCCGTAACACAATGTTTTCCTGTGAGAGTAGACGGTTCGGCGTACATCAACAGGACCAGGCAAAAAAAATCCGCGTTAACACTGTCAATTGTCCGGACGGGCCCATCAGCGGTTGCGGCGGGATTGGGCGGTGACTGCCGCCAGCCACGATTTCCGTTCGTACATGCCGCCACGCGTCACAGCAGGGCGGGACGGATACGAAACTGCTCCTAACCTGTTTCCCACTGCAATTCCTTTCCAACTAGACTTCTGAGTAATGTTTCCCCTCTACCCTCTCACACTTCCCCCCTCATGTTACCTCCCCCCCCCCACCCCAGGCGAACACCTCGCGGCGCTTCGAGCTTTTGATGCACGCAACGCCTGCCCGGTCGGTGAAAACCCGGCTTTCTCCGTCCCGGCATCACAGTAACGCGAGGAGGATTTATGGCCATACGACTACGGCTATAAATGACACTAGTACACCCCGCCGCACCCCGCTTCTCCCTTGCGCCACTCACTCCGCCTCCAGAGGGTTTCCTTCGAGCGTCACGCGGCGCAGCAGCGGCAGCGTCGACAAGCGGGAGGCCTCCTCCAGCCCGCGTACTCGGTTGCGGGAGAGGTCGACCTCTTCAAGGGAAAACACGCGCTCCAGGCCCCTGGTGCTTCTGATGCGGTTTCCCTCGAGGCGCAGGGAGCGGAGTTTCCCAGAACGGTATGGATGTTAGCCACCGACCTGCGTCTCGATGGGGGGACGGCAAGAGGGGAAGGGGTGCTCGTGTCATGCGTGGCCGTAGTCGTAGGACCATAGATCCTCGCATCCTTACAACGCCAGGACGGACCAAAGTTGGGTTTTCACCGACCAGGCCGACACTGCCTGCACCAAGCGCGAAGCGCCGCGAGGTGTTGGGCAAGTCGCATGGAGGGTCAGCTGCATCCTACTAAGAACCGCTTGTGAGGCAGACTTGCAATGGATGACAGCTTTGAATGAACAAGTATATATACAGGGGGGAAGGAGGCAATTATATGGTCAGTTGGGGGGTGGGGGGGGGGTGGGGGGGGGGGGGGGGGGGGGGGGGGGGGGTGGGGGTTGTGTACTACTAGTTAGAGGGAGAGGTGGGGGGTAGGGGGTTTCGTATTTTTCGTTGAAGGGAGGGTTGGGGGGGGGGGGCTGCATACTGATGGTCAGTGGGAGAGGTGGTGGTGCGTATTAATTGTTAAGGGCTTGGGGGGGCTTAGACAAAACGGCGGAAATATACTTGAATGTTGAACCCTACACGCAACCTCAACCCCAACCGCCCAAGGAGATTTCTCGAAGATATCATCCGGAGTGGTGGCAAAGGCTGCAAAGATCTTGGCCGAGCTTTGATTAAAAAAAAAAAAAAAAATCCGAAACGTTCTTGACTATGAACTCTTAACCCTGAACGACAACCCCGACCGGCTGGAATTGTTTTCGGGATGAAGATGGAATGAGTAGTTTTAGTTTCCGTATCACACCGGCGACGAGATGACACACAGCCTGGGACGAATTCTTCCCAAGCCGGCTTCTCCGAAACTACGGCGGGGACACGCACACATAACGAAAAAAAAAAAAAACGGCAGCGTTGTTGGGAAGGTCTCTCTCCTCGAGGTCATCCCATGATGGTCCCAAAAAACCTCGGCATTTGTGTCCTTCGTTGTTGAGAGAACACCAGAGTGGGGAAAAAAAAAAAAAAAAAAAAAAAAAAAAACGTCCTAGAGAAGGAAGGTGTGCTATCTTCTCTTCTCACCCGGTGTGAACGATGTCATACGGCACTTTGCGAAATCACACACCTGGTAGACACTACAGGTGGTGGCGGCGGCGGCGGCGGGGGGGGGGGGGGGGGCGGGGGTAGCGGTACCCGCGGGAATGGTAGCGAGGGCAGTTGATGTGGTGGCCGCGGCGAGGCGGAAGGGTAAGAGGGGTGGTCCTGCTACCACGGGTGAGTCTCGCTACATACGTCCGCGGATTTCTCGCGTACGAATTTTCGAAATTAGGAGGGAAGGGTCCACTGACCACAGCCATGGCGGGAACAGGCGGGGCTAAACTACCGGGGTCAAGCCCCTGCCGTGCGTGGTACAGCCGTGGGATGCGGCTCGCCGGTGAGGTCTAGCGTCCACAGTAGACGACGACGATGCCAACGATGCCGCTACGGAAGCTCTCGCTCCCGCACAGAAGAGGAGACCTCAAACACATGCCGCCTAACAGAAAGACACATGTCACACAAACACACAAACACAAACACACAAACACACACGTCACCCACCCTCACTCGCCCCCCCCCCCCCCCCCCCCTCCCCCCCCCTGCTTCCGCCCCCGAGCCCAACCCTGTCGGGGAACTCACTCGAGATGATTGAAGCTCAGGTCCAACTCTTCAAGCGAAGCGCAGTCCTGGAAAAAGTCGACCGAGGATAGACGGTTGTGCGCCAGCGACAGCCGCCTCACTCGGGGAAGAAGGCGCAGGGATGGGTCAAGCTCGCGGAGGCCACACCTAGAGACGCTGCTCACGGTGGAGCAGGGCGGGCCGGGTTGAGGAGGGGCGGGGCGGAGCGGAGCGGAGCGGGCGAAGCAAGAGGGGTGTGGGCAGAAAGAGAGGGAGGTGGTGATGTTGGTGGTGGTGGTGGTGACGGTGGTAGTGGCGGTGGTCGGGAACAAACAGCCTCAGGAAAGATAAGACACCAAAGAAGATCGCACCAATAATCCTCTTTGGAAAACCCAACGTCTGAGAACGAATGAAAAAAATAAACAATTCGTGGGCGCGTTATCGAGAGAGTCTGCGGCGTGTCGACCTCACCTCCGCTCTCCCCTTCCTCCACCCTCAAGCCCCCCCCTCACCCCCGCCCCGCGGCTCCCTCCGTCGGACCCTTGCTACCGCCCGACCTACGACGCTACCGCGGTGGCGCATCGTACACCAACACGCACCTCAAAGTCTTGAGCAGGGACCAGTGGAGCTCCGGCGTTCCCGTGCCAAGGCGCAACTGCAACCCTCGAAGGCCGCACCTGCCACCTCCACCGCCATCGCTATTGCCGTCACCAACACCGCGTCTGTCAACTTGCTTCCGTCCCGCGGCCCCAACCTCAGCTGCACCGGCAGGGACCCCGTCTTCTCTCCCCGATCTTGACCCCAGCTCCGCTCCGTTGGTACGCGCCAGGCCCTTCGCGCGCGGGGCCGGGGGAAGCTCTCCCGAGAGGTCAAAGCCGGCGGTGGCTAAGGCGGAGCGGCGTCCGTGGCCTACCACGGCGTGTGGGGGGGCCAGCAGCGCCACAAGGCTAACCAGCGGGGCACCGACGAAGCGCAGAGACTTGAGCTGGAGGCGGAGGGCGAAGATACCTTAGTCGTCGACGGGTAGCGGTGAGAAAGGTGCAGATCCAAAATACAGTGAAAAAGAGGCGTGTTGGTGGGTTGGTGGGAGGACGGTTGCGGGCGAGGGAAGGGCAGGATCAAGGGTACAAAACAAAAAGGGGGGTCTAGCCCTCTATATTGACTGCACAAAGCATCGAAGTCGAAGTTCAAGCGGTGTAACCTTTTACGACGATACCAACACCCGAATTGCCAGTCCGCTGGTTCCCAAAGCGTGAGCATCGTTTTGGCAGGGCACAAGAGGGTTAATCGGCGTGGGGGGGGGGGCCCGACCCGACGACCGCAACAAGGATACCTTTTCGCGACGGGTAATTGTAAAAGATCATCACCACACGATCATGCAGATTATTGGGCTCCCACCCGGCGATACGAGCTACTGTAGATCACACAGATCAGTACTATATCAGTCCTGAAGGATCTAGATCATGAAGTACACAGCAATGCTCTCTCCGACGCGTGCGAGGTGCTTGTAAGTTTGTAGGGCATTATGATACCGTCACACATCGAATATGACACCCTCCCCCCCCTGGGACGTTTTCCGAAACCGGGTCTTCTCTCCAAAACCAAAGGAGGACACACACAATGAAAAAGTGCAGCAAATATCTCGCCGATGTTATTCCACAGGCGTACGAGTTGTATGCAGGCGTTTACACGCTCCCCGTCGTCGGGAAACCAGCTCTCGGAACATCGTCCGGGGGGGGGTGTTGCATCCAATCACACGATGTGATACACGGTACCTTGTATGCTCTAGGGGATACCCGGGTACCTACCCGAGTACAAGCAGAGCGGTCAGAATTTGGTACCCGGTTGACACCCGAGAGTACAGACCACTCTGGGCGCAAATATAATAACCGGTTGGTCTCTCATGTTAATGTCCGGATGGTCCTTATGTTTCCGTCCAGAGGGGTGACCTACAAACCAGGACAACCCGCACCAAAGGATACATTCTCGCGACTGGTACCCGTGTACCTGGTATACAGTAGAATATACAAGGTTCTCCGATTCGGAGGCATTCGGACGTGGGGTAACCTGACGCAAAAAGGTAAAAGCCGACGACGTTTTTTGTGTGCGGCCGAAAACAATGTAAATCCGACCAGCCGTCGGAAAAAAAAAATCAGTCTGTCCTACTCTGTGGGCGTGAAGATAAGGACCGCTTGGTCGGAATTAGAATGTCTAAACTGTCCTTGTATTTCCACCCAGAGTGGTAACGACCAGCGAAAAAAGCAACGACCAGGGAAAGGAATAACGACCACCGAAAGGAAATCGACACATGAATACATGTGTACACAAAACATAACAGCGACCAAACAAAGAGCGCGAGGTACATACGTAGAGCGGACGGATGGGTGGGGAGCCTACGGGGAAGATTTCAACAGCAAAAACGAGCGACGCCACGAAAAAAAAGATGGGAGATACGAAGATAACAAATAGTCTCCGACCACCCCCCAGCTTCGATATTCAAGCTGGGGATTGGGGGTTGGGGAGGGCGGGGGTGAGGAAGGGGGGGGGGGGGGGGGGGGGGGCAATATCACACCTTGGAGATATTCCAGAGGGATGCCATCCAGTCGCAGGTCTTGTAGCGCGGGGAAGGCTTGCAGCTCTACCGGATGCTCTGGGGCCGGAGATGAACCCCTGTGACGCGAAGTGGGATGACAAGACGAGTGGTGGCAACGGCAGCGGCGGCGGCGGCGGCGGCGGCGGCGGCGGCAGCAGCAGACGGTGGCACGGCAAGGGCGGTCATGGAGGTAGGGGGCCTTGCGCGACCCCTCGCGGACGGTGCCGAGGGCGTGTCCGCCTGCCTGAATGTAAAACCCCTTTTTACCACTGGAAATAACCATCCCGTACTATATAACTCAACGTACTTGGTCTCCAAAAAACGTGGGGGGATCTCTGAATGGTTGAGCCAGACACAAAAAGCAGGCGAGAACAAGAAATACCATTATCATACCGTACCATACCATACCATATCATACTATATCATACCATACCATACCAAATCGTACCATACCATACCATACCATACCGTACCATACCATACCATACCATACCGTACCATACCATACCAGACCATACCATAGCATAGCATAGCATACCATTACATACAATACCATACCATACCATATCAAACCGTACCATACCATACAATACTATACCATATCATACCATATCGTACCATACAATACCATACCGTACTATAACATACCATACCGTACCATACCATACCATACTATAACATACCGTACCATACCATACCATACCATAATATACCGTACGATACCGTACCATACCATACAATACCATATCATACCACCCTCATACCATACCGCACCGTATCGTACCAAACCGTACCATACCATATCATTCCGTGTCATACCATACCATATCATACAATGCCATACCATACGGCACCAAACCATACCATACCATACAATTCAAGCACCGCGACATTTATCCTTGTCAGTAAATTCATGGGCAGCCACAGTCGGGGCATAAGGGAGGGGCACAAGCACAAAGCTCGTGCAACGTCTCCCTTGTAAGCCCTCAGATCGTCGTCGAGGTCAGTGACGAAGCCAGTCCCCGTGCAGGATCCCAACTGCCATATAAACATTGCCCATCATGTTGCACAATACACTACCCCCCCCCCCCCCCCCTTTTGGGTTGGTGTCGGTTGGCAAAGACACTGTAAAACATGCCGCTCACTACGTGAGCTAGACATCCAGGGTACCTTTTTTTTTTTTTTTTTTTTTGGCGATCGCCCACAGCTGGTCGTCTAGTTAGATCATTTGTGCGAGGTAAAGAACCTTTACTCTGCACAAGGGAATTGATCGTATCACGTAGTGTTCAAGGTAAGACACCCAGGAGGCAGTTACATAGTACTCCCATTGCTGTCTCTGGAAGTGGCTACACCGGAAATTAAACTAACTCATTGAAGCTGTCATCCATATGCAAGTCCGCCTCACAAGCGGTTCTTAGTAGGATGCAGCTCACCCTTCATGTGACTCGCCGGAAACCTCACGGCGCTTCGCGCTTGGTGCAAGCAATGTCTGCCTGGTCGGTGAAAACCCGACATGCTCCGTCCCGGCATTGTAGGGATGCGAGGGTCTATGGTCATACGACTACGGCCATGCATGAGATCGAGTACATCTCTCCTATCGAGTACCCCCCCCCCCCCCCCCCCCCGCGCCCTCTAACTGCTCCGTCTCCAAACGGATGTGTGGTCAATTTTCAAACGACTAAGGCAGACAAAAAAAAATGAGCACGCCCCCCCCCCCCCCCCCCCCCCCCCCCCCTCTTCCAGCGCAAAAACCTCAACCAGTCCAGTCAACCTTCCGTACACCCAGCCTCCCTACGAGACGGAAAATTAACCTGTCTGGACAACCCTCCGCGCCCCCGTCTCCACTCCAACTCCACCCCCCTCCTCCTTTCTAACGAAGCACTGGATCGACACGCCCAGTAATCCTGCACGCTCCGCAATTCCTGCAGCACTGACCTCTGCACCCGTAGAGTCGTGACGCCCCTCGACAGGCGGAACAACCGCCACGCCATGGCGGCGTCGACCCCCACTGCCGAACGCATCCGGCTGTCGACAGCCCGATCGAAGCTACTGCCGGACCTGCCCTCGTACCCCGGGCGCCTGCTCCCGCCGTTGCGACTATAGCTCCTGCCACCGTCACGGCCGCCGCCACCGCCACCGCCAAGACCAACACAACTACCAGCAACACCACCACCACCACCACCACCACCACCACCACCAACCCCACCCCAACCACCACCACCAATACCGACACCACCACCGACACCGCCACCACCCCACCCACCCTTTCCGCTCCGCGGGCGTCACCTGCGCGACGAGCCAGTGGAAGAAAACCGCCTCCTTGGAGGGCGCGCCGTAACGCCTCCACGGCCGCGAGGTCTAGCATTACCACCCCATCCGGACGCCCACTCCCACCACCATCACCACCACCCCCGCTAAAGCTGTCGCTACCACCTACGCCAGCACCGCCGATACTGCTATCATCGCTGGCATCGGGTGTCATAGGCAGCGGGTCCAACGCGCTGGCGAGGGTCTAGAAAAGGTGGATGGGTGCGAGTGAAGCGGCGGCGGCGGGAAAGAGGCGTTCATGAAGGCTGTTTCAAGGGTTGACTGAAGAAATTATGAACAGAACGAGTCGCCACTGGTTATGGTCCGGCGGCGGCGAATTGATGGTTGGACGACGGGAATGACTGATATGGTCGGCGGAATCGTCGATCGGTCGGCGGAGCCGCCGCTTGGTCGGGATTATCGAGTGTTTGATTGGTCTCCCGGACCGCTGATCACTCATTGGGCAGTGGAATCGCCGACTGGTTGGCGAAATCGCTGTCCAATTTTCGCTGGCACGCTTGGCGTCGAACCCCAAGAAACTACTGTACCGACACCATCACTAACACCAACACCAATAACACAACAACATCAACGACGTCGAAGACCAGCACCACCGCCACCACCAAGACCAAGAACAAAATCTCCTCACCTCAAGCGTAGATGCTGTAAGGGTTGACCGAAGAACTCAGAAAGAGTCGCCACTAATTTGGTCCGGCGGCGAATTTCTAGCTATTCAAAATTGCCGATCCGTCGCCGGAATTGTTGACTGGCAGGCAGAGACGCTGATTGGTCGGGACAAATCCAACTAATGACTGGTCGGCGGAACCGCTGATTCTTCATCGGTCAGTGGAATCGCTGATTGGTTGTGGCGGAAATCGCTGTTCGTTTCCCCCGCTGGCCCATTCGGCTTCAATCTCAACAAGAAGAAAAAAAAACTACCGCCATCACCAACACCACCAACACCACCACCAACAACAACATTTGACACCACCACCACCATCGCAATACAAACAAAAACAGCCCTCACCTCAAGCGTAGCACGCGCCCACCCCCCATCCCCTTCGCCCCCGCCCCCTCCTCTCGTCTCCATGCCCGCCGCCGACCCCGCCCCCGATGCGGCTCTCGGTAGGCTGAAAAACTTCGAAACCCGAGCCGACAGCGGTTCCGCCGCCTCCGTACGCGTGACAGAACCGAGAGGATTTCGATTCTCCCTCTCCACCGTGCGGCGAGATTGTTTCCCAAGAGGCATTTTCCCACCAGGCGTTTTCGTCGGGGGGTCGGGGAGCGCTGGAGACCAGGTCCAATTGTCTTCGCCGACGTCGAAGACACTCGGATCGTCGCCCACGCCAAGCCCGCTGTTTTTTCAACGTTGGTCGTTGAAAGGACAGGGTAGGGGTGGGGGTGGGATGGGAGAGGCCGTCACACGAGAAAAACGCTGTCGGAAGCGCACATGGGACGGCAGGGAGTGGGCGACACTTGTTTCATCCTACTTTCCTCGATTATTCATTGTATTTCCCTTTCGCTCGTCCCTGCCACTTCCACCCCCCCCTCACTCTCTCCCTTCCTTCCCCCCGCCCCCCTCCCCGGCCCGCCTCCCTCCCTGCACAGCTCCCGCCCCCCTTCCCTTGGACAGCAGGCACGATCAGCAAGGCCCACGGAACGGTTTCTTGCACGACGGCGCAAAGCTGAGGTTGTATTGCGCGAGGAAGTATATCAAGAGAGGGGGGGGTGTACTCGATATCATGCATGGCCGTAGTCATATGACCATAGACACTCGCATACTACAATATCGGGACGGAGCACGTCGAGCTTTCACCGACCAGGCAGATATTGCTTGCTGCAAGCGCGAAGCGCCGTGAGGTGTTTGGCGAGTCGCATGAAGGGTGAGCTGCACCCTACTGAGAATCGCTTATGAGGCGGATTCGCACATGAACGACAGCTTCAAGGAATTGGTTATTTTCCGGCGTGGGCACTTCGAGGGACAGCAATGGGGTTACTATGTAACAGCCTCGTAGGTGTTTTGCCATATAGATAACTTGACGCGATCATTCTCCTTGTATGGAGTAAAGTTTCTTCACCCCGCACAGATGATCTATAACTCGATTGCCAGTTGTAACCGACCACCAAAAAAAAAAAAAAAATGGTCCCCTGGTTGTCTACCTCACGTAGGTTTGTTGCACAGTGTCGTTGCCAACCGACGCCAACCCAACATATATATAATATATAGGGGGGGGGTGCTTGGCCTTTGCTTCCCCAATGACCACCATAGGGCGCGCCGATTGTACATATCAAGTGGCTTACGTTATCGGCGATGCTGAACTACATATTACGGGGAACCATAGTAAATAGGACTAAATATCCTTAGTAAAAATAGGGAAATGTATAGTTTTTTGTGTGTACCGTCGGTCCTATTTACTATGGTCCCCCGTAACATTAGTTTTGTAAAATAACCACACCATATACCCACTCATTTGTGTTTGGTTTTTCTTGTCCATTTGGACGCTTTTTAGCCTGTTTTCGTGACGACGGGCTACATTTGAGAGAAATGAGCTAGTGTGATAACATCACCATCACCAGTCACTACTAGCGCAGTCACCACCGTGGTCAATGGCCGCAAGCCACTATTAATAATTCATCCAAACATAGCGGAAGAAGCGAGGCTCTTCCCGACCGTGTACCACGGTGGAAACATCTCCTCATAACTCTACCATTACGGGGGGGCATAGTAAATAGGACCAAATACCGTTGGTAAAAATAGGTAAATATTTAGTTTTCGTGTGTACCGTTTTTTTTTTTTTTTTTTTCTCCATCACTTTTACTTTCCAGCCCACTCGTAACGTTTCCGGTGCATGAATCCGACTGGCGAGTTCGATAAAACAGCTATTTTGACCAAAATGTTGCGCCATCGCAACATCGCAGCAGCTATTAATAATCATATCCCTGGTACGTACCCGTACGGCGGGCCATAGTAAATAGGACCAAATATTGTCAGTAAAAATAAGTCAATAGAGTGTTTGCGATAGAGGTAAAAAAAAAAAAAAAACTTTACTTCCGCTAAAAAAAGTGAATTTCCTTCCCTTCCTGATTTCGGTGTGTTTGCGAGTGAGGTAAATCAAATCCTGCAGGCGACGCCTCCGAAAATAAGAAGGGAAGTGGGGAGGTGAGGCAACGCGGCAAACAAAAAAAGAACGAATGCTGTGAACGGAAAAAAAAAAAAAAACAGCGTGCGAGTAGCGACGGCAGCCCAGCAACGTTTCGGCGGCACAGTTGACCGCGAAGCCACCACAGCCATCCCACGACTACAAGCAGCAATAGCAGCTAGCTGGCGCTAGACGCAGCTAGGGCCAGCGTGAGCAACAAAAATAAACAGCGTCAGCACCAGCACCAGCACCAGCAAGCACCAGCACCAACCAGCTTCCATTTTTGGATTGCTGTTGCTGCTGGTGCTGCTGCTGGTGCTGCTGCTGTTGCTGCGCTCGGCCTACGCACGCCACAGCGCCGGCGCGCTCCGCTCCGCCGCCGACGCCGACGCCGCCGACGCTGCCGCTGCTGCTGCTGCTGCAGCCGTAGTATGGTGAAATCGAAATGATACACGAGCTGTCATGCTGTCGCGCTCTCTACGAGCACGAGTACGAGTACGAGTGTGAATACGAGTCCTTTTTTGGGACGACGCATCCTCCACGTCGTCACCAAGCGGGCGAAAGCGTGTACCGTAGCAGCGGCGGCGACCCGCTGGCACGATCCAACGCCGCTCGTGCGCGCTATACCCAAGCTACACCTCTCGAGCCTCTCTGCTCCCAGCGGTTGTCGTGGTGCGTACGGCAAGCAGCATGGTGGCATGGAAGATGCTCGGTGTTTTGATCCTTCGAGATTTTAGTTGCGTTCGGCGTCGGGATAATGCTCGGTGCGTGTAGGCCAATGAAACAGAGAGCCAAAAGTTACCGTAACTTTCGCTGAAATCCTTACTTCGCTGAAGTCTTTTCCGGCCGTTTTTTCAGAAATTTACCTCAAAAATTTACCTCGGGAGAATTTTTAGAGAAGTAAAAGTAAAAAAAAACAAAATCGCAAACACTCCAATATATAGGTTTTGGCATGTACCGTAGGTCCTGTTTACTATGGTCTCCCGTAATATGATGTACCTCTGGTATACTCCCAAGTACGTACAGCAGTAGCAGCAAGAATTCTTAGTAAAAAAAGACAGGACGAGAAATCATGAGACGATCAGCTTTATTGACGAACGAGCACACGACGAGGGCAAAGGAGCACCGCTGTCCCGGAGCAACACCCCGCGAGGGCCAGCGGGAGGAGGTTCGACGGCAGTGCCGGGGACGCAGTGATGCTTTGGGCCAGTGCATTGTTGGAGACACGTCTCTGCTCAAGACTGGAAGCCAGCTCAGTGAGGCAACATCATATGACGCCGACTGAGGTTATTTACGCCACGTATAATACATACCCTGAAAGCAACCTACAGAAACGCGCCGTGGTTCGGGCACCACATTAGCCTCTCGCCAAACGTACTGCCGCCAAAATCAAGACACTCACCTACTGCATAAGGAGGTGAACATAGTTTCAGCGAGAAGAGTCACAGCCGCCCCTACCGATGATGCTCAGAAGCTTCGCCAGGTATGTTGTCTCCAGCGGGAGCAACTAGAATCAATGCGCCGTTGCCGTAAAAACTTGATGTGCAACTTGACTGCAATATCTCCTCTCTGCCAAGCTCCGGTGCTTGCTGATGGCACAATAGCCTGACGACCACTTCTCCGCTTAGATTACTGTGGTGCTGTTGGCTCTGCACCCGGTGTCATCGTGTCGTACAGGCAGCACGCAGGGCGCAGCAACTCAAACAAACGCGTTCTTGATGCTGCAAGTGACACTTCTACCCCCTCCCAAATCACGCAGGTGGAACATCGTGGAACACCCACTAGATTGAAAGATTCAGATTCTCGAAGATGCACCAGAGGGGCGAGAGTACGAGGCTTTACCCGTCAAAGTAGGAGTTCGACGCTCACAGCAGTACATATGCCTGTAGTAGCGGAGTGTCTAGTGCTTTGCGCGTGCCTGGGCTGACGGTGATACCCATGCGTGTCGACATAAAAACAGCGACAAGTACAGATGCGGTCTTATCATCAACCCACCACACTGCAGTAGATAGAACGCGCAACAAGCACGACGCATACATGTACGAGTACGTTGAACGACCATACACTGCACATACATGCATGCGCGTGCTTGCATCTCCAAACGTTACACTCCGGCAGACACACCGCTCACCCCAGAAGGCAAGGCTGCTTCGTGTGGCAGCGGATGCCGTAACCATAATGTATTTTCGACACTTACTTTTTAAAAAGTCCACCACCGTGTGTATGCTTGTCGCTGTGCGCGGGTCCTACTACTACTACTGTAAAAGGGTACCAGGTACTGACTGTACACGGTATAATTAACAGCGTCACCGCATTCTACGGCAGGGTGTGACCTTATCTGATTTAGGCTCCTTTTAAGAGCATGATGATGATCTTCATGTAGCACCGAAGTATATATTTTGATTCAAAAACCGACTGTGAGAAACATTCTGAGCGGCAGTTTTGTAAGACTTAATTATTAATAGTCCTCTGGGGCTGTTGGGTAATCAATCGGTGGTTTACCCGATAGCATGCAGTCGGCAACCCAGTACCAGTAGATACTGGAACACCTTCACATTCGACGTAGTCGGCAGGACGCGAGATCGAATCCCAGTTTCAACGTCGTTCCTTTTGTGGAAGCGCTTTTGTTCGTGCGTCCCTAAAACGTAAGAACATCTCGCCCTGGTTCCCCAGGTTAGTCCACGTGCGTACGGCAGCATACAGTGGTACCGTCCCAAAGATACCGCCGTTCAGCGGGCGGCGGGGGGGGGGGGTTGTAAGTTTACGTAGGGTTCCTTTTTCCGTGCTTCGCTCGTTTTTTTCTTCCCCCTCTTCCTGGAAATGAATGTTTATTAGTGATCAACACTGATGAAGCTCATGTTATATTTTTCGTGTGCCCGAAGACGGAAAATAAATAAGTCTCTCTATTTCCAGTACGAATTAATTAAATTGAAATTGGGGTCAATTTATTTACTTGTTTTGGTCAGATAGCATTTCCGAATCGCAAAAAAAAATAATTAACGAAAGGTTCCTCGAAGATTTTATATTTGAAACGCAGGGTCTCATGCGGGTCAATACATGCAAAAACCGTTTCGCAAAGCGAATCCAACAACAGCATGCAAAAGAGTACTGTGTCGGATGGCAAACACGATAATAATCATGCCGATAAAATAGGTGAAGCACAGGCCGCAGATGGTACACCTTTTGGTTAGTTTCCTAAGTTGAGGAGCGCATCTGTCAACAAGACAAGTTTGGGTCGACATCAATTACCCCCCGCCCTCCCCCGTCCTACCGCAGCATAAGAAACGCGACGACACCGCCCTCCAAATTATAGCATGTACCAGATACAACCCGCACAGTGTACATACACAACGTGTATAAAGCGAGAACACCGCTACAGTAGTAGCGGAGGGAGAACAAAAGGGGGCCAGGCATACTGTACATCGCCGGGGGGGGCGGGGAGCGCACGAGGTGAGCAGGCCAAAATTCACAACGAAAAACGCGCTCAACGTGGAGACTACTGCTGTACACGTAACAAAAACCAGAGAGCTTGCACCCCCGCTACTCCCACTGTTACGGGTACCCGTGGTGGTCCAAGGCCGATAGCCGGTTGAAGCAAATCGCGGATCCACCAGACGCACAAAGTACGAAACAGCACTTAAGAAACGGGGAGTTACCGAGAAGAAAGTCTGACTCGCCTTTTGCGCGAAAGCTAAGCCGTTTTCGGTTCAGTATTACTGGAATTCGTGTCAGGCACATCCTGCCTCGAAAAAAACTTGAGCCTGTAGTCCAATTGCTTTTTTTTGTTGATCCCTTTCTGGGCCCAGATATTACCATCAAGAGGCGATAAATAAGTAAAAGTGCTCAAATCTCGTCAACCTTCTACAAGAAGTACTTGTATACCTGGTACTCTTTAGTACTGCAGTCCCGTTGTGGCGACGAATTGCTTGGAAATTAACTGGTTCATCCCCCAAACCGGACTGCAGTTTGCCCAAAACGGGTTGAGAAGAATAAACAGGTCGTGCACAGGGTGTGGTGGATGTCGACGGGCAGAAACGAAGGTTCAACTGGAAGAACACACACAGTAGGAAGAGCGGTTACTATCGATGGCAGTCAGTATAGCACACGTTCATCATCGTCATGCTGCGCGAGCATCCTACATTTTCTCGCGTTGATATGTACCCCACGGACACATCCGCTACCTCAGCAGAGCCTGGGCTGCTTGCTTCGTGTCGCCGATGCTATAAAAATCATCACTAAATTTGCAACATGTTTCCCCTATACTATAGTCAATTGAACCATCAAAGGGGTTGAGGCGATGGTGGAACCCTCAGGGCATCTGTTGTCAAGTAGGCGCGAGTAGGCGTTCTTGGCAAAAATGTAGACGCGACTTGGAAATACATTTAATTAAAGGGTTTGCAAACTAGATCAATTTTTTCTCGGCTTCAGAAACCTGGGGATAGGGGGTGGACAAGTTCCACCTAGGCCTTGAGTGGTGTCGCGCACTGTAATCTTCGATACCAGGTAGTCGAGTGCTGAGAGCTGCGAAGGTACCGCCTGTTGTTAGAGGGGGCAAAGACAACACCCGTTTTGAAAATAGCCTTTGCCGAACGGAAGGGGGGGGGGGGTAGCTATTTGTAGTACGTACAACAGGCACACCATAGACATGAATACTGTTGTAATTGCCATCGCCCTCGATGAAACGCGTTCGAGCGCTGTTCTCAGTTTGCTTGCCTTATTTTTTGTAAAGTCGGCGAGAGTGGCGAGAGAGACCGTTCGGTACCAGCACAGACGGCACCTCAGCTGGCGGGGTTGGCTTAGACTGAGCTGCATGCTTGCTATCGGCACTACTCGTGGCCGTACTGGGCGGGGATAAGGGATATTCATCTTGGTGCGTAAAGAGTATTCAACATCCTACAACACTTCTGCTTCGTGTCGTTGGTAGTGATGCACCAGACTCTTCCACGGCCTACTGTTTCTAGAAGAGTTGGAATGACCAACGTGACAGATCCACGGCAGTGGTCAAGCTCCTAACTGCGTTAAGCTACTATGTTGGTGGTTGTTGTGTTGTCATGGATGTGTTGTTAGCGTTCTCAGTCTCGTCATATCGTACTAACGACAGATGTCCCGCCAGCTGGACCGGAACAGGCGACAGGCGCTGCCAGCCGGGAGGGACTCCGGACACACAACAAACCAGGGACGACCCGGGGACACAGGAACAACACTTCGGTTTCAACTGTAGTGCTACCAGCCTCAGGACACCACAGCGGCACGGGCACCTGCACCAGTTAGTTGTACAAGATTCGGATCGATTTCATTGATATAATCGGTTTTTGCCGTGATAACTACATGACTTAAGTGATGCGCGTCACAGCGCAGAAACCTTTTGTACAACTACTACAACTTCCTATCGCGCAAGTTTGTCTCTGTCTAGGATAAGGCATGGACACTGGTTGTCCTGGATGTTCACGGGTGGAGATAGCAGTTTAGTGTGAAGAACACACAGACCCACACCCTTTACCAGGCGGTGTGTCGTGCCAGGTAGCCCTGTTTTCGTATACCACGTGAAAATGAACACCATGAATTACACATACAACAATTCGATATTCATACAAATCGACGAAGCGAGGAAAGCGCATGGCTCGAGTTGCTGCATACCAGCCTACGCCTCTCGCTCGAATGCCTACATTGCGAGCGTTGGAAGTTTAACTGGGTCGAGGGCCAGCCTTGCTCTGCTACTGTTCTGACTGCAAGGCACATCGAAGGCGGTAAACGCGCGTGTTGAACTGGGTCGAGGGGTAGCCTTGCTGTGCTACTGTTCCGACTGCCAGGCTTAAAGGCACATCGAAGGCGATGAACGCCCGTGTTGAACTGGGTCGAGGGTCAGCCCTGCTGTGTTACTGTTCTGACTGCCAGGCTATGACACACCGAAGGTAGAAAACGCCCGCGAGGTATCATAGGTTGAACCCTCGGGTAGTATGGGTATGGTATAGTACGGTACGGTATGGCATGGTGTTTGGTGTGGCACGGTACGTAGTGTTGTATGTTGGTATGGTATCATGATGATACGGTTTGGTGGATATACTATATGGAAAAATCACGGAATGTTGATATGGTATGTTGGTGGTTTACTGCTACTGTTGTTGCCTGTTTGATAATTACTGCGATTTCTGTAGAGCAGGAAGCGAACCTGCCGAAAACGCCACAGAATATAGTGCAAACCCCATAGGGTCAAAACTATGCAGCCAGAAGCGACCTTGCACGGCCGTTAGCGAGCGGTGGGCAACGACCTCATTAACGCAGTTACCCAACCGCGCTGAGCGAGCCACTCGTCCATAAGATGATCCCACTTTTGTTACGATCAATGCGCTGTAGCCAATTTGCGAAATATTTCCGTGCTCGTTTCTGACTCTGGTACAAGCGATTGTCTACGAGCGATTGTACCCCGGTGAGGCTAGGTCGCGTACGTAGCTCAAGGCGTATAGGCTTCCGTTGAATCCGAAATTTGACCCAGACTGCTCGGGAGTGGTTTGGGACCAGATTTAGCGAGGATTGGAGTTTCCTTGTGACTGGACATACAGACAGACAGACAGATTTGCAATTACCAAAATAGAGACTCCGTTTTACAAACTGAGAATAGTCCGACCCTCAGCTGTCTCGCTTGGAATATTCTCCCACGCCACCGCCTTCCTTTGCCCGTGGTTGCCTCGGCCCGTAACTGCCGATCGACAAGGTATTCGTTTTCGTTCGAGTTATTTTTTTCTTATCTTTTTCGTTTATTGATCGTTTTTTTCGAAAGTCACACCCAGCACAGCTCAGCTCATATTAATCCCAAGATAAAAGTATCTCACCCTTTTTTCAAGAGATGCATTTTTCAAGGGTCCTTCAAGATATCATATCAAACGAAGTGCTACGTACAGTAGTAAAACAAACAAGGCACAAAGCATACCCAGCTCAACTCAGCTCAGCTAAGCTCAGGTCAGAGAAGCAGCGAAGCACTAATTCAGCGGCGTAGCGGTAGCTTTCGTACATACCAGGTACGTATCGATCAAGTTTACTAACTACGAAGTACCGCATTGAATACAGTAGCCAGAAGGAAAGTCACACCCAGCTCAGCTCATCGCAGTGCAGTGCCATGCGGTGCTGTGCCGTGACGTGCTGTTTATTTCACACATATAAAAAAGAGTACATACGTACATACCATGCGTGCATGCGGCGTCAGGGTTGATTTTCAGGAGCATGGAGCTCTTGGAATTTGCCAAGTCGCCTGTTTGCACCTACACGTTTGGACGACCTATCTGTTGCGATCCATTATTCATTGTGAGCGAGCATACCGGGCGGAATCGCCCGCTACGCGAAGCGCCTTGTATCATATAAGGAAACCGCCGGCATGTATACAAGACGCGAACATAAAACCGAAAACGTCCATGTATGTATACACTCTTGCTTGCGGGAAAAAAAAGCATGCACCCACCTGTCCAAGGCATGCGGACCCCAATCGGTGCTCTCAAAATTGCTACAAAAATTATCGATCTAAACTCCCGAGTTCTCTTTCAGGCTAAAATCAGCAGCTTATATCTCGTATATTGAAACTTGCCTGGTATACAAGTATGATAGGAGGAGCCTATTCACGACGACAGAGGGCAAAAATGTAGTCGCCAGTAGCTATTGCAGGCAAACACCCACGGCAGCCAGCACGAGGTCGACATCAAGACAAGACCTAGCCAGCAACAAGCTAGTAACACGACACGCCAGCACCACGCCAGCTACAAACCAAAACCTAGCCAGCACCAGGCTAAACCTAGCATAGGTATCCAAGGCACATAGCCAGACAGCTAAGCCAGTGTCTAGGTCACGTTTAGCCAGCGCCCAGCAAAGCCCCCGGCCAACAGCAAGCCATCACCAGCCTAGCGAACACTCAGTGAGGGACTAATGAGCACCCATGAGAAGCATTGCCAACGTTTAGACCACGTCTGGCCAGCACCTACCGAGGCAAAGCACCTGACAAACACTACATCACCACCAAGGCGACATAATGCCAGCACCCAGCCAACATCCAGTCACGACGCCTAGCTATCATAGCAGCGAGCGATTGATAGTACCGCGCCAACATATCGCGCGCAGTTAACAACCAGCTACCGTCAGAAGACAAACACCTGGCCGACACCAAAAGCCAGCGCTAGGCCAGCACTAAGCCATCACCTAGCCAATTTTAGCAAGCACTAAGCCAGCACCTAGCCGGCGTCTAACCGGCGCCCATGCAGTGCCACCAAAGCGTGCACCAACGTCAACGCCTGGAAACACCTACCTATGGCGGTAGCATAATGTTAACACACCACCTAGCCACCAACAAGCTTGGCATCGTAGCGAGCGACAATTGGCCACCTAGCAAGCAACAAGGGGGCATCCCGCCAGCACCAAATCAACCACCAGAGAAGTATTTTAGCCGGCACCAAGCCATGAAAATACCGCCTAGCAAGCATCAAGGAATTATGTAGCCAGCAGTAAGCTACCAACAAGTCACCAACAAGCAAAGAAAGCATCTGGCCGACACCAATATGTCACCAAGCAATCAGCATCAAAATAGCCACCAAGTCAGACACCCAACCAGAGCCTACAGCCAGAACCTGGCCAGCACCTCGGCCAGATACATTTTAACATCCAGCGTCGGCGGGATTCGACACGTCGTCCACGATCCTGCGAGAACATCGAGGTGCGGTATACAGAGACGAACGGCAGGCAAGGAAGGGTGTCAGATATCGGATAGACAGAACATCTACAGATAGATCATCTAGATCCTAACCTGCCGTAATGAGCTGTTGCGCAGGATATGCAGAGTACAGATCCAGTCCAGAAAGCATTTGCTACGTAGAACGTGCGGAGTTTACGTCTCCCGCCCGGGAATGTGAGCTACATCATACAGATCATACAGATCATTCAGATCATCTGCCTTGAAATATCCAAGAAAATGAAGCGGTATAATTGGTAACCCACCTGTCCGACGTGTGAAGGGGGTTTGTGCAGAAATACTTATCGTCGACAAGATTTCTGCTTTGTCGATGAGAGCGGTCACAGACTTCGCCCACAAGCGAACAACATACAACGGAAATATAGGGCACGCACGCAAAAGCGAAACATTTACATAAATCGGTTCGCACACGAATTGGTAAGAGAGTCGTGTCGAACTAATAGCAGCGGGCCGCGAGAGCTGAGAACGCTCTTCGCCGCGGATGGCAGCGTTGCAACTGAGCAGCAGGTAACAGATGCTGCTGTCGTTATAGTAGCAGGCGTTCATGGCCATGATCTTAGCCCCCTGTGTAAAAAACAAACTGAAGTTATTCCTCAACAACCCCTCTCTTCCCGAACGAATCTGCGGCAGTTCCACATCGCCACATTTCCACATTTTCCACATAATCAATTTTGTTTCCATTTTCAAGTTTACAATTGTTACAATAGTTCAGAATTTCAGAATTTCAGAATGTCTCGCGCCCCTCACCTCTCTCCTTCGGCAACGCGGACGCTATGGGTCGCCTTCTTGTCGAACCGGAAACCCCTGATCTGTATAGCCTCCGGTAGGGAACCCCCTCCCTCACCGCCGCCGCCGCCCGCTTCGTCCCCCGTCCCCTCTCCCCTATCGGCCTTCGAAAGAGGGGTGGGAACCCACCCTTCGTTCTTCACGGTAAGGTTGCGGACCACCAGCGACGCTCCGGCTTCCACCTGGTCCAGTAACAACGACAGTGCTAATAATTGAAACAACTGTTGAGTAGGGCAGGGCACTCGGCTTCTACCTTAGGTATTGGCATGAATAGAAACAACAACCGTAACAGCCACTGAGACAACTCCGGTGAAAAAAGTAGGGCTTTCGGGTTACCTCGTAGGTATTTTGTAGTGCAAATAGGAGAACTACAACAATACGGTGCAGGACAAGACGCGCCCGTGGCGGCAGTACCAACCATTGAGTCTACTGTACCTACGACAAAATACAAACCACTTGATACCTTGTGGCTACGCGCCAGTGGAGGTCACAGCAACCATTTGCTTAACAAAAAAAAGTCGCCGCACAGCGAAAGGCGCGCCCTTGATGTGCGAATAGGAACACAATGGAAGTAGGTAACCGAGCGGCGGAGCGTAAGACGGCGCCGCAGGGCAAGGCGTGCTTGCGGCAATCGTGGGAAGGCATTCGTCAGCGGTGGACACCCTGGCGAAGTAGAAACCCTAACCGCAACCCTGATTTCGGCCAATATCAACACGCAAACGCTACGCGAGCAACAACATTGCGCGTTCGAAGCGAAACCAAAATCGAACTCTGACCTAGACTACCGATATACCCACAATCACACCCTAGCTCTAACCCTTCCTTTAGCCTCAACCCTTAACGCTATCCCTATCCCCACGCCTACAGCTGTCATAATCCGTACCCTTCGCTTTCTTCCTTTAACCCTAACGCGCCCCTGTACATCAAGGGCGCCGTTGAGCACGAGGCCCTCAATGGTATCGTAGCCCTTCCCCGTGACCCTTTCCCGCACCCTATCCCCCACCCCCACCCGCAACCTCAAAGGTATCCGCGCAGATATTATCTCAAGGGCGCGGTCGAGAACGAGGCTCTCGACGATGGTAATGGTGCGCTTCCCGCCGTGATGCCTACTCCCACCTGTCTACCCCACCTTCAACCCTATCCCAACCCCTGCCACCATCCCTAACACTACCAACGCAGCTGTATCTCAAGAGCACCGTCGAGCACGAGGCCCTCGATGTTAGCCACCAGCCTTCCTTGTGGCCCCTTTCCCTACTCCCGCCCCAACCCCCACCCCTATCTCCGCCCCTTCTACCCCCCCACCCCCTCCTTCCCCTCCCCCTAGCCCGCTACGTTTTAATCCTACCCTCGTCTCCATCCCTCCCCCATGTGCAAGCAAATCTGCTTCACAAGGAGTTCTTGGTAGGAAGCAGCTCACCCTTCATACGATTCGCCCAACACCTCACGGTGCTTCGCGCTTGGTGCAAGCAATGTCTGCCTGGTCGGTGAAAACCCGACATGCTCCGTCCCGGTATTCTAAGGATGCGAGGATCTATGGTCGTACGACTACGGCCATGCATGAAAACGAGTACCCCCCCCCCCCCCTCCCCCTACCACTCCAAGCCCAATCCTAATCCCAACCCTACCTGTATCTCAAGGGCGCCGTCAAGCACGAGGCCCTCGATGGTAACGTCCCCCTTCCCCGTGATGACGAGGGTGGAGCGGGCGGTAACCGAAAACCGCCGATGGGGTAGGAAAACGCCTCCGGAGCTCCGAGTAGAAAACCGCGAAGGAGGGGCCGAGGACCACCTGCGGCCCGAGAGATGCGCTCACACCGGCCCACTCCTTTTGTATTTCATAGGGGATGGTGGCGGCGGTGGGGGGAGGTGTTGGTGGCGACGATGATGGAGGCGGTGTAGGAGAGGGAGGGGGGGGGGGGGGGGGGGGGGGTTAGGAGAGAAGACAAAGGAGAATTGAAAAATCAACAAGCGTAGAAAAAAAAGAACCGAAATGACTAAAACGCGTTGTTGTCATTGTTGTGTTCGTCCTTCCTGTTTTCGTTGCTTTTGCTGTATGCACGGCAGGGCGCACGAGAAAAAAAAAAACACAGACACAAACAGACGAAGCGGAAACGGCAAACGGACCCCAAAACCGAAAACGTCAACGAAAACAACACCGGCAAACGAAACGTCAAACCAAAACCGAAACCGGCAACAAAATCCAAAACCGAAAACGGCGACAAAATCCAAAACCGAAAACGAAACCTGAACCGAAACCGAAAATGGCGACGAAAGCGACAACGAATGCGACAACGAAAGAGCAAACGAAAACGGAAACGGCAGCAAAAACAAGCACCAACACTCACCTGCTCCCCGCCTTCCTCAACCTTGCACCCGGCCTTCCGCATCATCTCCGCCCACACCCGGTACTGGTCGGCTTCCGCCGAAACCGCCGCCGCCGGGGGAGTTCCACTCGCCTTTTTCCAGAGGCGGGAAGGGGAAGGGGGTGAGGACGCGGATGAGAGGGCTTCGCAGATATGCTACACGAACTAAAGCTGATGAGAGCAAACGCGCCGAAACCTTGCCCCTTGTCACACAACGTAGGGTCACTTTTAGCAAAGGGGAGGGGGGGGGGGTTACTCATGTCGTGCATAGCCGTAGTCGTAGGACCATAGAACCTCGCATCGTGTGGTCGCTTTTAGTAGAGGGGGGGGGTCCACTCGTGTCATGGGGAGAGCTTTGTCGTACCAAACGTGGCAAGATGAGCGCCGTCCTACGCGCCTATGCAGATACTCCTCGACAGGTCACAAAACCTCACAACGAAAGCTGTAAAAATAGTAGCAAGACCGCAAGGCCCCTGTTCGAGAGATATGCCCCACTAGTTCATGCGGCAGATAATTCATCATTGCTTCTCTTTACACTTGAAGGGCACGCATGGCGGTAGTCATATGACCATAGACCCTCGCATCCCTACAATGCTGGGGCGGAGCATGTCGGGTTTTCACCCACCGGTCAGAGGGGAGGGTGGGGGGGGAAAGAGGGGGGAAAGCACGCGAACGTGCATGGTAGATGTGCTGCTCGTACACTACTGTTGAGGTCAAAAAGTGTTCAAAACATGCAAGAGTGCGTCCCATACCGGTACCATTCATCACCAAGTTTTCGTGAGAATCAGTTTTACTTTCCTGGTTTCGGACAAGCCGTCACCACACGGCGTCCTCCCTTCTCCCCGCCCGGTACTTGCATCCACATTTATCGCGCAAACGGGAGGGTCCATCTATTCAGCATTCCCACTGCTCGTCGATTTTCATCAAAATCGTTTTTTTTGTTGTTGTCAAAGTTTTCGCGCGAAATCAACGCCTCTCGCGCATCTCCGCGACATGAGAAAAACGCACAAAGGCGTCTCTTTTCGGGGCGGGGGGGAACCGCAACAACCGGCGCTGCTGCTGCTGCTTATAGTGGCAGTAGTGGTCCTCCGTCAGCCAGCACTCCTGCCACTAATAGTGTTTCATCCGGCCGGCGTTGCTCCTAGCGTTTCAGCAGCAAGCACTACCGCCGTCGCTGCTGCTACTGACTGCGCCGTCGCCTGTAGCATGCGCTCGCAAAATCGCCCTTGCCATAGACAGCGTACGGGATTAAACCTTTTCGCGCTGCAGTCCCGTTTCAGGGACATGCCACTCAAATTCTAAGCCTCATACTTATCGGAGAGCTTTTTTTCCAGCCAAAGTTTGGAAATAATTGGAGATATGTATCAAGATACGGAGACGTTCTGCCACTATTCGTGAAATTCTCCAGATGCAAAAAAAATCAGGTTTTCGTTAAATTTCACATATTTGGAAAAAAAAAAAAGATCAGGAAAATCTGGAAGATTAAGAAATTCGCGCGAAAAAAACATGGAAAATATGGGGAAAAAAAAGCTCCCCGACAAGAATGACTCTAAGCACTTTGTCTCGAAAACGGGATTTTTTTGCGGTCCCTAAAGGAATCAAAGCAAACCCCTTGACCCCTTTCAAGCTGCACCCGCGTTGTTGTTGATGGAGCTAGGGGGGGGGGGGGTGGGTGGGAGGCATCGCGGCTCGCTAGGTTAGTTGGTTTCTGGCACAGCAAGTGTTTTCCGTGAGCGAGGCTCTGTTTCAAGCCTATCCTCAAATATATCCTCGCGTATATATCTGTTTTTTGGTCGCCCGCCTGTACCTAGTTTCCGACGAAGCATTGTCGCTAGCCGAAGACAGCACACGGTCGCAACAAACCCTTACCCCCTTCGAAACTGCACACGCGCTGATGCTGATGCTGATGCTGATGCTGATGCTGATGCTGATGCTGATGCTGATGCTGATGCTGATGCTGATGCTGATGCTGATGCTGATGCTGATGGTGTTGCGGGTGGCGCACCGCGGCTCGCTACGTAGGCTCTTTGATTTCTTGCCATGACAAGTATTTTCCGTGAGCGAGGCTCTGTACAAGTCTCCCTAGGTATACTCCGTATATTTTTTTTCCTTGTCGCCCACCCGTAACCCTGTCAGGCTATTACGGAGGACCATAGTAAATAGGACCAACTGTTGTTCGTGGAAATAAGTAAATATATCGGTTTTTATGTATGCCATAGGTCCTATTAACTATGGACCCCCGTAATAGTATACTATTCGCTACGATGATATAACGAGCTTCACAAATATGGAAAAAAATTGGACCGTAGCCACTTAATTTGAACACGCCGCCGAGAGTGCTATGGAACCCATAGATACCAAATGCCCCCAGCGACACACATAGCGATCTAAACTACTGTAGATTATTATGTTCGTTCTTTTGAACAGCAGTGCGCCTGAGCTTGGGCAGCATCAGCTACGTTGTTCTGGCACGCAGAGAGACGCCAAAACAACCATTGTTTTCGGCTGCGAGCAGCAGCGGCATCAGCTATATATATATATATATATATATATATATTCTCGCAGAGATGGCGACCGAAAACACAACGAGAGTTTGCTCTCGTGAACAGCAGCCGTACCTGACCCTCGGCAGCACACCATGCTGCACCGTTCTTGTGGAGGCGGCGATCACAACAGCGAGATCTTTGCTCTCGCAAAACAGCGGCGTACCTCGACCCTTGGCGGCATCCCCTATACATTGACGGTAGCACAGGTAGCAACCAAAAAAAAAAACATGGTTGGCTTGGCTCTTGTCCAAAACAGTGTACCTGAGCTTTGGCGGCGTCAGAGGTGTTGTTCTTGCACGGCGAGAAGCACAACCAAGGGTCGACGCTGGTGAACCCCACCTTGGCCTCCGACCCCAGCGACTTCGGGTAGTCCTGCGACCGATCAAATCAGTGCGGGCGGTGCAAAAGCACGAAGCGCGGTAACCACTGTCAATCCTGCGATAACGACGTAACTCTGACTCCCAAGAAGTTCTTACCCCAAGCCTGAGTGCACTTGAATGAGGGGTAAAGCGCCGCACGCCGAAATACGGGTGCAGATATTTTTTTTTCCCCGGACGTGTTTTCTGGGTTGTATGTGGCGTCGGGGCAAAGTGTGGAGATGGGGGGGGGGGGGGGGGGGCGGGTAGGAGGGTGCAAGGCGTATTGCAAGAGGGAAACGACAAGCGGAGCAAAGCCGAAACCATGCTATCGCCCTCTTGTGTACAGGTGGGGGAGGGTGCGCGACTCAAGGCGAACGTTCCTGCCACAGGAGATAACGCGAGCTCGGGGAGCTATTGAAACCCCGGCAGCGCGTAAATATATACATAGCACGAAGGTGGTGGCGTCATACGATACCGTTGAGAGGTATGTATCGCTTCCCATTGCGGGTCCATCACCGCCACGACTACCAGCGCCAACAAAACCAACACAAACAACGCCTCCACCACGACAACCACAACCAGCACAATCGCCGCCGCGCACCTGCATCATGCACTCCAAGCGCGTAGGCTTCTTGAAGGTCACTTTCGTTTCGTCCGCGTACTGCGAGATTCAAAACGGGGAAAAGAACGCGAGTTGGGGAGAAGGGAGGGAGAGGGGACGGTCGGGGGGTGATGCATTTGTTTTCGCGCCCCGACAGCGGGCGTCATCTCCCCAAAAACGACACGACCAAATGAACCAACCAAACAAACCAAAGAAAAAAACAATTAAAAAAGCACGATAGGTACGAGTTTTGTGTATCGATTAAAGAGCAGTACGACACCTAACACCGAAACACACAACCATGTACCAGTCTGACTCGAAATATAGGCACATTTCGTACCTAAATATTAATTCCAAACGATCCTTATATATTGGGTCAGAGTGGTATTACATAGTTGGGGGGGGGGGGGCCATAGTAAACAGGACCAAATATTGTTGGAAAAAAAAATAGGTAAAATATATAGGATTTTATGTATACCATAGGTCCTATTAACTATGGACCCCCGTAATAGTTGCCAAGATAAGTTGCAAAGACACAAAATGGACAAACTTTGCGCTGTTTTCAGTTTGTTGCTGTTGACTTTTACCAGGTAGCTGTTTTCATGTTTTTTTTTCAACAATTTCAGCTGTTTTCACTCTGTTTTGGACACATTTTAGCTGTTTTCAGTCTGCTTTGAACGACGGAGCAAACAAGAGCCGAACTGTACCAGAACAAAAGTCGTCGCCTCACCTTCGGGTTGACGAACTCGTCGAGCATGCCGCGGGTCCTTTCCAGAACCTTCTCGTGGTGTGCAGTTGTTCAAAAACGTTTAGCGCCGGAACAAGGTGAGCGATATACCCGGCACGATACGGGCATGAAGCAAAACCGTATTTATATATACAGCAGCCGAATCGTCTCAAGCGTCGGTGGCAAAAGCCAAGCAGCAAAACAAATACAACACTAGTAGCAGCAGCAACGATTCACGGCAAACCATCGGCTGCGAAGAACCAGCAGATAGTCAAAGGTACCGAGCCACCATTAGAAAACCAACAGCAGTGAAACACCGACAGCAAAACGCCAGTCACAAAGAAAACGAAGGGTAGCAAACAATACACCAGTGGAAAAAAAATACACCAGCAACAAGAAAAACGATACCGGGTATCCTATGTGTGGAGACAATATCGAAACATCACCACCACCAACATCACCAAAATCACCACTACCAACAACACCACCAGCACCCCTACTACCCCCCACCCCCTCGCCACCACCCCCACCACCCCCGCCCCTCTCTACCCCCAACCCCATCCCTACCGCTACCTCTACCATCCCCACCACCACCACCACCAACACCAACAAACACCACCACACCACCACCACCATCATCACCAACACCAACACCATCATCACCAACACCACCACCATCATCATGACCACCACCAATAACACACACCATCACCACCACCACCACCACTCTCCCGAACATACCTCGCTGTAAGGGTCGAGCGTTTGTTGGTGTCGCGTATCTCTTTCGTTTCTTTCACTCTCTTTTTTTTCTTCGCTTTGTCTTTTCCGTCCTTCTTTGTTTTTTTCCGCGGAAGACGAGCTGGTTGATGTTGCCTGGGTAAGGGCTAAACCCAGTGTTCGGGTCGTTCACGTCCCCGCTTCCCTCCCCCCCCTCGCGAAGCAAAGGGTCCAGCTGGTTGTATTCCACGTTAAGCTGCGAGCACGGCAAGTCAAGAGGCATATACACACTCATATATAAGTACGTAATTGCTCTCGCTATGTAGGAGCTCGTCCCCGTGGGTATTTGTAAACCGGCGTTGACTGCTACCGTGTGAGCTGATGGAATGCAGCGTGTTTTTTTGTTTCTTGCTTTTTGCAGAGATGAACCGCTTTGTCGAAGATTTGCGGTCGGACGACGCGGAGGTCCGACTTTGCCATTGTTCGCAGGGAGTTCGACTTCACCCAGGTACCGGTAAAAAAATAGGCTCCGACACTTTTAGGCGGTCGCGTACATAAGCAACTCGCTTCGCTCGAAATTTCAAAAGGGTTTCCCGGGACGACGGAGGAGGGGAAAGGGGGGGGGGGGGGGGGGGGGGGGGGGGGGGGGGGGGGGGGGGGGGGGGGGGGGGTGGGGGGGGGGGGGGGGGGGGGGGGGGGGGGGGTTGTACTCGATATCATGCATGGCCGTAGTCGTATGACCATAGAGGAGGGCGTAGGCTTGGCCGAAGGGTTTCACACGAAACCTCCCGACGAGCACAACAGCAACCAGAACACGAAGTATATCAGCAACAGCATCACCACCATTACCGCCACAAACCACGGCCACCACCACCACTATCACCGCTACCACGTCACCCACCGCCACCATCACTACCATCACCGTCGCCACAACCGATGCCACCATCAATAACACCACCGGCGCCATCGCCATCGTCGCCACCACCACCACGACAACCGCCCCCACCACCCCCACCATCACCACGCTACTTCTGCTCTCGTCTCACCGTCATCTGGCTGCCGTCTTTGCGCGTCAGCTTAGCGATACCCCCAACGGCCTGCTTGGCTTTGCGCGGCACCGCCATGCTGTTCACCTCCAACTCCATGGACGAGCTAACGCCGAGAACCGGCGCCAGCGTGTGTAACGCGAGGCCGTTGGTGTCCTTCGTATGCGTAAGAGTTTTTTGGGGCCGGGGTTAGCAGCGGAAAAGCACAAGATCAGCAAAAACACGTTGAACCCCCCCCCCCCCCCGACAAAACATGTTGAAAACAACATCAACAATCATGCCCCACTGAAAGGCGACATCGTGGCAGCTAACTTTACCGTTGCCGCAACTGCCACGATCACGGCTACCGCTACCGCTACAGCCACCGTCACCAGAACCACCACGGATGTGTTACCACCGATACTACGACCATGACCTCCACCATCACCACGATTGCTACAGCTACCGTCGCCGTTCCGCTCCCACCACTGTCACCGGTACCGTTACTATTACGGGGGTCTATAGTAAATAGGACCTACGGTACACACAAAAACCTATATATTTACCTATTTTTACCAACAATATTTGGTCCTATTTACTATGGTCCCCCGTAATAGTACCGTCGCCGTTACTGGTGCGAATACCCTTTGCCGCTGCCTGAACCGCTGCGGATGCAACCGCTGTCAGCAGTGCCGTTAACGTTACCATTGTCGTTCCCGATGCCGTTGCAGTCAGTTACCTTTGTCCTTACCGTTGCCGCTGTTGTACCGCCACCGTTACTGCTACTGTTACCATTACTGTTACCGCCGCAATTACCGTTGTTGCTCCCGTTATCACCGCCATTACCGCCACCGCTACAGATGCCGCAACAGGCGCCGTTACCGTTTCAGCCACCGCCACCGTTACCGTTCCCAGTACTCGTTGCCACTATACTTGTCGCTTAGGCTGTCATTACCGCCACCATCACCGCCATCAATACCGCTGACCTTACCACCAATATTGCCACCACTAATGCTGCCGTTATCCCCACCATTACCGCCACCGCTGCCGCCACAGCTATCGCCACCGTTGCGTATACCGTCGCCATTACCGATACCGCTGCAATTACCCTTACTGCTGTCAATACCGCCACCGCCATCACCGCCATCACCGCCACCGCTACCGCTGCAAATTGCGCGACCATTACCGCCACCGCTACCGCTGCCATCGTAGCCACCAATACCACCACCGCCACCACTACAGCTACAGCTAACGTCACGGTTACCGCTGCCGTTCCTATTACAATCACCTATACCGCCACTTGTCACCGTTTCCTGCATGAACACCACCCACTTGCAGCTGTCTTCCTTCCACCTTCCCAAGGTGCTGGCGCTACCGCTGTCGCCCCCGCTACCATTCCCATTACAATTACCGCCACCGCTACAGTTACCGTTACCGCTACTATTACCTCTATCGCTACCGCTACCATTATCATCATCACCATCGTCGCCACCTACGACTTACCACCACCGCTACAGCCACCGTCGCCATGGCCATTACCGCTGTCATTACCGCTGCCGCCACAGCCACCGTCACCTATGCCACTAACGCTACCGCCCCCATTGCTGCTGCCGCCAAACTGTCCCCGTTACCTGCATGAAGACGACCCACTTGCATCCATCGTGCTTCCACCTCCTCAAGGTCTCGGTGCTGTGCATGAGGGCATGGACATCGCCGTGGCCGTGGGGCTTCGTCAGGATGGCAAACTTGTCGTCCGGGTCTAGCGACAAGGCTCCGTTGGAGTCCTGACATGGGACGAGATAGCGACAAAAAAAACGAGTTAGGAGTTTTAGAGAGGGGATAAGTTGTCGGGGGGTTCAGTTCGGGGGGAAGGCAGGCCGGAAGGTAGGAAGAGGGATAGGCACAAGAGATAGGGTGACAGAGGAGAGGGGGAGGTGATGTGGAGGGCTAGAGAGAATGGAGGGAGGGAGTGAGGACATCACGGAAGGGAAGGGGGGGGGGGGGGGAGGGAGGGAGGGAGGGGTCAGCAAAGAGATCGAGGGAGGGGAGTGGAAAGGGAAGGAGGGGGGGATGGGCAAGGAGTCCATGGAGGGGAAAAGAGGCAGCGGAGGGAGAGGAACAGAGGGAGAGAGGTGGAGGAACGGGGAGACTAGAATAGTTAACTGGGCCAGTTGGCATTGCTTTCGTCACAACGTCTCTCACCTTGTTTACCTTGTCAACATTAGCGTGGTAAAAGCGACAAACAACCACCACCACCACCACCACCACCATCATCCACCACCATCGCAACCACCACCACCACCACCACCCCCACCTCCATGAATGTATGTCACACACTCTTGGAAGAACCGAGAACTCATCCACACCTTGCCATACAAATCCATGCCACAATGAAAGACCACGACCACCACCTCGCCAACACCCACCACCACCACCATCACCACCGTCACCACCAGCTCACAAAGACAAGCCACATATTCTTCAACACCGAAACACATCCACACCTTGCCTCGCACGCAGCTCCAGTACATGCCACTTACTAGTAAACCCACACTAACCTACCTCTCTACCACGCGTGCACCATAGAAAACAGGACCTACGGCACACACAAAAAACTATATATTTATCTATTATTACTTAACAATATACGGTCCAGTTTACTATGGCCCCCCGTAATAGAAGCTTCCGAGGGGGAAAAAGTAGAAAGAAAAAAAACGGGCACAGCGTCGGCCCAACGAAGCACCGCTGGGGTTTATAGGAGGCGTTTGTTCAGAACTGCAGTGCACTACTCGGTGTGGAAATATGAGGATAATTTTTTACTAAAGATTCAATATTGATACACGAAAACCAGGGGCACTACGTAGAAAAAAAAAAGAGCAAACGGAGCCGCACTCGCCACCATTTCGGAATTGAAAACAAACAAGCGGGTTGGGATTTTCGTCAGAAACCAGAACAAAAAACTTACTTTTTTTCATTTTTTGTACTTGATGTTAGTATACCCCCCCTGGCTGGGACTCGAAAATAGTGTGGGGTTTCGATATACCCGTTTTTTTTTTTTTTTCGTTTTTTTCCGTGTACCCTTGTACACACGGTTCTTCAATTCCGGGAGAGAGCGGTTACGAGCTAGACAGCTGTGAGACACGCGCACAACCGTAGTCGATACTCGCATGTACTGCTGTACGTCTTTCCCTCGACGCCCGATGAGATCTCACTCGTCGTTTTTTTTTTTTCGTCTGTGTGCAGGAAAGCCCGAAAGGGTTAACACCTGGAACAGATCATGTACAGATCATTCCCACTTCCACCATCTAGATCCTTCAGGACAGCTATCTTCCTGATCCGTATAATCTATAGCTCATGTCGTCATGTCGGAACCGCATGATCTGCATGATCTAGCACACAATTCCTAGATTAGACCTATCTACTTCAGACAGATCCTGCAAAGCATGCAATATAGGCAGGTTGGGACGTAGATGATCCAGATGATCTATCTGCAGATGATCTGCCCTACGAGTAGAACGTTTACACGCATACGAAGAGCGCTCACCTCAAGAGCAGCAACTTTCTCCTGCTTCATGAGCGTAACCTGGTCTTCCTCCAGCCCGAACCATCCCCCCTTCTCCAGCATGTCCTGCGTTCGGTCCCGAGTGTCGTCGCTGACCATGATGGATAGGGGAAGCTTGCGACCGTCCCCGTATCTAGCGGGGGGGAGCAATAACGCGTCCGCACGGTAGAGGGGGGTTGTGCTTATGTCACGCACGGCCATGATCATATGACCATAGACCCTCGCATCTCGACCATGCCGGGACGGATTAGCACGTCGGGTTTTTATCGACAGGGCAGGCATTACTCTTGCGCCAAGCGCGAAGCGCCGTGAGGTGTTCGGCGAGTCGCATGAAGGGTGAGCTGCATCCTACTGATAACCGCTTGTGAGGCGGACTTTCTGGCATACGCACGGCAGCGTCGAAGGAAGCGATAGCTGATGGGGTATGGCTCGAACGTCGGGAACTGAGGTTGTGGGCAACGGCTGAAAAAATACGATGGCTCCAGGTAGAGGTGAACCTATTTACCACTGCATCCTGAAAAATAAAAAATGATGGTTTATTAATTAAGTAATCAAGACGATTCTTGTGTTTAGGCACGGAAAGGAGGAACGCATTAAACGAAGAGGAACAATGAACAAAAATAAGTAATAAAAAGAACAGTACCCGTGTGCAAGAAAACAGAAAGAAACATTGAAAAACAAAACTAACTGAACTTCGGCAAGAAAAAATGCTGTTTGCCTTCTCGTTTGTTAGCTGTGCTGATGCAGGATCTGGGCGTTACCCGGCTGGGAAAAAAACAACAAAAGCAACAACTATCGTATGTAAGAATTGCAACCAAAATAAAATGGTAGACAAAAAAAGGGAAAATCGGAGAAAAAAAAAACACACACACACACAAAAAAAACATAAAAACAGCATAAAAACGAACGAAAACAAACAAAACCCAGGACACCCAAAAAAACATGTAAGACAATAACACAGAAAAAAATCGCTACCGACCACCAAACATTGATATCCCCCCTTTCTGCCACTCACTTGGCCTGTAGATGGAGGATCTGTGAGATATACAGCTCAAGGTAGGACGCCATGGTGCAAGTCTCGCTCGGTAGGCGCAGCTTGATGTCGCCGTAGCCCAACCGCTCCCCCAGCCCACCCGCAACCAGAACGAACCCACAGTATTTAACCTATGTTGTGAGAGGAGGGATTAGGGGGGGGGGGGGGGGGGGGGGCGAAGGGAGAGAGAAAGGGTAGGGAGGGAGAGGGCAGGGGAGTCAGGCCGGTGGCGGGAGGGGGGGGGTACTCATCGTCAAGCTTATGGGGGTGGAGTCATATGACCATAGACCCTAGCACCGCTCCAATGCGGGACGAGGTAGCACGTCGGGTTTCCACCGACCAGGCAGGGGGGGGGGGGGCAGGAAGGTGGGACGTGAGCACGCGAGTGCACCACGCGCAACAAGCATGACTTGTGCTGCTGTGCAATCTTAATTGCGACAGCAGTGTTGAGGATACGTCACGCAGCAACCAACACGAGAGACAGCAGCCACAAAACCAACCACACTGCTGTACGTCAAGAGCTATCATCAGCCAGCCAACACCAGCGGCATCCGCCAGAAACCCTACGTACTACCAGGTAGGTATTGGGATAAGACAACACGAGCGAGCAAAAAAAGCAGAAAAACAGCTACAGCAGTCACACCAAGGAACAACAAAAAGTTTTCGCGACAGACATCAGCAGTTAGCCGCTCCCCAACCACACACGTCAATAAGCGCCTCGCACTACTGCTCGTTGCTGCTGCTGCTGCTGCCGCCGCTGCCGCTGCTGCCGTTTCCTTGCGAAAAAAAAAACAGAAGAGCAGCTACAATACGACCGAGCAAGAAAAGCAGAACAGCTACAGCAATCAGACCACGCAAAACGAAACAGCTCTCGCGACAGACATCGGCACGTTCCCCCACCAGACACGTCATTAAATGTATCTAGCTACTGCTCGTTGCTGCTCTGCTGCTGCCACCGCTGCTGCCGTTCCTTTGCAAAACAACACAACAACATCGACGCGAACCCGGTCTTGCTGGCCGCTTTGTACCCCAAATTAGGCAACCAAAAAAGCCGATAAAAACGCGGTCGTGTCAAAGTCTCGTACGCACATTCAGACAGAACACGAACTAGATCATCCCTAGACCCTAGCCTGCCGCCAGGACATGATGTGTTTAGGATCAGTGTGGTACATGTCCCACCCAGGAAACATGTGCTACGTAGGTCATGCAGAGCAGTACGGCTCCCACCGTGCGCAAGCACGAGCTGTAGATCACACAGAGCCGCGAACTGTCTGCCCTGTTGTCTGCTCTGCGAAACATCTACATCATGAAGCGGGAAGCATTGCCATGCCGCCCGGGGACGTCGTAAACCTCTCCGCACGCTGCAACTCGGACAAATTCACTACGTGCCCCCCAAGCCGTCGGGGATGTGCTTCGCGTGACCGACCTCGCGCAACCAGCGCTGCAAAACCTTGTCAATTGTTTCGCACCTCGAATTGATCTTCTACAGATCATCCATTCCCACAGTTCATGATCTAGATCTTTCAAGGCAGATAGATCATCTGTTCCCGATCTTGAAAGATCTGTATGATCTAGCTCATGTTGCCGGGTGGGACCCGCATAAATCCTCACCATCTGGCACATGTTTCCTGGGTTGGATTTGTGCTATGCAGATAGACCCTGCGCAAGCTCTCACAACGGCAGCTGAGGAACTAAATGATCTAGATAGGTAGATCACGATCTATCTGTGGATGATATGTCCGAGGGTGTCAACTATGTTCGACGGCTTTCCCCTCAGAAGTCGATTATTATAGACGTTGCGGTTTTCAAGTGGCTTCAGCGCCCACCTGCTCCATCCCGCGCTGCTCCAGGGCGTCGTACTGCTCCGTCCCCAGCTCGAGGCGCTGCCCCTCCGGCACGGAGGGTTTCCATCCGGAGAGGGGGTTGCTTCCTTCCTGAAATACGATGCCGACATTGACCCGCAAACAAACCACAGAACAAAACACACCGGCACGTTTGTCATATGACCAGGTACCAGATACACCAAAAGCTAACGGCCAGCTCGCGACAAGTTAACGACCAGCAAGTTATGCTAACGGCCAGCAGAGCTACGGATCGGTGCGAGTAATATGTATATATATATATTTACATTGAAGTGTCCCAAATATAAAGCTTGAGGTTGACAATATGTGCGCCCGATCTTCCAGTCTGAAATGAGATTGGGCAGCTCAACGTAAACACCAAACACGTGCTCCCCGCCTAAAGAACGCATCACCATATCACTGAAAACCGGTAAAAAAAAACGCGCGCCTACACCCCACACAACCACCGCACACCAGAACAGCCACACGCAACCACTCGAGGCTCACCGTTGCTATCCGCTGTAACAACGTATCGCCACATGACAATACCCCTATGTCCGGAAAAGTAAGGACCATTTGGATGTTGATATTAAAGACCAAGCGGTTATTACATTCCCAGACATAGTGGTACGAACTAAACCGACACGGACATCCCCGCCGCTAGCACAAGGAGCCGCCAGCAAGGGAAGCCGGAGCGACATCAAGCGCAACCGAAGCATGGTACTGTATCGCCCCCCCGCCCACCCTCCCCCGCCCCCACTCCATCATTTTACAAGCCCTCCTCTCCCTCCTTTTCCTCTTCTCTCTACCCCCCCCCTTCCCCTCCCTCCCTCATCCCCCCCCCCCCCCGCTCCGTCCCTACCCCCCCCCCCCATACCCCCCACCCCTACCCCCTACCCCCGCCCATGTTTGTACGTACAGTGACAGCGTATATTTACCGCGTGCTGCTAAAGAGGTAGCATATCACGAAAAAAAAAATATTACCACTAATGAACTCCTATTAACAGGGTGAGTGAGGGACCGCCCAAATATCGATCGAATCCCATCTCATATTTACAATGTTGTGAGTTGTATCCCTGTACAAAACCCCTGGGACTGCTGTTCATCTTGACTTATTTTCGTCGTTTTTTATTTTTCGGGGGGGGGGGGTTCGTAGAGAGATTCTCAGGCGAGGAGCCTCAGAAAAGTTAGAACCACCCCTCTCCATCGCATAGAGCACGCGTCGAATACCCGATATATCAGGCGTGCGATAACAACGAAGACGCTAACCGGGGGGGGGGGGGAGGCGGGGGGTTAACGCCCGGGATGACGGCTAGCCAGGCAACCTGCTGGTGGAAAACCCTCCCGAGTCTAGAGCTAGAAAGCGACAAGTGACAACAACAACAACAACAACAACAGCAAAGCAGAAAAGATAAACCCGGTCCATAAAGTATGTACTGGTACGTACATGCCTCGTGCGCGTATAGGCTTCTTGTCACGGGGGTACGAGTACTGTAGGGCTTTCTAGTACCTGCGATGCCGTGAGCAGCGTCCTCGCCCTCTCGATGTACGTCGCCAGCCCCCCCTCGGCGGGGTAGGTGTCGTGAAGCGCTTGCACCTGAGGAGGTCGAGGAAGACGGGAGGGGATGGGGGGGGGGGGGGGGGGGGATGAGGACCGCGCAAAAGCTCACCAAAAAAGTAAAAACCCGCACTAATGTTGAAACCAAAAGGCGGGGACGCGACAAGTCTCTCCTCGGAGGGTCGGAAAAAGCCTCCGTGTTGCGAAAAGTTAGAGAGACTTCTGGCTTCATTGATCCCTATCCCTACACCAGATACGAGTTAGAGCGACGACGGAATGTTATAACATGAAAAAAAAAAAAACAGATGACAAGCTCTTCTAGTCTTTCCCCCGATTGTTTAGTGCTCAAAAATGTCACGTAAATCGCGTGTACTGTAGCGTGCATTGTTGTAGCCTGGGTTATAGCGTGCGTTAGAGCGTACCGGGTACGTTTTTGCGTACTCATGTGCTGGTGTTGTGGCGTGCATTGTTGTAGCGTGGGATATAGCGTGCGTTAGAGCGTACCGGGTACGTTTTAGCGTTGCTCATGTGCTGGTGTGGCGTACAGCGTTCGCTACGGCCCGCGTGGGTTGAAGAGGGTATGTATGTTTCGCATACGCCATCGTGGCATGCTCGTGTCACAGAGAGCGACGCGTATCCTTGAGCTTGAGCTATAGCGTGCGCGTGGTACAAAGCGTGCGCATGTCTTAATGGTGCGATACAGCGGCGCGTATCATAGAGTGCGTTAAGGCTTGCTTGCGCACAGGCGTGCGTCATAGCTTGTGACAGATCGTGCGATACAGCAGGCATGCGCATGAAAATGCGTGCGTACGATTTAGCGCGCACGGGAAGCGTGGTATGGCGTGCGGTATGGCTCGCGCTATAGCGTACGTTCTAGCTTGTGATAATTCGTGCGCGACACATTGCATACTGGTATGCTATACATGGCGTGCGTACGATGGACATTGTAGCCTGTGTCATGGCGCGTGCGATACATAGCGTGCATTCTCACGAAACAAGAATAACACCAGCCGCAGCGGGAAACTCAACACTCAAAATCGATACCTGAAGGACGTTCAGCCGATCGCCCTGCGATAAAAACATCACGACATGCCCGACATAATAAGCAAGCAACTCCCGTACGCGATCTCATGCGCGTGTCTCGCCTGCTTGAAGAACCGGTGTTTTTCGTTGTCATCGGTCCCGGGCATAGGCCAGCTGTCCATGAGGTGCACCTGATTCTGCTCGCAGAGCATGGTCACGAGGCCCACCTGACAAAAAAAAAAAAAAAAAACACGTGGGCCGAACACAGCAACAGGGGGAGGCGTTCCGAACATCAACAGCAGCGACGTAAAACCACAGACGCCCACAACAGCAGGAACGACAGCGACAACGACGACATTGACAACACCAACCGCGTCGACAACAGCAGCAGCGACAACCGTACGAACACATCACTAAAACCAACACCTCCAACACCACCAGCACCGACAAAATAAAAAAAAATCAACACCAACAACACCAACACCAGCAATCACCAGCACCCCCCACCACCACTATCATCACCAACCAAAAAACCCATCCTCTCAGCAGCAGCAGCACCACCACCATCACCGCCACCACCACCACCCTCACCTCTTCATCCGATAGCACGCTGTTGTTGTCGAGGACAGCTCTCGGCAGCACCGCCCCCGGTGCGAACTGCGAGAGTGCCTGCGAAAATGGGAATAACAAAAAACAAAAACAAATACGAAAGACATGACGTGTACTTGAGCCGTACGAAATGACCACTCTGGTTGGAAATATAAGAACCGTGTAGACATTGATATAAAACACCAAGCGGTCCTTGTATTTGCGTCCAAGAGGTATACCCTTACACCCATCAGGCAGGTCACGGATTCAGATCATCTAGATGCTGTGTTTGCCGTTGCGATATATCAGCAGTACGGTGGCCCCTGGTATACAGACCCAAAGCACGCGCGCGCGCGCGGGGGGGGGGGGGTGTACTCACTATCATGCATGGCCGTAGTCGAATGACCAGACACCCTCGCATCCCTACAATGCCGGGACAGAGCACGTCCGGTTGTCACCGACTAGGCAGACATTGCTTGCACCAAGCGCGAAGCGCCGTGAGGTGTTGGGCCAGTCGCATGAATGGTGAGCTGCATCCTACTAAGAACCGCTTTTGAGGTGGACTTTCTTGCATGTGGATGACAGCATCCATGAATTGATTTAATTTCTGGTGTGGCCACTTCCAGAGACCGCAATGGGGGTACTATGTAACTGCCTCCTGGGTGCCTTACCATATACACGCTGCATCATACGACCATCCCCCTTGTGCGGGAATAACGGTTCTCCCCGCACAAAACAGGACCTAACTCGACCGCCAGCCGTGGTGACCGCAGAACAAAAAAAACAACTGTACCCTGGTTGCCAAGCTCACGCAGTGAGAGGCGTGTGTTTTACAGCGCCCTCGCCAACCGACGTCAACCCAACCTATATACCTGGTATATACCAGGTATACACCAGGTGTGTATACCAGGTATACACCAGGTATATACTATAGGGAGAGGGGGGGAGAGGGATACGGAGGGAGGGAGAGCGCACGTTCATACTACCATTAATCCTAGAAGATGTTCGATTCAAGTCGGACTGGAACATGCCCTGCACAATGTCGGTGGGCAGTTGAAAAAGCAAATCCACCTGCAAGCAGTAATCGACACTCTCTCTCCCCTTTCCGTCTCCTCCTTTCTGACCGTTACCGTATCAAACATCGAAATCGCATCATTTTTAATTTTCGCTTGTCGAGTATCGTTTGGAGCTCGATTCCTGATATCGTGACCCCCCTCGCGCCTCCCCTTTCTCTTCCTATCCTCACGTCTCCCGTCGACATTGGACTCATGCTGGCTTCGCTGGTCGAATCATTAATCTCCGTGGCGGTGACGACCGAGGTCATGGCTGCTGCGATGGAGTGTGGGACTCTCTCTCCTCCTCTCTCCGACGGTTTCGTTTCGTTCCGTTCCGTCCCGGCTCGTTCTGGTTCGCGACGACCAGTATGTTTCACCGCGGTTGCTGCTGCCGTTTTTCTCGGAAATGAAACTGTCGTGCCGAAGGAAGAAGCGGGAAGAGGGGGGGGGGGGGGGGGGGGGGGGGGGGGGGGGGGGGGGGGGGGGGGTGTACTCGATAGGAGAGATGTACTCGATCTCTGCATGGCCGTAGTCGTATGACTATAGACCCTCGCATCCCTACAATGCCGGGACGGAGCATGTCGGGTTTTCACCGCCCAGGCAGACATTGCTTTAGAGGGGGGGGCAGGAAACAACGGATCATTCCAAAACTCCAACCCGCCCTGAGGTCGTGTCTTCACTCCCTAAACACAGCGATTGGAACGGAACGTGATGGTCCCCAACAATTGCTGCCGATTTTGACTACGAATTATTTTCAAGGTGGATAGATTCCAAGCGTTCCCACCTTGTCCCGTCATTATTTGGGGGAAAAGGAACCAAATGCCATAAAAACTCAAAATGGTAATCCTCGTTCAGGTCGACCGAACGGACACAAAGAACGAGATGAGTCGCAGAGATTGGTGCTGGGAGTGTTGCACTACTCGCCGGCAAATATGGGGAATGGCGGCAATTAGGATGGTGACGAGACCGCATAAATCCCGGTACGTGACGGCAAGTGACGGCTAGATACGGGGACACCAACGAAGCGTCCCCATATTTACAAAAAAGCCGTGCAATACAATTGAAAGTTGCATAATGTTTTACGATTTTGTTTTACTACTTTGTTTCGACGGAAAAAAACCAACATGACGTTGCCAAGAGCACGCGGGCCGCTTGAGGGACAACGAGATAAAAAACGATATACAGCAGTGCTGCTCATTGTGCCTTTTTACGTTCACAAGGGGTTTCCAGAGGCATCTGTAGGCGTTTTTGTGGAGGGGATGGGGGTTTGCGGGATCGTGACGAACAAAAAAAACGGTGACGTGCCCGAAGAGACGTGGTGACGGCGCGTACCGGGAGACGGCATTCCCCATTTTTGCTTGCCTGGAGGCGCACGGGCGTATGGGGATGCATGGGACGACATGGGAGCACTCGATGGATCATGTGCAGACGTCACAGCACTCGCCTGCGGCAGGACCCGCGCACTATGGCCATGGCCTGACCACGAGGCTTGCCATTGAAAAAACAGGGTCTCGAACGAGCCTCAGGCGATATCTTTCTAGCGAAAACGCCCAACTGATCTTCATAGAAACTACTGTACAGGAGTCCTCGTCGAGCCGTGACGGTGATATATCACAACTTCTAGCATGTCCCGAGGGTGTCAATTGGATGGAAACCACTGCCTGCTGTGAGGCATGCCTTGCGCTGCATAAGCGTGCGAACCTAACCTCTGTGCCAAAAGCACTCGCTGCGCCCATATGACGATAAACCCCCATCCTAGAGACAACCAGCACGGTCCCGCCGCGAAAATCAGATGGGTAGTTTTAGTTTCGGCCTGTTCAGCATCGGGTGCCCAGAACTCCAATCGGACACAAAACCCCTAAAAGCGGGTTGGAATGGAACGAACGACCACGAATCAAGCCGAACGATCTCGTTCCGTTTCAACCAGTCAAACCGGTCAAATATAGTTAAGAAACACCCTGAGGTCACACCTGGCACATAATTACCGAACGCACGCATTCAGGCGTGGTACGACAGCACCGGACTTTCCGGGGTCCCAATTACTCTCTGCCTGCGATCTGCCGTTCTGCTGCGGGTGTGAAATATTTATACCTGGAACGTAAAAACCCTGCGTAGGCCGAGGGGTGGACAGACCTTGATAGTAGATCTTTATGGGGGTTTTGTGTTGGACGCCAGAAGCCGACCCTCCGACCCAAACCCTAACCCGAACCCGAACCCTATGCCAGTGGCCAGTGCTGGGATGCTGTGCTTGTTAAGACTCTAGGTTGGCTCGGCCGGCGTGGATGCGGAGCTTGGGAAGACTCTAGGTTGACTCGGGATGACTCGGGATGCTGTGGCTGGGAAAGACTCGAAAGTTGATTAAGCCGCGTAAGGCATACCCCTAGCCAATCAGAGTGCCTAATTAGCTACCTCAGGAAGATCTACTATCATGCTTTGTCCACTACTGCGTAGGCCAGCCCGCCAGCGGCGAACCCCGTGCTTGCAAGTAACTTATCGCATGCAAGTTGAACGGGTTTCGGCCTTTGAGCGGCGGCACTACGGTGATGATGATCAGGATGTTCTCACATTATCTCACTTCCCCGAAATCCTTCCTGTGGTCACACAACAGGCTGTAAATTAAAAAAAGGCATCTCGACGGGAGAAGAAAAAACAAGTTCGTACCTGGTACGAAATAGCGCGCACGACTACTGTATCATACCAGTCCGAAAGGGAAACGGTATTTATTAATAACGACCTGTGGTATGCCATCCAGTATCACTCGCAACCAAAGAGCACCAGGAACATACCTAAGATGGTATTATGTACGTACAATCGACAAAAAAGAATGAAGAAAAAAGTGAAAAGAAGTAACACGAAGAGGGAACAGAGAGAAGAAAGGAAAGAAGAAAGAAAAAGGAACGAAAAAAAATACAAGGAACAGAAAAACGACGCAAACATGATCCCAGGGCGCAGGTCGAGTCCTGACGACAAGATTGCTGCTTGCTGGTACAATTATCAGTCCTATGATACGTCCAGCTGATGGACCAACACACCGCATAAGACAACACCCCCCTTGCCAGGTGGGACGGATTTCAGGCCCGGTTTCCTCTAAAACATGGTATACTTGTATGCAGGGGACAGAGAGGGGAGAAGAAAGGAGACGAGAGGTCCAGGTACTTTTTGGGGGGAACAAAAGAACAACAAGCAACCGTACCCGTAGCTACTAATAGAGGCAAGGAGAGGTTCACGTATGCGGGGGGAGGGACAAGTCTGTAGACCAAAAACGTACCCCGCAGCGTTACCAGCACCCTGCCCGCGTGGCACCATGCGAGCACTATTAATATTGAGTACTTTTAACGATCTTGACATGCTAGTCGTACGGTATCATACATGTGCTACGAGTACGTACCAGGTCTTGTGGTACAGCAGTGGTTATGATATTACAAGAGTACCAGGGTACAGAAGAAGTATTAAGTTACGCAGTACGAGTGCATGAGCAGCAGCACGTATACACTCGATCTTTGAAAGGTGGGACACTCCCACCGGAAACGGGGGGTGCGGTCGAAGGATTTTCACGAACCGGAAGGCGCGCGTTGCCTCCCCGCTTCCGCCGGAGGACGACAGGGAAGTGGGCTTTTCCCTATAGCGGTGCCTGCCTAGGGGCGCAAGGAACAAGGATCCCAGAGCACTGCTGTGCCGTATATTTGCTGTTACAGCATGAGCGACTATATCTATATGCGCTGCAATACCGGTATTTGTGCTGTTCAGTGTTGTCTGCTGCTGTTCCCCCACGATCACAGAATCGATGAATAGTGACAACGACAGGCGAACGGCGATGATGTTTATCCGGGGATTTCGTTTCAGAACATATCTCCTGCTTTTGCCTCTCGGCTTCCCCTACAGGACCATACACCCACGGAGCGCTTCACATCCACAGCCCTCCTTGCACGACCTACCCAAGAGATTTTACACCGCTCACCTCTGTGCTCCAGCAGCGTTAACGTAAGCAGTGTTGACCAGGCGATGCAGCGGAGAATTTCGTCCTTGGTAAAATCCCGGTTTGATACGGCAACCGTACTTGTGTGGAACTCCCCGGATATTTTAGAGGTTAGCCCGCGTTTTTTTCGTGGCCTGTGCTCCTGTGCCGCTACTAGTGCTACTCCTTGCGACCCTGAACTACCTTGCCTTGTAGAATTCGACGGAGCACTACGACCATGCCGAAAGGAAGGAAGCGCGCTATCAAGGCCGCCACGGCGGATGAAGTGGAGGTGATTTTCCCCCCGCCCGTCTTTGTAGAGCCACCGATGGCATTGACAGGGAGGCAATGATGTCCTCTCTGGGTAAAGGGTGTCCACGAAACGAAGCAGGCCTTCTTTCCCATCAGCTGCTTGTAGCACTAAGAAGTGCACTAACTGGCAGCAGCAGCAGCAACAGCCGCAGCGTTTTTTTTCGAGAGCTCATGGCCTAGTTGTGTATTGAAGCCATGCCTTGCCGCTGTTGAGGGTCACTCGTTGGGGTTCTTCACTTGCAGGGTTTATCTTACGCACGTCGTGTAGAGTTCGTAGACTGCTCCTGCACCTGAACTCTGCCTCTAGACCTCTCTTTGTTCGTACGAGCACGTGCGTAATGACCGCCGATACTCCGCGGGGGATTACAGGCGGCTTCGACAACACCCTGTTGCCCATCACGAACCGCTTCATGACCCGTAGAACTTCGGGGAGGAAAGGGTGATGAAAGTACACGAGGATTGTGGAAGGCATTAATTAGCCACACGAAGCCTGGGGCTACTCGCTCGTAAACACAAACGTTACGTCGTACACCGATCCTGTGGTAATATGGAGGAGCCCCACGTACGTATAAGGAGGAGCCCTACGTAAGTATAAGAAACTCAGGCTGAGGTTTTCGGGGAAAAAAAGAAATTCGAGAGCGGTTATATGCCAAAGTTAGTGTAAAAGACACTGTTTTTATCAAATACGAAGTCAAGCGTCGCCCTGTTTCTTATACTGCTGTGATTATGAAAGGCCGGCACGGCTGTTGCACGTATGGTATCAGCCTGACCAAGAATATAGTGCCCGTTTAGTATCAACTTAAAAACTTCAGATGTTGATTATATTACCGACCAGAGCGGTGCCCCAGGCCCAAAGTAGTGGTCCCTCATTTATCACATGCGCCAGCCAACTAAACCGGCACTATAGCGCCGACCGGCACTAATCCCTCCGCACATTTCCACACTGGTCAATCCCATACGATGTACCAAGCATGTTGACTCGCGATTTCACAGGCACTGCTCTGTATATACAAGTACGTAGCGGGTAACCAGCGCTAAGGAGGGATTGCTGCGGTATTAATATTAGTAGCATGATGTTAGGGTCGTGCAAGCTCTTCACGCCCGCGCACCACACAGAGCAGTACGATAAGAGACTGCTGTCAAACTGCTGCTGAGCGCACCCACGCTCGCTGTCAAAGTGCGGCTGAGCGCACCCACGCTCGCAGGCAGCACGCAGGCAGCATGTTAATTACGTCCATGATGTCGCACCGCTTATGCTCGAAGTAAGAAGCAGCAATGCCTCGAGGATTTCTTCGGTACAAAAGGCTTTCGACCTTCTTGTGTTCGTGCTTACGTCAGGCAACCAGGCTTTTTTTTTTGTACCCTACCACGCGTTTTCATGCTGCAATTGGTGTCCTGTATTCTGAAACACGCATCGTCGTCTAGGTACCAGGTATCTTTTATATTACGGGGGTACATAGTTAATAGGACCTACGGTATACACAAAAACCTATATATTCACCTATTTTTACTCACAATATTTGGTCCTATTTACTATGGTTCCCCGTAATAGTAGTTTTCGAGGCTAAACAAACGGTAAGTATGTAAGTATGTAACATTCCGTCCCATAACATAAGAAACGGATATAGACTAATTTTGAATAAAAAATGCTTATATTTCGGGACAGAGTGGTATGCGTTATTCGAAGCCCACGACCAGGCGAGTCAGGCCAGTTGACTCATTCTTGGCCGTACCGATCTACGGACACCCACCCTGAACAGATCATGATCTAGATCATCTGTGAGTAGGTCCTCGCCTGCCATCGTGAGAGGTAGTTGCGAAGGATCTGCCTTTTAGGGCAGATCATCCAACCCAGGAGACATGTGCCAGATGGTGCAGATTTGTACGGGTCCCTACCCGGCATCGTGAGCCAGATCATGCACGATCGGGAGTTGATCTATCTGCCTTGAAATATCTAGATCATGAGGTTGGAATGATCAGTAGATGATCTGTAGATGATCTGGCTGGGGTTTGTACAGGAGCGGACTCAGACAACGCGGGATTTTTCCGGCAAGGGCTGCTTTTTCTCTGCGTGGAACTTTCTCTCGCTCGCGGCACGAATGGGAGGTATACAGGATTTTAACTACCTGTCGTACTGCTTGCTGTGCTGCTATCTATGACAGCTGTGCACGAAATGTGCCGTCGACGTGGATATTACAGCGGAAGCGGTTTTGCACGGATCATCTTTTATGGAATGCTGACGATCTTCTGCATTGGTCGCATTAGCTGGCAGCGGGCATGCTGTACAGGGAGGGGTAACTGCTCTACGCCCCCCCCCCCCCCGCCTTCGTTCCTTGTGTGGGGGGGGTGAGGTTCTTAGACGTGGATACAGCTTCCTGGGCCAAGAAGTGGAGTTGTGACTCGGGTCTACTTTGCCCACACAGCCCACTGCTGTGCTTGGTCGGACCGGTGACTGTACGGAACATTCCGCGACCATGTAACCGCCAGAAGAGGGATGGGTGTTCATGACCTTGGAAGGCTGAATTTTGATAGTTGGTCCGGGTGAGGGATGTTCCTGCTTGGCTTGGAAAATTGGGCGAGCAAGCCATCCGGAATGGGGTCCAGTTGGGTAGCGCAGCATCCCGGTCGGCGATGTTGTGTTTCGTGGGCCCCGAATGTAGCGTCTCTCGTCCGGTTTACCTGTCGCAATACCGCCTTGGGAGGTTCATGGAACACCCACCGGTCCGTCACGTCGTACGTCTGGTTCCTGGTCCCCGAATGCAACATCCCTCACCCGCATTTCCTATCGAACTTCCGCCTCCCGAGGTTCATGAAACACCCACCACTCTTCTACGAATGGCTCACGCACAACTGAGGGCTGTTTTCGAGTACGGCCTCTGGTTTGACGTCGCACAGCGCGGTACAACCGAGCCAGCAAAACATGGTGCTACGGTTGGTCATGCAGATTCCACGGCTCCCATCCGGCCACATGAGCTAAATCGGTACGGTAGAGAGCAGGGGTCCATCTATCTACCCGAAATATCTACACCGTGGAGTAGGGCACTCGATGATCTGTCAGGTGATGCTTAGAATATGGCGTCTTTTGACGGAAGATAAACAGATTTTTCGATTTTTGTGTCGGTCAGCAAGAAGCAGCGCGAGCACCGGCACGCACCCCCCCCCTGAAGCTCACTCCCCCTACGCCGACCCAAAACCCAAGACCTCGATTCAGATCCAGACCCCACCCATGACTCCAACCCCACTCCGACCATTTTCAATCCCCGACCTGAGCCCCGGACCCCTGACTACTTCCCCCTTACCCTACAGTAGATCCCCAACCCCGACTCTAGCTCTGCCCTCAACCCCCACACCGGATCCTGACCCCCAACTTAGACCCTCATCGCCGGTTCCGCCTCTGCCGCGCCTTATTGTCCCGACCTGTCCCTCGGGCCACAGCCCTGACCCAACGCCCACTCCCAAGCCCAGCCCTCGCCTCCAATCCCTGTCCAAACCCCCCACCCCCGACCCCCAACACACACCCCGCCTCCGCCTTCCCGGCGCATTGTTTCCCCGACCCGGACCCCGGGCGGCGAACCCGACCCAACCCCCATCCCCTACCTCTATAGCCCTTTCCACAATCCCCATACCCCATTACCCCCAACCCTCACCTCCATTTTTCCGACTCCCACCCCTGGCCACGATCCCCTCCCACGACCCAACCCCCATCCCCTACCTCTATAGCCCTTTCCACAATCCCCATACCCCATTACCCCCAACCCTCACCTCCATTTTTCCGACTCCCACCCCTGGCCACGATCCCCTCCCACGACCCCCAATCCCAATGTCCCCAACCCTCACACCGACCCCGACCCCCAATCCCGCCTCCGCCGTCATTCGTTTTGTTTCTTGACGAAGGACCCCGATACCGTCGGAGGAGCGGAAGACGACGAGTTCATGATGGAGTTGGAGGCTGCTAGGGCGATGATGGAGGAGCAGACGTCGCGACGGGAGGCGTTACGGAGCGGGGAGGGGGAGGGGGAGGGGGAAGAGAACGCCGCTGTGGGGGGAGGGGGCGGGGGGGCGGTGGCGGCGGCGACTTCGGTTGGATCGTACAACAAGGTATATGGGGATATATATATATATATATATGTATGTATGTATTTTGTGGGCGGCAGCTCGGCAGTGTTTTTTTTTTCATGCTTGCAGCCAGAGTCTCCGCGTTGTACGGACATGCGAGGACCGTTGGGGGTCTTTTTTTTTTTTTTCTTCAGTGCCCCAACGGTCCATACGTGTATCCATGGTGTACCCAAGGGATCTGGAATTGCCGGGGATGTTTGGCTGTTCACACTGCTTAAGTGTACCCAACCGGTCCACAATTTATACCTGGTAAGTAATATACAAGACGGTCCTGATCTTTGCGGACATAACGTTATCAGGCATGGTCTATGCCAGGTACGTCAACGAAAGAACCCTTCGGATTGGAGGAGCGATTAAACGAAGGCAATATATGTGGGGGTGTAAGCACATAGCACTTGGTAGCGACATCCGCGACGGAAGTCGGAGGCGGTGGGTTTCTAGGTAGGTTGGGGGGCGTCTCTGTATCCCCCCTCCCCGGCAAAGGCTTGCCATTAGTTCTTGTGTCGGGCGTTATTGGTCATTAGTCCAGTCCCGTGTTTCCGGCCGGATGTGATACGATAAATTTGTTTTACTATAGCAGTACAGGTAGCGTCAGGCACCGAGGAAGAGGAGTTGGAGTGGGAGGCGAGCGGAAGGGGAGAGGAGAGGAGAGGAGTTGAGGAGGAGGGGGAAGGTGGCGAGGGGGGGGGGGTGCGGGGCGGGAGGTGCCATGAATGTTCCGGCCAAGCGTGTCATGTTCTATGTATGTAGCGGTGCTTTTCGTCCGGACCGTTGCTGCCGGCCGGAAAGCCTGTGTTCGATTCTGTACAGCTTGGCTGGCCGTGCACACACTCTGCTATTCTTCCCTGTCCTCCGCACTTTTTTTTTTCATGTCAACACGTAGTGTTCTTCGTTCTCCTTTTCCTCTCCTAGTCTTTATCCTCGGTTACCCTCCGTTGTCCTCCCTGGTCTTTCCGTTTCCTTTCTATGGTTCGTTGTCCTATGTTTTCCTTTCTTACACTTTCCTTGCGTTTTCCCTATCGTTTTCTCTCTCTCCCCCTCCCTCTCTCTCCCCCCACCGCGGCTACTGTGGCCCGTGGCTTCCTATCTGTGGCTCCTGTGGGCCAGGCGGGTCTTCTTCAACACGCGGAGCAAATGACGCGCGCGATTCCTTGGGAGGAGACGCTGACCGTTTGCGACGTACCGCTCGAGCTGGAGGACGTGCACGACGATCTCAGACGGTGAGGGTGCCCGAAGCCATCCCCCCTCTTCATTGTCCTTTTTGCTCAGCCCTCATTTCTGGATTGTTTTGTTGGTGGTACATATATATATTTTTCGAATGTGTTGCTTCTCTCTGGGTCTAACTGTGCCCCCCCCCTCTTGTCTTGTTTATCTCCTTTTTTTACTGAACTTGATTCTTCTTGATAGTTTTATTCGTGCAACGATCGGTTGTGTTGTTTATCTCTAGCCGCCTCTCTCTCTCTCTCTCTCTCTCCCTTCTCCCTCTCTCCCTCTCTCTCTCTCTCTCTCTCTCTCTCTCTCTCTCTCTCTCTCTCTCTCTCGTCGCCCTTAGAAGTAAAAAAAAGGGAGGGGGAAAAAATACTGCCGCGTTTGCTTGCGACCTTGAAATCAGTCGCTCAGTCCGAACGCTGTACCTGAATCGCTGTCTCTGTGCGTGGGCCAATGATAAAAACGAAAACGGCCGCGATATTACGACCCGCCGCTAATAATATGTGCTCGGGCCTCGAAAAACGGAAATGACCGCAGTATTTCGACCAATCGCTGAATCGCTCGCTCGTCCGGTCGATACGGTCCGTCTTTTAACCGCGGGCTGGGCTTACTCGTTCAATCGATGTTGCATCCTTGAAAAAATATGTATTGTTTGAACTGCAAATAGGGAGGTGAGCTTCTACAACAATACTCTAGAGGCGGTGAAGCGCGGCCGGTCACTCCTCGCGGCGGCGAAGGTGCCTTACAAGCGCCCCGAGGACTTCTTGTGCGAGATGGTCAAGACGGACGCGCACATGAACAAGGTATTTTGATACTTTAAAAAAAAAAAAAATCATTTTGACGGGCTGTGTGCTGACTGGCGCAGCCGTACATCATTATCATACGTTACCACTATGCCCATCACGCAATGAAAATAAGACTACTCATTCCCCAACTACATATAATAAGGACCGTTCAGACTAAAATGAGGACCGTTTTGAATAAAACAAGGACCATTTTGACTACATATCGCTGCACAAATGGTTCTCGTATTTAAGGACACAGTAGTAGTTTTGTGTTGAATATTTATACACAAACTGCCCTTGTGTTCCGGAAGAGAGTTAGTTGTACAACGTAGAAATGAGCAGCCGGTATACTGGATCCTCTCAGTACACTGTCGCGGCGAAACCTCAGCCTGGCGGTGAACCCCCACGTAGCTTCGCCGCAAAGCCACCCCCATCCCCCTTTTACTGCTGGTGGGCGGGTCCCGCCAGAAGCGACCTGTTCAGAACGCGTTTTCGTTTCACTTGTCCATCACAGTTCGGGGCAAATGTGGGGGTCCCGGTTGGCAGCCGAACACGGTACTCTTTCCGCTCTGGTCGAGAATATTGTCCCGTTTAGTTCTCACGTCAGAGTCCGAATGGTGATTACATTGCTGGCCGGAGTGGTGATGGTATGTCGCGCGCGAAGTCCCGCCTCTCCCTCTCTCACCCCTCCCTACTTTGTGTGGAGCGTTTCCTCGTGCTATCGTTTGTTAGGGTTTCCGTAGCAGTTCATTAGGCGGGGTTTTAGGTGGTATGGGACGCACGTGTGTTCTACAGTATATCTGTGAGCTTCGAGGTGATTTTTTCTGTCTTTTACTGGTGCTCGCAGGCATTTTAAAGTATGCTGATTGTAGTGGCAGTGTACACGTACACTGCGCGAGAATCTATACAGCCCCGTGCCCGTTTTCACTTCAATTTCTTCTCATCTCCTCCCTTCGTCTTTGATTGGTTGGTTGGTCTCCTGATGAAGGACAGTCTGGTCTTCGAGCATACCCCCCCCGACCCCCTCACACCGGAAAACAAGTATAATCCATTCGACGCTGTAATATCCACACGCAAGAAAGTCTGCCCTGGAGGCGGTTCTTGGTGGGGGATGCAGCTCAACCTTCATATGCGTTTCGCCCGGCACCTCAAGGCGCTCCGCGGTTGATGGAATTAGCGACGTCCGCCTGGTAGACTAAAACCCGACGTGCTCCGTCCCGGCATTGTCGGCATGCGAGGGTTGATGGTCATACATACGAACTCGGCCTTGCATGGCACGAGATACACCCCCGCCCCTCCCGAGCGTGCCTTAAGATGTTTTTCCAGGTTAGCCCCTTGGGGTCTGCATCCTCTTTTTTGTGGACAAATCACTTGGAATTAGTATTGGATACAAGAGTGAAAGGACCAACCCTCCTCCCCGCGGCTCGCCTCCCTGCCTCCTTGCATATTTTTTTTGCTGTTCTTGTTTTGACTGGTGGACTTATTTGGTGCCTGGTGTATTTTATTTTCAGATCAAGGACAAGCTGATCTTCGAGCAGCAGAAGATGGACGCGTTCGAGCAGCGCAAGGCCAGGCAGGACCAGCGCAAGTACGCTAAGGAGCTGTCGTCCAACAAGCAGGCCGAGAAGTCCAAGCGAAAGAAGGAGGGGCTCGAGGAGATCGAGGAGTGGAAGAAGGGGGCCAAGCGAAGCAGGTATGTAGCGCAGCTGTCCCTCTGCGGTGTCGGTTGAGTATCGCCGGCCGCCCGCTATTGGGCGGGAGATAGAGGAGCGAAAGCAAGGCCCAAGCGAAGCAGGTACGGTGGTGGTGGTGGTGGTAGTAGTAGCGTGGTGAAGGTGGTGGCGTTGCGTGAGGTTGGGTTGGGTTGGATCGGGTCGGTTTTGGTGTCAGCTTGAGGTCTATACGAGGAGCATTGAGCTGTGAAAGAGTGGAGGCCAGAACAAAAAGGTGGTCCTTGGTGTTTTTGGTGATGGCTTTGTTGCTGCTGTTGTTGCCTCGACTGTTGTTGTTGTGCGTGGTGCTGCTGTTGCTGTTTGTAGTCGTCGTCGTTGCTGTTGTACGCAAAAAGAAAAATGCGAGCAAGATGCGCCTGGTAGTAAATGAAGAGCAACGTGGCAACCTTTGTTGTTTCTGTCGTTTTTTCGTGTTTTTTTCGGTTATGCCGTTTTCACCGGCTTTTTCGTTTTTTTTTTTGCCGCGTCGCTTTTCACGTGTTGAACTTTTTTTTGTCGAGCCGAGCAGGACAGGCGCCAACCACGTTGTATCGCGGCCTAAACTTTCCTTTCGTGACGTGACGTTTTGTTTCAGTTTCGTTCCCTTCGTTTTTTGTGTTGATTGTGACAGGAGACTCGTGTTGAATTTGGCGAAAGCATTTTCAGTCGCTGTCTACGTTTCGAGCGGAGGTCGGCACCTTACCCGGCCTTCCACTTTGCTAGTTTTCTTGTTACGTATATATATATATATATATATATATATTTTCATCATCACTTTTACTTTCCAGCCCACTCGTAGGAGGGTTTTACCCTCGACGATCTTCTGGACAAGCCGTGGTCGCAGGTGTCGTCCCTTCTCCCCCCCGGTACTTGCCTTTATTTTTTGTCGCGCATAGGGTTCAGCATTCCCACTGCTCGTCGATTTTCATCGAATGTAGCTAACTCACGCTCTCGAGCTTTCCGCTTATCAATTTTTTATGCAAGAAAAAGTCCCTACGAGCATGCACTCGGTGAGATTTGAACCCACGAAATTGATCTTGATAGGCACGCGGACCACCTACCAAGCCACCGGGGACGCCGGACTCATATACATATGTACAACAATATTTTTTTTTGCTGATCGTTTTGTTCGGTCTTTCGATTTCTGACTCGTTTTCGGAAAGTTCTTGGTTTCGATGCAAAATCTCCCAATCCATTTTGTGTGCTATTCGAAGGACGTCTGTGGCGGAATTCCGTCGCCTCCCGTCGACAGCTAACGAGTTAACGACCAGCCCCCGAATAGCTGACGACCATGTCGCGAGCATCCAACGACCAGTACGCGAAATCCCATCGACCAGCGCGCGAAAATAGATCGACCAGTGACCACAAGCTCTTTCTCCGTGTTGCAGCAGTTGTTTACCGGTATGATATCTCAGTATACATCGATAGTTTAGTTCACGTGTTGTTTTTGGTCGCCCTTCTCTTTTCTTCTCCGCAGACGAGGCCCGTTGGCAGTTAACGATGGACTCGACGATGCCTTCTCCCTATAACGACCAGCCCGCGAAAAAGTATTGAAGAGTGGGAACCGCAAAAGACCAACGATTTCAGCTTTCGAATTGTATCAACAGTTTGTCAACGTACGAAGTGTTGCTTCTTGGTCACCGCTCTGTTTTCTTGTTGGTAAGAGGAGGCCTGCTGGCGAAGGATGACGGACTCGACGCTGTCCTCTATTGCCTATGAAGACCAGCCCGCGAAAAGCTAACGACCAGCAAAAAATCGCCAACGACCAGCGAGTATACCTAGTATGTTTCATTACTGCGGATCTTGTTTTATAGTTTCATCTTGTGTTTTCGGCCCGCGGCAAGCTAACGACCAGCACAAGCCACGAACGACCATCGATTACAAGTTCACACTAACTCTCTGTTTAAGTTACACACCGGTACTATTTTGGGTCGCCTTTGTTTTTTTTTTTTTGTCGCAGGGGAGGCCCGCTGGCGGATGACGACGGACTGGACGCTGTTTTATCTGGAGGTGGAGCTAGGGGAGGAGGTCGACGAGGTAATACACTACTGCAGGCTTTACTGCTTTATCATTGATTGTTCATTGAACATTGTTTGATAATTGCTTATTGGTTGATTGATGAATTGATTAAAATTGCTGTTGTTGGTTGTTAACGGTTGGTTGGATTGATGGATTGATGGATGCCAGCTGTTGATTTAATTGTTTGTTGTCGATCGTTGGTTGGATATAGATTGATGGCCGTTGTTGATGGTTGGTTGATTGGTATTGTTGGGTGGCACGAGGGCGCCGATGAAGGGAAAAAGCTAGAGTTGTACATTATTTTTTATTTATTTATTTTTCATCGTTGATAGTTGATCGACTGATTGAGTGATTGATGATTACGAGGCCGCTGAGGTAGTTATTAAAACATAATCCTATGAAATTTGGCCGATGAAGTAGTTATTAAGCTTTAATCCTATGAAGTTTTGATTATTACGAGCGAGCGCAAGTTCTCGAATATGGACGGCGACAGCAAAACAGGGACCCCCGTCGAAATGGCGGAAATAGGAGGATCATTTACACTCTAATATGAAGACCAAGCGGTCCTTATAGCTACGGCCAAAGCAGCGGGCCAGACGTATAGACATACCATGAAGTTTTTTTTGTGTCTGGGCAGTCTTGTCGTCGCAAGCGCTGAAATTATGCCATACATCACACGACGGATCCGACTCGAATGGGCATGTCACAGTCGGTTCCAACGGGAGCTGTACGATATGGAGGATGCCTCGTTCACTCCAGATGTTGTGCGCATGCTAAAGGCCGAGGTGAAAGGAGACAGACCCCTGCTCTACGCGGACTCTTGGCCGGAGCACCTCGCTGTGCTCCGAACGGCACGCCACAAGCTCCTCCTGTTACGGGGGGACCATAGTTAATAGGACCTACGGTACACACAAAAACCTATACATTTACCTATTTTTACTCACAATGTTTGGTCCTATTTACTATGGACCCCCGTAATAGGGATCATTGGCTTCGAGCGCCGGCAACGCACTGACCGCCTCATGTCGTACGATATGGCCTTCACAAAGGCACAATGCGAGAGCGTTGAGACGACCATTCGCAACCGACGCCTCCTCCTTGCGGGGGCCGTCCTCCGCGACTGACCCGTCGGGTGATGTTCGGGACGATGATTGGTGAGCACCCGGACCGGGCCGACCAGTAAATAACTGGGCCAAATGTCTAGCAGACGATATCCGGATTTTTCAAGCCACCAAGGTGTCCACGGAAAGGTCCCCTTGGCTATTCGGAGTAGATACGCACGGTGTTATGGCCGAGGCCGGCTAAGAACAGCGGGAAGTGGTACCGGGGGGTCGTCGAAGCGGCGGACTGTTTCATGGCGAGGTGGCATAGCGACGAGGCGCGGAGAAGCCGGCTGCGCCCCGCAGCCGAGGACGCCAAGAGCGGGGACAAGGGGCGGGGGGGGGTGGGGTGGGGGGGAGCAGCCATATTGATACAGCTGCCGACGAATGCTGAGACGAAATGATAGATCGGGTGGCTAGGTATCGGTTCGACTAACCCTTTAATTTTAGCAGTTTTTTTTTTGTTTCTTTCTTGTTGAGTTGGTCAATGCGGGCGGGGGGCGTGACAGCGGCTGTACTGACAATTGACACCGCTATTGACGAGGGCAGAAAGAAGATCGCACAGGATGTGGCTAGGTTCCCGAATCGGGTTTCTAGCAGAGACGGGCACCCATGTTACTGTAACCGCCTGGAGTGATATTTTCTCTTTTCCTCCTTGCTTTTTGGCCGGTATCTCCCTGTGTTTCCTCCCCCCCCCCCCCCCCCCCCGCCGCCCTTATGTCGGTATCTTCCTCTCCTTCGCGTTGTTTGGTCCGTGCAGCAGCTATCTTTCCTTCTTGAGTACGAATGATTTCCTTCCATTTATAGCAGCCTTTCTGATCTCCTTGCGTGATTTGTATTCTGTTTCAATCCATAACTTATTCTTGTTTCATTGTTTTTTTGTTTTCTGGCCTTTGCTTGTGTTGTTGTTGTGTTTTCGTACCCGGTACGCTGGCATACTTTTCACTTGCTTTACCAATGAGTTTTTGCGATTATTTATTTTTGAGTTTGTGGTCTTCCTCTGTCTCACAGTCTGTGACCAAGGAAGGAATGAGTATCTCTCAAGGGTAAGGAATCAGGACGGACACTGGGTGTACTGATCAAGCTGGGTAGAAAGGACGATTTAATGCGAAGACAACACGTCTTTATTCGAAACGTGCCTCTCGACACCTACTTTTTACCTCGTTGTCTTTCAGGAAACGGCCGCCGAAAACACACAAAAAAACCGACCATCCACCGTCGCGCGCGAGTTGATGCCAGTCAGTGTAGGATCCTCCCGCGCGAGTTAGTTCCTTCCTATTCAACCACCACCAGCTATTCTATTCTCCAACCACCACGGCTACACTACAATCACACGTCGAAGTATTTTAGGCGCAGAAGGCGGCCTAAGCTAGTGCCCAAGAGATCGGTGGTGTCCACCGAGGGCGATCGCCTTCTTTTTTTTTTTCTCGTTCCGTCGCTTCTCGGGGTGGTGGCGGTGGCGGTGGTGTTCGAGGCGATGGCGGTGGCGATGGCGGTAGTAGTCGAGATGGTGTCGGGGGGGATAAGTGTCTGTGCTATGTGTTGTGTTTGTTTTGTTGGTTGGTGGTGGTGGTGGTGGTGGTGGAGGAGGAGGAGGAGGACGAGGATGTGCCGGTGGTGGTGGTGGTGGTGGTGGTGGTGGTGACGGATGGTGTTGTGAGTGTTGGTGGCAAATGGTGGTGGGGATGGTGTTGGTGATGTTGGTTATGTTGTTGCTGTCGGATGTTGGTGGTGGTGGTGGTGGTGGTGGTGGTGGTGGTGGTGGTGATGGTAGTGGTAGTAGATGGTGTTTGTGGTGTCGTTGGCGATAGTGGTGGTGGCGAAGAGGATGGTGTTGTTGGTGGTGGTCTTGGTGGTGGTAGCTGACGGCGAACGGGGCGGGGGGGGGGGGGGTAAGTTGACGCAGCATGCTCCGCGTTTGGACTCTCGCTTTTATTGCCTTGCGTCGAATGGCCTTTTGCCACGGCACCAGGTTATGCATATCACGCACACGTCCTTCCACGCGAAGCGAAGCGATGCGCAATGCTTTTGCTTTTGCTTTTGTTTTGCCCGCGATCTATGTATTTTGGTTTAAAGTTTACTTAAGAGTCCGTCTTAACGGGGAACGCTAAATTTCGTTGTTGGTGGAAATTTCAATTTCAATTTCAATTTCAATGAATTTTAATTTGATTTCGAAAAAAAAAAACGTGTTTGTAGCCTATCGGGAAAACGGCACATTCATTGTCAAACGCAAAGGAAATCGAAACAACCTGGAATAACGCCCAGCCGACAAACAAGCGACGAGCGCAGACGAAAGCGATGCGAAGTCTCCAGCGTATCCTCTGTTTCTTTGCTCGTTTGCTCGGTTTTCGTGATGGTTGGCCAATCGAGCAGGCCGAAAAATTGGTTTCGCGGCCGCCATGATATATTTTGAGGCGCCACCGCCGGGGTACTATGTGCTGTGGTCTGTGGCCGTGGGCGCAGGCAGCTATTGCTCCGGTCGCCTGTCGTTGAGGTTCGGGTTTTATCGCCTCGACCGTGGTCACCGAAGCGGCCAAGAATCACCCCAGACTCCAGCGGGGGTGTTGACCCACCATGAACATGCTACGTCAAAAGGCTGATCAACTCCTAAATTCGAAACTGAAATTAGAAAAATCACACGAATAAAGTCCCAAAAGACTTTTCACTGAAATTGTTTTTTTCCAATTTGCCCCTTCGAATCCTGCCTGGTCATTCACTCTTGGGCCAATCAGACGCAAATTAAATTAGAAAAAAAAAGGATCAAATTGAAAGGACCAAAAGTCCTCGATAAGATGGGCCCTTATGTATCGTTGTTCGTTCGTTTCGTTCATTTTTTTTTGTTATTTTTTTCTTTTTTTTGCCTTTTTTTTTTCAATGAAGGCGACGGAGGGCGCAATACGAAGCGAGAGGGAAAGGACAAGAAGTACGGCTTTGGGGGCAAGAAGAGGCAAAAGGGCCAGAGCGACCCCCGCTCCCTCAACGACCTCAGCGACTACAACCCCAAGCAGGGCGGCTCTGGGAGGTCGAGGCAGGCAAGATGAAATATTTCGAACCTTGCTTAGCATTGGACGCGGTGGTGGTGATGCGGATGTTGGTGTCGGCGGTGGGTGATACTGTTGTTGGTGGTGATGGTGGTGGTTTTGGTGTTGGTGTTGCTGTTCCTGTTTCATTGCTATCGTTGTTGTTGCGGTTTTGGTGTTTTTTGTACGGATGTCGTTGTTGCTGTTTCGTGTTTTGTTGCTTAGTATTAATAGTTGTTGTGGTGGTGTTGTCTTAGACAGCGTCGCTTTTTGTTGTTGTGGTCGATCTCGGCGACGGCAACGTCATGCAGGAAGCTCCGAGGGGTGTAGGCAGTCGAGTCCATTCAGTCCTGCTTTTATCTTCCATGGTGGTGGTTACGGTATGATAATGCTCTGCTGTGCCTGTTGCTCCTTCGAGGCTGGCGAAACCTCTAGTCTACAGGATACAATTTTCTGGTGTAGAAATAATGCTGCGGGTGGGAGTACGTAGCATTTTCTCTTTTGGTACCCCCACCGGAGATCTGGAGGCGTTTTTGTTGTGGACTAATCGGCTGGTAGGAAAGCCTTTCTTTTTTTTCAAGTTCACTTTACGTCGGTGACTGTCGAGGTGCTTCTTTTGACAGAAACGCAATTTCTGCCGGGTGGCTTTGCTCCACTGGATCCGTTAAATACCCACCGTGTGCTATGAATGGGTTGCGGTTGCCACGGAGTTCACGAGGAGTCGGCGTTTTCCCCACACTCTCACACAATGCGTGGTCTCTCTCAGCTCAAATCTTGATGCATTGAGTGTCAGCGGTTACATCACGTGTGTTGCGGTGCTCTGCACGTCGATATATAACCCGTTCTCCCGTTTGCCCGGCCTATGTACGATACCTCGACGTCTGCTCTATGGTTGGCTTTTGCCTTTTGAACCCGCTCGCGCGCACGCAGTTACGGGGCGTGGCAAGTTTTACTGGTGATAGCTGAAAGCTCGAAAACCCCTTGCACTCAGAAAGAAGATTGGGCCGTGCCAAGTTTCTCACCACCCCACTCTGGTCGGAAAAACAAGGACCGTTTATTCGTATATATGAAGACCCAAAGGTCGTTATATTGACAGACATCCAGAGTGAAAAAGTTGTCTACACAGTGTGTAGATATATACTTCGTACTTGTACAAGCTTTCCCCCCCCCTTCCCTCCCCCCCTCTCTCCTCCCCCCCCCCCCCCCCCTTTACGTCTCTCGCCGCCCCCTCTCTCCTTGCTCATCCCTAACCCCGCCCCCCCCCTCCCCTTATCTCCCCACCCCCCAACTAATGACATGATTACCCCCCCCCCCCCCCCTCCCCCTCCCCCAACCAATAATGTTTTTCATTTGTGCAGAAACCCGTGAAGGGCACGAATCGGCCGGGAAAGTCGGTGCGCACGAAGAACAAGCAGAGGAGAGGGCGAAGTTGATATGGGATTTGATAGTAAGGAGGCGTGCAGAAGGGGGTTTTGATAGCAAAATAATGCCTTCTATGTGTTAGCTTGTTTGCTTGCTTGTTTGTTTGTTCGTTTGTTTTTTTTTCGTTCACGGTTGGCGGTACACCAACCAAAGCAAAGCGAACCAGCAGCGGTTGCAAGCAGTGAGTGCAGTGGTGGCACAGTAAGGGTTTCTCCTTGGCCTTGGCTTGGCTTTGACTTGGCTTGAATAGGACCTGATCGGCCTCGCGTGGCTTTCGGCTGTGGGCGGCGGCGGCGGCTGCTGCTGCTGCTGCTGCTGCTGCTGCTGCTGCTGCTGCTTCTGCCCTCCCCTCCTATGGAATGCCTCGCGACGGTGGTGGCGGTGGCTGCTGCTGCCCTCCCCCCCTGGAACGCCTCGCGAAGGTGTCGATACCCCGCGTCCATCGCCGCCGCATGACGCTTTCCCTTTTAGGCCCCAGGTGTAGCCACGAAAAAAAAAAACATACCAGGAGTGTTCTTGTTCTAATCAACCGTCTACTCGGGGGGCGGGACGGGGGAGGGGGATGTACTCAGTGTCATGCATGGCCGTAGTCGTATGACCATAGACCCTCACCATCCCTACAATGCCGGGACGGAGCACGTCGGGTTTTCACCGACTAGGCAGACATTGCTTGGGGGGGCAGGGTGGGCAGTACAGTACCACTAACTATCTATGCCAGGAAGGAAAGAGGTAATGGTCTAGTTGGCGGGGGGGGGGGGGGGGCAACAGTTCGTCGCGACTGTCACGTCATCCTGCTGCGCGCGTGGTGGAGATAATCTTATGTTGGATGCACCTCATAATAGCTGCTTGATACGTAACGATCATCGGCGAAATTTGTCCTTGTTGTATGCCTTTTGTTTGCTTGTTTTATTATCCTCCGGCGGATTGGTAAAACTAAAAGCTTAAGCTCACCGCACTTCCACGTTCCAATTTCGTGTCGTGCGTCAATTTAGCCCACAGCTCCCGCTGCAACATCAGAACAGGCTGCTGTTATCCCTGGAGTCCGGGCAATTTTGTTATCTTGGACTTTACTGCGGCGTCTTGTTCAATATGGGTGTGTACACGGCACACCGAAGCCATCACAATCTGCGCGATTCGACTTTAATATTTTGTTTTGGTTATATGTTTCGATTTTTTTTAGTAGCCATGAGACTCGCGAGGACTCAGTGATGTCAGCCTCACGAGACCTCCGTTGTTTCAGTACTTTGACGTATTCTTGGAGTCGGTGCTTCAAAATGGTTGACTGCTATTCGCGAGTCAACGACTGAGTCCCGATGGCTGGGCAATAGTACTCTGCCGACCTCTTTTGTTTGCAGCGTGTAGTCTTGGTGTCGCTGCTGCAAAGTTTCGCTCCTACCCAAAATGCGCCTGACCTCTACAGTATAGTGTTATCGTAGCGCTGCTGCTATTTTTCGCGCCTACCCCAAAATGCACGTGCTGTTTTTTAGTTTCTGGCCGACGTGTTGCGAACGCATCGCACTCCTGTTTTTTGCGGCCGCTTTTCTTGAGCCCGACCAATCCCCGGAAATTCCATACCTCCGTCCAACCTTGTATTAAAATGATAACACCTGGTCTACAGTATAATGACCAGTGCGCGATGTATCACCCGCCCGTCCGGCTTGTTTCAAGCCCCCCCGTACCTCGGATTTTCCCCCAAGGTTTGCAACCCCTTTTTTTGGTCAGTCGGAGGCGTTCTTCGATAAAGGATCACACTATTTTTTTCTGAGGCTCTTCGCTTGACCTTAAGGAGCTCCGTACCTAAGCGGAAAGCGCGAAAGCGTGAGTTGGCTACATTCGATGAAACTCGACGAGCAGCGGGAATGCTGAACCCTATGCGCGACAAAAAATAAAAGGCACGTACCGGCGGGGAGAAGGGACGACACCTATCTGTGACCACGGCTTGTCCAGAAGATCGTCGAGGGAAAAACTTTCTACGAGTGGGCTGGAAAGTAAAAGTGACGATGAAAAAATACCTCACCCGAAAACTGACTGCAGCAAAGATCAAATTGCGTCCCGACGAATAATCCCATGGCCCGAGAATACAAAAAAAAAACGTCATTTTTCGAAACAAGGCTGACATTCCGACGATTTTGGGTTAAGAAACCGCGTTGTTCAGAAAACGTTTTTTTTTCGGAAATGTACTATTGATACCTCTGTCGTAGAACACGTCGGACGCGACCTGGCCGCACTACTACCCGTGCTCCTCCGCATTGTTCTCGCCGCTCGCAGACGGTCGCAACGACAGAACGCCGAAGCTATCACTACTGCTGCTTGTTTCGGCAGCTATGTCGGCGTTCCAAGGGGGTTGCAAATAGTTTAGGTATCACCCGGAAATGACGCACAGAGTGCCGATCGCAACCGTTGAGGGTCCTATTAATGGTCGCATGGCAGTGGCCCTGCCCCGATCGCGCTGTCAAGATACCCCCACACCGCGAGAAGCGTGCCGCACAACAAGCTCAAAGGTCCACCGTCGTTTTTTTGTCGAGTTGAGGGAGCGTGGGTGGGCGTTAATATATATATACTGCAGCGTTTTCTGTTGCGTTGCTTTCGGGGGGGTGGGGGGGGGGGGGGGGGGGGGGGAGGGTAGGGTGTCCATCACCGTTTTTGGTCCTATTCTCTGACGTTGCGAGCTGTTGTGTGCAGAAACAAATGTGAAGCTGCGTCTGAGACAGCATGCGGCATACGGGACCCACTGGCTTCGTCTCAAAGCAGTTGTTGTCGAAGAATATTTCGTCCTCAAAAAGAGTCGTTCTACGATAGGGCTTCACCCCATTTTTTCTGAGGCTCCTATGTCCCCCCGAGGTATATTGCGGAATTTCAACGGGGACAAGCATATGGCTACGACTGGTGGTCCGGTAGTGCACGCCTCTCGTACGTGTACGTACGCATTGTGACCAACCATGTAGAGCACCAGTTACACACTCATCATCCTTCAGCTGGGGACCGGTACGGAGGCTGTGGTGACTCAGAAAGTTTTTTTTTTCGCGAAGGTGAGACATACTCTATCGTAGAAAGCCTCAAAATGCATTCCATTTCTAACGTCAGCCGTCCAGAAAGAACTGTGAGTTCGACTCGCCAACCATTCGAATTCACTGTTTGATGGTCGTGGGCTCTACCGACGTAAGGGTGTCATCCTGGTGGAAGGGAAGGAGGACAGAAACAGGGGGTCACCCTCGAGTACCTCATGCTTGATGCTCAAAGCTGCATGCGCGTGCAGAGCAGAGGGACACGAGCAGACGGCACGACACTTCCCGCTGTCGATTGATAGCCTACACTACCGTAAGTCTACCGGAACGGTTTCGTCTCAAGGCCGTTTTCATCGTAGAAATATATATTTTCTAGGAACACCCTGTTTTCTTTTTCCCCTGTTCTTCTTTTTCTAAAAGAGGAAATCTACGTAAAAGCGTTCCTGTTTTATTTTTTCCTTCCATTAAATTTCCTGAGTTATTCTTGAGAAGTGTTTCTACCTTTTCTTCGTTTTCTTCCATTTACAATTTTTCAAGAAAAAAAGCGAAACCAGGGAGGGACAAGTTATTCGATAGTAAATGGGCCTGAATACCGGGAAGGGAAATGAGGCAAGCCGGACTGCGAGGCGTCCGTGCGGAAGGCTTCAGAGGGAGGGTGGACGACGTCGATCAAAGGGTCCTATTTTTTCAGTTGTTGGGTGATTGTTTTTCTGCTGTATCGTGCGTAAACCTACATAGCGTGAACATGCTCATCATCATGCATGCGCTCGTATTGTACGTCTAGAGAGAGCAGCGGAACCTTGATCGAGTTTGCCGAGAAAAAAGGAGAGGGGTCTCGTGAACTCACTCTCTTGCCCTTGTTTTTTTTCGACGCATGCTTCTAACATGTAAAATACCGGGGATACGCAAGCAGTAGCCTTGAATTATTTTATCCACCTCACAACGCAGCAATAAACCCTCATCAAGTGCCCCCCCCCCCCCCCCCCCCCCCCCCCCCCCCCCCCCCCCCCCCCCCCATGCATCAATGTAAAACACGCAATGAGCGCTCCAAACGTTGAAGGTGTTTCTATTAGGAGTAGGAGCGGTCCTTCGGCCCGAAAGGGATGCGTGGCCCATGGTCATATGACGAAGGCAAGCAGCAAACGAATACGAGTACACCCCTCCCCCCCCCCCCCCCCCCCCCCCTTCTTCGTCAATCAAGTCACGAAGTTGGTCCCCAGTGAGTGTCTCCGGTGGTCAAGTTGAACCAGTACTCCTCTCCCGACCCGTCATCGAGGTAGCATACCCAGTCCTCTGGGTTTTCGAACTGGGGGACCCCCCCCGCCATTTCGGCCTTGGGCTCCAGCTCCGCCGGCTTTTCCCACTGGGCTTCTCCCTGACATTTCATGTCGGTAGACGCAGTCAGCGCAGAAAGAGAGGGGGGGTAGGTAGGGGGGGGGGGGGGGGGGGGGGTAGAGGGGGTGGGGGTTGAAGGCGGAGGGAGGGGGGGGGGGGGGGGGGGAGGGGGTGTACTCATAATCATACATGGCCGTAGTCGTGTGACCATAGAGGGGGGGGGGGGGGGGGGGGGCATAATTTAAAGGGTTTGGCCTGAACTAATTTTCCGACGCAGGGCAACGCAGGAGTGAAACGTTAGAACGGAAGGAGGGGGAGGTCGGAGGGGGGAGCGGGGAAGGTAGGAAGGGGCGTCATTATTTTAATCACGAGGCTTTTTTTTAGCCTATTGGCAAAAATACGCTCTTCATACGTATAGACTTCCCAGACATAATGCTGGCGGACGACGCAAAGCAGCGCCTGAGAAAATTAGACATGGGAAGGGAGAGGAGGAGGGGTGCGTGCTCATTTTTTGTTTGCCTTAGTTATTTGACCATTGACAACTGAAGAGGGGGGGGGGGGGGGTAGGAGCGTGAAGGGGCAAGGGGGAGGGGGAAGGGGGAGGGAGGGTGGAAGCGGGGAGTGGTAAGCGAGGGGAGGGGGGCATGGGCGAAAGATCCCATGATTTTAAGGGTACCTGCATAAACTAACTTTCCGACCCAAGCAGTGCACGAACAAAATGGTAGAGGGGGGGGGAGAGGGGGGGGGGGGGGGGGGGGGGGGGCAGAGAGACGAGGGGTGGGGGGGGGGGGAGGGGAGGGGAGGGGTCATGATTGAAGGGAAAAACCCTAAAACAACCTCGGCGGGCTTTGTACAGTAGCGGCAGGCGTTTGTTCGTTACATCACTATACATACCGTGACAACGTTGTAGTAGTAGTACGTCGTCCCGCTGGCTTCGTCAATAGCCTCCGTCCACTTTGTCTGGGCGTCGTCGGGCTGGGATAACGCCCCCTCGCCTCCTCGTCCTAATTCCCCCCCCGCCCCTGACCCTCTGGCGCCTGTTGCAACAGTCAGCGTGGTGGTGGTGCTCTGTGTGTCCGGGGTTTCTCCCCCCTCGTAAGGGTTAGTCCAGCTCGCTTCCTGCACATACATGTGGGTGGAAAGAATAGCGGTCGTTGCTGTTGTTGACGTTGCTGTTGTGGTGGTTGTTGTTGATGATGTTGTTGATGTCATGTTGTTGTGGTTTTTCATGTTGAAGATGAAGTTGAAGTTGAAGTTGAAGTTGGATTTGAATTTGAAGTTGATGTTGGCGTTCGTTGTCAATGTTGTTGATGTTTGTGTTGTCGGTTTTGTTGTTGCTATGGTTGTTGTTGATTTTTTGTCTTTCGGTTGTTGAAGTTGAAGTTGAAGGTGATGTTGGTGTTCGTTGTCAATGTTTTTGTTGTTGTTGATGTTTGTGTCGTCGTTTTTGTTGTTGCTATGGTTGTTGTCGATGGTTTGTCTTCCGGCTGTTGAAGTTGAAGTTGAAGTTGAAGTTGAAGTTGATGTTGGTGTTGTGGTCGTCGGCGGTGGCGGTGGCAGACGCCCGGCGACAGCAGCTGTCGGAGTTTAGAAGGTGGACCTAAAACCGCCGCGCCTGCTTTCCCTCTGGAGGGGCCCGACAATGTGTTGTACTGCTTCCGATCCTCCCCTACGGTAAGTTATGCGTGCACCTAACAAAATTCCGTGAGGTCCGACGCTTCAATGGGCTCCTCTACCTCACTCCACCAAACGAGCGCGAAAAATCAGTGCGTGCTCGACTCAATGAACGGTGAATAAGCCCAAGTACTTAGGAACAGTGGGGGGAGCAGCCGTTCAGCTTTCCGGGAGAACATGCCACCTTACTATTCAAAACCAAAATGCGGTGTGTGCACGTAGGGGGGGTACATGTTTTCTTTTGGCCCATCGTGACTCTGATTTCTATAGCGCGCACATATTAGGGAGGGTCCCGGTTACGAGTTTGTTTTTTCCGCATCCCATCTATTATGGTCGCTCTTCTTTTCTCTCTCTCCCTGCTATTACGGTGGACCATAGTAAATAGGGCCTACGGTAGACACAAAACCTACAAATTTCTCTTTTTTTTTTCTGTTAATAACAATATTTGGTCCTATATACTATGGTCCCCCGCACTACTGCTGTACCAGGTAGTCGTGAAGCAGATCCGGAGTCACATATGGTAGGCTCTTCTTCTCCTCCCTCCTCCCCATTACGGTGCATGCTCCTTTTTTAGCCTCCTTATCGCGCGAAGGGTTCATTCAGCAATTCTCCCTTTCCTCGTCGACTCGCGGCGGACTGTATCTACCCGTACCACACGCTTGCAACAGGCGCTGTCCAACAAGCACGCGGCTGCCTTTCGAGAGTTTGAAGAAAAAAAAAACCTCGATTACCGATATTTGAACCCCTGAACTCGGTGCTATCAATAGTTTGTTGTATTCGAGATTGGTCACTAGATGTCTGTCTGTACGCCTAAACCCATGCTGCGGTAGGATATAAACGTCCGCTGATGGAGCTCCTTAACTGAGTCGACTGCGGGGAGAAAGGGCTGATTTGTTCTCGCGGCAAGAATAAAATATTGGAGCCCGAACCGCTGTGAGGATAAAGGGGGGGGGAGAGAGAGAGACGAAGAGCCTTAGTGCGTGACCCCGAACTTGGGGTGCGACTGCTGTACGTGTCTAGGAAAGAGAGAGAAAATACGTACGAAGATAGTGAAATGGGATGGGAAAGAGAACAAAAAAGCAAAAAAAAACAAGAAAAAAAAACTTTGGATCCGATGCATAGTTTATTTTAAAACTTGGGAACGTTTGGAACCAATGCGTTAGGTACCTGTTGTGTATCGGGCGTAGCCTATTTTGTGTATCAAAAATCGTTTGCAGGGGCGTCGACTGACAGGCCTCAGAAAAACAAGGATGGCCTTTGCTTTCACGGGTCATGATTGAACCATTCCACGGGTCGGGTCAGGACGTTTTTGAAATCTCATAGGTCGGTTCGCGGGTCAGGTTGGGTCGTATCGGGTCGGGTCGGGTCGAGTCGGGTCGAGTCGGGTCGAGTCGGGTCGAGTCGGGTCGAGTCGGGGGGTGTTCAAACTCTCACGAGTTGGGTCTGGTCACCGTTATACCCGATCCGACCCGACCTGACCCTCTAGAATAGCTCACGGCGCTTTGCGCTTGGTGCTAGCGATGTCTGCCTGGTCGGTGAAAACTCGACGTGCTCCGTCCCGCATTGTCGGAATGCGAGGGTCGATGTTGATACGACTACGGCGATGCATGACAATCAATGAGGACACCCCCTGCACGATGTGGACGTGAACAACTTGTGGTGGGTACATTGAACAACGTGGCACTCCATTAGGCGTACCGAATCGAGAGGTTGTCGACAACTTGTGGCGTTTGCTGTATACATTGTTCAATGGCTCAAGCAGGGTGGTTTTACGCCAACATCGTGCGAGGGGGGCGGGTCCCTGCTACCTGTGTTAGAGACGACGGTGGGAACCAAAAATTATATTCCCCCCCCGTGCAATAGTGTTGAAAAAGTAGCCACTTTCCGCGTTTTCCACCAAACGACGTGTGAAACAATACGTGAAACACGCGTGACATCATATGCCTCTTTGCAGCTACTACCACTTTGTCAAGAATCGTGTGTTTTTTTATCGCGATTGATTTTAGTTTCTGCCGCGAATCGTGGGTTTTCGGCGTTCGTTTTTGGGAACGACCGACCGTTTCTTGCGGCAGTATATACATACTCGAGCGAAATAAGTCAAAATCACGTGCCTGTGCAACGCCCAATCAACAGAACAACCTGCCGCGACAACGGAAGATAACACCTCCGCCCCTCGAACGATTTAAAAGGCGTTTTTCTCGACATCTGGGAGAGACAGCAAACGCCGAAGCGACACGTTCACGCAGAAGATGAGCTCAACCAGATATTTTCAAAGCCACCATATGTTGTCGCGTCTACCCCCCCCCTTAAGGTATGTGTTTGGAGGAAATCGTCTACGAAGTTCGTCCTAGGGGACGTGTGCTCTCTTTCGTTTTATACGGTATATACACGAGGGGTACCGGTCTGAGTAAGGTGATATTCCGATATAAGGCGGTTTGAGTAAGGCGGTATCCCGATATAAGGCGGTCTGAGCAAGGTGATATTCCGATATAAGGCGGTCTGAGTAAGGCGGTATCCCGAGATAAGGTGGTCTGAGCAAGGTGATATTCCGATATAAGGCGGTCTGAGTAAGGTGATATTCCGATATAAGGCGGTCTGAGTAAGGCGCTATCCCGATATATGGCGGTCTGAGTAAGGTGATATTCCGATATAAGGCGGTCTGAGTAAGGCGGTATCTCGATATATGGTGGTCTGAGTAAGGTGATATTCCGATATAAGGCGGTCTGAGTAAGGCGGTATCCCGTTATAAGGCGGTCAAAAATCGCTTGGCGCGACTGGAGAATTGCGGTCATAACCCGGACTGAGTAAAGGCGGAACCTTTCCAATAAGGAGGTAGTATTGTTCTGGCACACCACCGCCTCACTGGGAAACCCCACCTCTATCTGTGTAGTGGTGAACCAACATCACCCATATACCTGTGCAAATGCTCAAACCCGAAAGAGTTACCTGCGTACCAGGCAATGGTTAGTCGAAGGCACCTACCTGTGTAATGGTGTTGAAGAAGTAGCTCGCGCCCGCGCTTTCGTCCCAGTACTCTACCCACTCTGGTTCGGCACCGACGGATACCACCGCCCCTGCCGTGTCTAATGTCCCGGCAGCAATGTTGGTTGTGGCGGCGTTCCCTTCAACACCAGCTGGAACCACACCCCCTCCTGCAGCAGCAGCAGCAGTAGCAGAAGAAAAGGACGAAGAAGAAGTGGAAGAAGCTGCGTTGTTATTATATGTCGTGGAGATGGTAAGCTCGCTAGTGGTGGACTGTGCTCCTCCTAGAGCACCTTGGGCGCCGTTGCCCCCAGCGCCCCCTTGAGCAGCGGCAACACCAGCAGATGCAGCAGCCGCCACTTGTGCTGTTGATGTCGCAGTCAACATCACTCCTCCGTTTACCCCGGCCTCTCCCCCCCCTCCTGCGCTGCCGCCGGCGTGGGGGGTACCCGAGAGGGGGGGTGGCGGTACCGGTAGCAGTAGCAGTAGCCGAGGCGGCGGCGGCGGCGGCGGCGGCGGCGGCGGCGGTGTCAGAACTAGAACTTCTCGTTTTGTCTTTCCGATCTCTTTCCCCTGTTGATATCTTCGCGGAAGGGTCTGGACTGGCAAGTCCTCCCGACTTGAGGTTGTAACAATGTGGCGAGTTCAGACACGTTGCCAACAAGTGTCGGCAGCGGTAGTGGTGGGGGAGGAGGAGAGAAGGAGGAAGAGGAGAAGGGAGGGGAAGGAGGAGGAGGAGGCGCAGAGGAGCAGGAGGGAGGGGGGGGAGGAGGAGGAGGAGGAGGAGGGGGGCGGGCAGGCGTGTTTGGCAAGGGAAGGGGGGGGGGGGGGGGGGTGATGTGTAGGTTAGCTTCTTGTTGTCGAAGGTAGGGCTGGCTTTGAAACCGTTACGATGGGCGACCTGGTCTGGGCACTACTGCTAGTACTGAGGTGTACTGTGGTCTGCGGGGTCGGTTGTTCACTCTGGGAAGGCCAAACTCATTTCATTGGTTATGTCCATGTCTCTGGATCGCAAAAGGGTTTCATGCGGGATGCTTTGGAAAGGCGTTATAGGTGTCGGAAAAAAACGGGGGGGTGGGGTGTACTCGATAGGAGAGATGCAATCGATCTCATGCATGGCCGTAGTCGTATGAACATAGACCATCGCATCCCTACAATGCCGGGACGGAGCATGTCGGGGTTTTCACAGACCAGGCAGACATTGCTTGCCCCAAGCGCGAAGCGAAACGATAGGTGTCCGGCGAGTCGTATGAAGGGTGAGCTACCGAGGGGTGGGGGGGGGGGGTGGTAGTACTTATTGTCATACATGACTGTAATCGTATGACCTTAGACTCCCCCATCCCTAAACTTTCCGGGACGGAGCACGCCGGCCTTTTCACCAACCAGGTTGATACTGATTGCACCTAGCACGAAATGCCGTCAGGGTGTGGTGTACTCATTACAAGTCTCACACATGGCTGCTGTGGCACGGCCATGATAGGCGATCCTCGCATCCCTGCAACGCCAGGACGGAGCACATCGTTTTTTTTTTTGTGCTTACCAATCTGGTTTGTTTCTCCCTATATGACATTGGGAAGGAACGTAGTTCGTTTTCTCTTTTTTTTGCGTGTACTCTCGGTTGAGTCAATTTTACGATGAGTTTAAAATTCGGCAAAGCATCTTCACCGTAAATTCACACGGGTTTCGACGTTGTGTTGTGGCAGCATGAACCAGGGGGGGGGGGGGGGAGGGGAGAGAGGGGTGCTGCCAGCCGATGTGTTCCTGTTGCGTTGAGTGCCAAACCTTCAATCACCTCCTCCAAATTACTCCTCAAATTCTGCATCTTACCGCCTTTCCGGTTTCTGCCACAACGCCTCCATCCCCTTCCCCGGCGGCAGGAGCAGAACCATGCCGAGGAGCTTGGTCGCTGAGGCCACCGCCACTGCCGCCACTGCCGCCATCGGCCCCCCTGCTGCCACTCCTGGTGTCACCGCCGCTCCCACTACCACTGCCTCTGGCGCTGGCACTACCGCTGCTGTTGCCCTTGCTGCCAGTACCGCTACCGCCGCCGCTGCCCCCGCTGGTAGCCTCCGATCGGCTGCTGCTACTGCTGCTGCTGCTGGTTTTCCCTCTCGAGATTGCTGCCTGGCTACCCCGTCCATCGTCGCTATCTGCGTAGTCGAGGTCGTCCTCCTTGGAAGCAACATATCGGTGCAGGCAGCAAAACGCGAGACTTGTGACGAGCAGCAGCACCTCAATCATCTAGATTAATTGGACAGCCGATGGGCCAGTCCATGCTTCAACAGCATGGTTGACCAAGGAATACATATGTATCATGATGAACCATGGAACAACCCACGGACACCCCCCAGGGAACGGCCCATGCTATAATTCACAATCACGTGCAACAGCGCCTCGGTGGCGATGATGACGATGTTGATGATGGTGGATATTGTCACATTTTTAGCCCATTTCCCCGTGGTAACGACGAAAGACAGGCTGAAAAAAAGCGGCGTCTCGATAGACGCAAACTTGCGTTGAAGCAGGAAGTTTTGACAGCTAGATAGCATAAATTGGGAGGCAAGGGTCTGACGTTCATAGATGAGGCAAACGTAGAGAGCCACCGGCAGCAGTCAAAAGGATTTGAAGAGGGAACTTCGATAGGGGCAGCGCCTAGCGCTCAAAACGTGGGCGTCCGCCCCGCACGCCCCGGGCCGGCACCCGGAGGGCAGGGCCCCGGAGATCACCGTCAAGAAGTCTGCGAAATTCTACGGACTCGAAAACATGTGTTCGGTTGGTTTATTTAGGAGCACCACTCGCCGCCGTACGTAGTCACGTGACTCTGTGGGCCGGCGGGTAGCTGCTCCAAATATCCAATGCCCTTGCTCCCTGTTGAAGAGCTCTGCGCCTCAGCAAACGAATGGCTTTCGAAGCGTTGAGTTCGCACGTCAGGATGCGACCGTTTGACAGAGCAGACCTCGATTCGATTTATTTTTGGGTTCCAGAAATGGCAAGATTGCCAGTGTGCCAGCGTTTTTTCGGAAACAAGATCCGGCCGTGAGCCTCCTTCCGAACAAATAAAATGTCAAACTTTTGGAACCCCTGTGCGAGCTCAGTGTTCTGTACGATGTGAAGTGTTGCAAAAGTAATGCCTCCTCTCTTTGGAGCACCTCTACACCTCGACGCTCTTTGCGGTAGGAAGTGCAAAGTACGAGAAACGTCTCCTCCCTTTGGAAGAGCTCTATTCTTCCTTACACAATAAAATTGATTTCGAGGATGACGTTGACAGTACCCATTGCGAGCCTGCAACACAACCAATCCCATGGGCTACAGTGGACGTCAGACCAAATGTGTTTTGTTAGGCACACACACATCGGATATGAACATCCAACCCGCGCTTAGGTTATGATGCCGATATTGATGATGATGATGTTACCACAACAGCTCAATTCCCTGTAATCCTGCCTGTGGTCACCACACAGGCTGTAACAAAATGCATCTCGATGGCATAACACAAACACGTACGAAATAGTGCGCACGGCAGTATCAAACCAATCCGAAAGCTTGAAAGGGAAACGGTACTATTAATAACGACCTGTGGTGTACCATCCCGTATCACTTGCAACCAACCAACACCAGGAACATATCTATGGTATTATATGTGCAATCGAGAAAAAGGAAAGGAAAAGGAGAAAAGAAAACAAAAAGGAGAACACGGAAGAGGGAGCAGAAAAAAGAAAGAGGAGGGGAAAAAAGGAAGGAATGACACAAGAAAAAAAAAACGAAGCAGGCATGCGCTTAGGGCGCAGGCCGAGTCCCGAGCACAAGGTTGCTGTTTGCTGGTGCGATCAGTCTTATGATATGTCCGTCCAGCTGATGGACCAATATAAGGACGTCACAAGAAGACCAGATGGGGGGCAAGAAGACAAGAAGAAGGTATAGACAAAGAGCAAACAACGAAACAGAACAAAAAACGAGCAGTCTTACGTCAGCTTGGTGGGCAAGGATATACAGCGGGGGTTCATAGCTACGGCCACCGACCAGAGGGGCAGGTTTTCAAATGAGGAGGCCGACAACGAGGATACATGTTCTGGCCGAAAAAAAAATCAGCCCGACGTACTGCTGTAGTACTTACTGCTCCTCCTGGAGAGGGCGCACGCCTGACAGATCACGACAACCTGCTTAGGTTGTCTACATATTCTATTACGGGGGACCATAGTAAATAGGACCAAATATTGTTAGTAAAAATAGGTAAATCTATACGTGTTTATGTATACCACAGGTCCTATTAACTATAGACCCCCGTAGTAACCTGCCGCAATGAGATGTTGGCGCAACGGAAGCAGGTATTACGGGGGATCATAGTTACTAAGACCAATTTTTGTTAGTAAAAAGTATATATATATGTAGGTTTTTGTATGTGTACCGCAGGTCCTGTTTACTATGGCCCCTCGCAACAGGCGCACCTCAGGAAACACGTGTTGAGATTATGCAGTTTTTACGACTCCCACCCGGCTACATTCAGCTGAGTGATATCTTACCAACCAGGAATCTATCTGCCCCTGAACTATCTACGTAATGAAGCGGGAGTGATCTGTGGATGATCTGTGCATGATCTGTAGGTGATCTGTGGATGATCTGTAGATGGTCTCAAGATGATCTGTAGATGATCTGTAGATGATCTGTAGATGATCTGTAGATGATCTGCAGATGATCTGTCCCGAGGTGTGTAATCCTGGGTCCTACGTCTGAGCGCCAGGCGTTCGATGTCAGGGCACCGGATGGTAGTGCTGGGTGGGCCGGAGAGCGGGAAGGAACCCACATGCTTTAACCGTAGTGGGAGGATCTGCTTCGCTGGGCAGCTCCTCGTTGGTTGTTGTCGTATCGAACAGAAAAAAAAAAACTGTGAGTTCGAAGAGTAGTCTACACCCCCGAACAACGAATGCCACTTGAAATAAATGTGGCTGCTTGCATACAGCGTACGGTAGACCTACGCTTGCTTGCCTGTTGCATAGTAGGTGGTGCGCACGCAGCGTGCGCGAATATTGATGCTCTCGTACAACATGGGCCCTCCAACAAGCACTAAAATTTTATTGCGAAGCCGCTCTCAGTAACCTTCGGCATAGGTTAACACGTAAGATTGAGCGTAGCGCTCGCCGCTGGGGGTGATTTTCTAGTCCAAATTTGTTGGCTTCCCCATGGATGGAAGCGACCCTTATGTTGTTATTAGTAGTAGGCTCTTTTTTGTTCTTGGACCTATGGTGTACCAGGGTACACCTCATACACACCCCCCGTTGGATGTGTTCCCCCACTGTGGCGTCTGCTGTGTCAGAAGTTTGCCGTGCACACCCATTTGTTCAGTAGTACTCGGCGCGTGTTAGCTAGGCGTAGACGTGATCATACTATTACGGGGGACCATAGTAAACAGGACCAAATATTGTTGGTAAAAGTAGTGAAAATATATTGGTTTTCGTCTGTACCGTAGGTCCTATTTACTATGGCCCTCCGTAATACCGTATTCGGTTTCATTTCTTCGTGTCACGATGGGCGGGGAGCAAAGTGAAGCAAGTTTGCAAGTACGGCGCCAACTGCTGCATCAGTACCCCCGGGGCCATGAACAGCGGCATCAACAACAACGATACCAACATCAATACCAATATCAATACCATCACCACCACTACCACCACCACCACCACCGCCGCGACCACGACCACGACCACGACCACGACCACCACTACCACCACCACCACCACCACCACCAACCCCCTCCCCAACACCCCCCCACCACCAAGGTTCTAACCTGCATAAGCTTCGCCCCCGCTTCGACGGCGGCTTTCTCCCTCGCTCTATCCTTGGCCTTCGCGTCGCGTTCCGCCTCCAGCCGTAGCCGCTCCTGCTGCTCAGCCTTGTCCTGGTCGCGACGGACCCGCGTGTGTTCATCGGAATTTTAACTATTCAGCGAAAAAGCTACTACTTCGATTCTGGAAGCCATAACAATAGCGCTCGTTGTTTTCGAAAGGAACAATGGTTGACCCAGGTATGGGGCGGCTGCGCGTGCCAAATAGCATTGCGAGCGGGCTTTGGCGTGGTGCTGGAAACCAAAAACAATGGCGGCCGTTGTTTTCGAAAAGGGGACATTCACTACTATCCCAGATGCGGGGAGCTGTGCGCGTGAAAACACCATTGCGCGGGTTTCGCGTGCCAAAACCGGTCGTCGCTGCTCGTTCGAGCGGGCTTAACCCTGGCAGAAAAAAATGCAACCAAGAACAAGTGAACCCCCCTGCGTATACCGCGGCATTTCTAAACAGTCCGATGGTTGTGTCGTAACTAATACAGGGAGAGGTTATGTCTGAAACTTAGGCAAAAGGAATTCCCACGATAGTGTGGAGTTGGTTCCTCGGTGAACCTTTTTTGTACTGCACTGTGTACATGTGCTTACATTAGGCTCTAATTCTAAGTGTTTTGTCCCAATGGTGGGTGTGCAGTCCTTAAGGGCTCGTCGGTCAGAAAACGTGCCCCCCTAGAAAGTACACCACTCGCGGAGCGCGGTGACCTTCAGCTGATGGGTCAGAGAGAGAGCAACGATGATTTGCAGCATCAAACTCTCTTGCTGCGCGGCTTTACGTTTCGAGGAGGGCCGAAGGACTGGAGAGGAGGGGGGGGGATGGGGTGGGATGGAGGAACCATCTTCAATTCACCCCCCAACACTTCCAGAGGGAGAAGGAGGCGTGACTGGGGCGCGGGGTTTAGATGGAATAAACGCTGTTTTTGCGCACCTGCAACGCTCGGAGGTTTTCCATCTGCACGCGCAGCTCGGCGGCTCGCAGTTCTTGCTCCTAAGGTTTGGCATGTGCGCGGCGAAAAGGTGCGACCGATGTTAGGGGGGGGGGGGGGCGGGGGGTAGGGGCGGCGGTGCGGTGGGGAAGTGAGAGAGGGAGTCGTACGGGGCCTCTGGGTGGGAGTAGGGATATGATTGGGGTTGAGATTGCGAGCGGCAGGCCGACAGCAGAGGGGGGAGTGGGGGTGGTGCGAGGGGGTGGGGGCGGGGGAGGAAGTGGGAGGGAGGGTACGCGACGGGTGGGGGTTAGGGCGAAGGTTGGGGTTGGGGCTGGCGTGCGGGTGAGGGCGGGGGAGGCGGATTGAGCTGGGGTTGGAATCGGGGGGTGGGGGGAGGGGGGGGGGAGGTGTACTCGATAAGAGAGATGTACTCGATCTAATGCATGGCCGTAGTCGTATGACCATAGACCCTCGCATCCCTACAATGCCGGGACGGAGCATGTCGGGTTTTCACCGACCAGGCAGACATTGCTTGCACCAAGCGCGAAGCGCCGTACGGCGGCCGGCGAGTCGCATGAAGGGTGAGCTGCATCCTACTAAGATTCGCTTGTGAGGCGGACTTTCTTGCATATGGACGACAGCTTCACTGAGTTAGTTTAATTTCCGGTGTGGCCACTTCCAGAGACAGCAATGGGAGTACATGTATCTGCCTCTTGGGTGCCTTACCTTGAACACTATGTGATACGATCAATCCCCTTGTGCAGAGTAAAGGTTATTTACTTCGCACAAATGATCTAACTAGACGACCAGCTGTGGGCGACCGCCAAAAAATAAAAATAAAAAAAACGGTACCCTGGATGTCTAGCTCACGTAATGAGCGGCATGTTTTACAGTGTCGTTGCCAACCGACGCCAACCCAACCCATGTATAATATATATAATGGATGGGCGGGGGGGGGGGGTGACGGTTGGGGTTGAGGTGAGGTGGGAGTAGGGCCGGGGGTGGGGGTGGGGAAAGGAGTGGAAATGGGGGAATAAGTTACTGCCATATTGAAACGCTTGAAGCATAGTGTATGTACTCAGGCCGGTTCCGTCTGATGCTATTACGACCGCGTTGTCAATGGTCTCCTAAGATGCTGATACATCACGCCGGCCCTCCACCCCCACCGTCGTTGTTGTGTTGATGACGCCCCGATCGCCACCACAGCCCCATTTTAGTTGCCTTCTCCTGGTGCTCGTGCGAACCCAATTCCACGACGTTTATCATCTCTGCACTTGGTTGGTCCTGTTCCTATTTTATTTGTGTCGCTGTTTATAGCTTGTTGAAAAAGCACAAACAGCCGAATGATTGAAGGGATGGTGTACATATGCACTGTGATGAGGGAGCCGAAAACTAGCAATAGTTTTTTTTCCGCAGCAGCTCAATTTTTCTTCAAAATATTATGGCATTGCGCGTTTCCCACCTGGCAATGCCAGGGCACCGCGGGGCGTCGCACGCACGGCATCTCAGGGCTTATTGCAGGGCATGTCGCTATGGAATATCGCGCAGCATCGCCAGGCATCGCGGGGCACCGCGGCTAAACAGCAGTATCATTTCAAAAAGTTGTGTATTCACCAGATTGGCTTTGTTCTTTTCCTCTTCCAGCTGGCGCTTCAGCCTCTCTATTTCCTCCAGTTCGGCCCGACGGTCCTCCTGCGAGGGAGTGGAATTGAGCAGACGCGCAGGTTACACCCACTGCGTAAAAATAAAATTAGTGCGAAACGAATACGCCGTTGTCCCGCGTTTCCTAGAGTGTGGACGCTTCGACGCATGGCCCAGCCCCATCCGTCGAGGAATCAGATTCTGAAACTAAACTGCGAAAATGTGAGAGAGCCTCTTGGCCCAAGCGATAATGGCAAATCGAGATGATCAAGAACGACAAGCGGAGATAGCTTCTGGGGTCATGCGACGGACCTAACCACGCCTGCAACGATAGGGGCGAGTGCTACTGAGTGGCGGGCCCAACATCGTTGGCGCAGTGCCTTTCCACCGCGGTGCCTTGTTGTCTGAGCTCTGGCACAGACTTGAAGCACGTTTTGGCATGCTACATAGCACGTTTTTGGCCAAACGATTTCTGAGCGACGGGCTCACCACTCCAGGAACTACTCTAAGCACCCAATATCGTTGGCGCAATGCCTTTCAGGGGTGGTGTCTTACTGTCTGAGCTCTTACAAACACCCAAAACACGTTTCGGCATGCTTTATATTAATGGCACGTTTTGGTCAAACGATTTCTGAGAAGATTGGGTCCTCACGTTGGGCGCCGAATATCGTTGGCCTGCCCTTTTCTGGTTTTCCAATATCGTGGTTGGCATGCCTTTTTTTTTTTTTTAGTTCCCCCCCCCCCCAATATTTTTCGTTCTCACACCTACCACTGTACGTACAGTAGGCCATCGGACTGCTCCTCGGGTGGTGCTGTCAATGTTATCAAGTCGGCGTTTTGGGTGGGGGTAGATAGCTCATCAAAAAGTGAGGAGCAGCCTCAGAATAACCCCTGTCGTCGCATGCGTCGCAAACCAATAATGCAACGGTACCAACCGGTTTGTTCACACTCGGCTCAGGTGCATGTCGCACACCCTTCGCCAAGCAGCACCAAGGAGAAGCCTGGTGTCGCTCAACCAAGTGGCTAAAATTGGCCAACACGCAACGATCCAACACCCCTGATACGCTCAACCAGTTACGTATCGTTGCCCGTTGTGCATCAGCCAATCATCCGGTGCGCTCAACCGATTGGCTTGCCTTCGCCGAACACGCACAAACCGATAGCAGCCTGATGCGCTCAAGCGGTTGTGTATCCTCGGCCACCCCACACCAGCCGGTGGTCTGGCGCGGTCATCAATTTTGATTCTCGACTCATGTGACGTGCGTATGTACTGCCAAAACAGCTGAGGGGGTGAGTAGTGCTTACCTTCGCCTGCTCGTCTTTTTCTTTCTGTCGGGCCTCCCACGCGGCGTGAGACTCGAGCCGTTTCGCCTCCTCCTGTCGCAATTGTTCCTGCCAGGTTTGTGACAACGGAATGCGGTATGCCAAGGGGGGGGGGGGAAGGGGAGGGGGAAGGGGAGGGGGAAGGGTAGGGTAGGGGGGTATGGGCGGGGAAGAGGGGTATGGGGGGCAGCTGTCAATTTTCCGGAGAGCCGCTGCAGATGGGAACACAACACAGAGCGCGATAGAACTCTGCATTTGTGACGAACAAAACACGCTTCGCGGCCCGAAATCACGATTCGTGGAAAAAACAACACGGTTCGTGACGTTTGCAAATTGGTGTTTGTGCGTCACGTTTTAAGAAACAAACGCTCACTTTTGTTTTGTCACCGATACGATAATCGTAAATGTCAATTCGTCTTGATTCGTTCCTTCGAAACATTTCAATGTCACGAGGTTTGTTTTACGTTATCAGAAGAATTGGCCCCAGCTGAGGCTGCTAGCTGCGGTAAGGTACGGTACCTGAAGCTGAAGAAGGGCCACTCTCTGGATCTCAGCAGCTTCTTCTGCGGCCTGTTGCTTGGTTGCGGCCTGCTTCTGCTGCTCCTGCTGCTCCTGCTGCTGCTTCTCCTGCCGCCGCTGCTGCTCCTGCTGCTCCTGCTTCCGCTGCTCTTCGTGCTGCCGCTGTTGCTCCTGCATATCTTGCAGCTTCTTCTCCTGCTGTTCTTGTTGCTGCTGTTGCTGCTTTTCCTTCTCCCGCTGCTGCGCTGCTGCTGCTGCTGCTGCTGCTGCTGCTGCTGCTGCTTTTTCTGTTGGTCGTCCGTCTCCTTTCAACGGCCATTGAGGGATCGGGGGAGGGATACGATTGCAAGGGAAAAAACGTTGAAAAAAAAAGAAGAGAAACCCCCCCTCCCCCCATTGTATCCAACGATATTGGTGAGCTCCGTCAATGGTATAATCGAGTGCAACCTCCACCGAGGCACGAGTTGATATAATTGGACGTCCCGCTCATACAGCGCATACAGCACATGTACCGACCATGTTATCGTTCAATACGAAGTAGGGGTAGATACGCCCCCCTCCACAGGGGCAAATATCGCTGTCGGTGGATCCAAACGGGGGTATCCCGCCTGTGCTTGGTACGACAACATATTGCTCCAGAACGAGCGCCCGCGATGTAAGGAAGCTCGGGGAGGGGGGTAAGGCAAATGATAATTACACGTTGTCAGGCGGAGAATGAACGGGTGCTTATTGTCGCGCGCGGGAGGAAAAAAACAAGAATATGTACAACGAAAGGAGCCATATTACGGTATGGTTTGCGATGAATGGACAAAAAACCTCCCGCTGACGGGCGCCGCCGCAACTGAGTGAGGAGAGATCCAACCTTTTAGCATCCAATATGTACGAGTATTGCACATACGTATTTGCAAACCCCTTGAATTGTAAGTCGAACAATGGTTATGAAGCTCCCCGCGTGAGGAGCCTCAGAAAATTACCGTAGAACGCGCCAACAACGCTATCGCTAACGCTTACGGCGACGGAAACGGAAACGGAAACGAAAATTCCAACGCCGACGGAATCATAAAACGGAAACGAAAAACAACGAAAAACGAGACACGAAAACGAGAAACACGGAAACGGAAACGAAAACGGACACGGAAATGAAAATGAAAACGGAAACGAAAACGAAGACCAAAACGAGAACGAAATCGAAATCGAAAACGGAATCGAAAACGAAATCGAACACGAAAAATAACGAACACGAACACGCATACGAAAATAAAAAAGAGATCGACAATGCTGGCAACGCCCACAACGCAACGACGACGGAGTCTCTCTCCCCCCTCTCTCAGCGCTAACGACTCTCCCAATAAATACGCGACACGTTCTATGTACAACCCACTTCTAAGGACGCCACTGCGCTTGTCGAGAGCTATTCGCGACATCAGTCAGCCCTCAGACGCGTGCTACTAAATGGGTGTACAGGGCACGCTGTGGCCAAACCCTTTCTCATAGCAACATCCGTGATATGCGCTAGAGCCATGGGATTGCTCAGCGTATTAACGTTACATTTGGTCTTGAAATCGGGTTTTGCGTGAGGTGTGCAGCTCCTTAAGGTCAAACGAGGAACCTCAGGAGAAACGACAGGTTGCCACCATACCGTAGCGCGCGTTCTCACCCGATCCTTCGTAGGGGCTTGCCCCTCCCCCCCCCCCGTTTCCTTAGCCTCCTTGCTACTTCTCGCGTTGCCGGCCTCTTTTTGCGTTTCTTCGTCCGCCTGGCGCTTCCTAGCGTCCTCCTTTCCCTCCATCTTGAGACGGAGAGCGACGACCTCCTCTGCGGCTTGCCGACTCTTCTCGACCTTGTGTCGTCGCCGTCGAACACACGATTGAAACGCGCATATAATATAATGTCACGATTCAAACACATCTATACTATGCTGTAGGTCTCGCTATTAATAGGAGCTCGCGCAAGTGGGTGCAGTGGTGATCCCTCTATAGCGCCGGTTGGGGAGTGCCGGTTGCTCGCTACGATAGTGTCTTTGAAATCGCTTGGCACCGACGGCAGATTAGCCAGTGTCGTATATACATAGTGCGGAGGGATCAGTGCCGGTCGCCGCAATAGTGCCGGTATTGTTGGCTGGAGCATATCTTACCGGCACTATACAGGGACCACCCCTGTCGTTGTAATTTTCGCGGACTGTGTGCGTTGGTGGCTAACAGAAAGGTCGAACACGATGCAAGCAGTACACGGAAAAGTCGGACCCTTTCATCGGAATGGTACACGGAATTTTTGTCAAGCGAGGCCGCAAAGGAGCACCCCTATTGTTGTTGAAGCCGCGCAAAGTCGAAGCTCGCTTCGCTCGTGACAAAGGAGGCCTGTGCTTGAGAGGGGGGAACTTAAGCGCCTGGTCTCAACCAACCCTGTGATGTTACGCTCGGCTACGGCAGGAGTATCGTACGCGGCACGTTTTGGCCGATCTATATGTTTACACGAAAGTGCGGAGGCTCCTCCAATCTAGGAACTTTCGTCTTAGTTCAAGCTCTATCTGTTGTTTTGGGGTGAGAAGCCTCAGGAAAGGCATGAGCTATAGTTTTATCTGCTGCAGCACGCTTCTTCAACGTTTCGTATTCTTCTCGCCTATCAAGTGTGAGGGAGTGGAAGTTTCAGCTGGACGTTTGCGGAAGATGTGTACGTACTCGAACACCAATACGCTTCGCTGAACGTGCAAGAGCGTGAGTCGGCAAAATGTTCCAACCTTCGCACACAGTGGGCCTGCTGTAATCTCTGCGTGCGCGCGCGATTCTACCTCTGCCAAAGCTTCCGCTCGGAGTTCCCCTAGACGCCGCTCGTACTCCTGGAGGCTGGCGTCGTGCTCCGCGTGGCGAATAGCCTGGTGGAAGACGAACGGACCAAAAAAGGGTTGATCGGTCACTAGTGCATGCATGCATCATTGAATGGAGGCGTGGCGCGTGGCTTGTTGTTGCCGGTAACGGCTAATCGTTCGTTGCATGAGCATACATACATGGTTGATTGCCCTGCGATAAAAGGGCTCCGTGTGGCGCAGTAGCCGGTAGTCGAAGAACGGATCAACCGTGGCTGATGAGTCGGTGAGGGCATGCACGCAGTGAATGGTCGATTACAGTCGTACGTGAATATAACCGAATCGCTTCGATGTGCTCTCTCACTCGACGATGTTCCGTGAATATACTCTGAGCAGTTTGGCAGCCGTGAAAAAGACTATGTCTTTCGGTGCGCGTATTTAGGGTGTGTAGCGTTGATTTCCGTCCCGTATCTTGTGGCCAACCAAAAAATTGTGCTGGTACTGTACAGGTGGTCGGGACCCCCCCCCCCCTGTACAATGGGGGCGTTAACCAAATCGTTGTGGAGACATTGGCCAATGCATATACGATATCAAACCCCAGAAGGTGTCGACAGCCGCTCAATTCGGTGCGCCTAATGGTGTGCTGTATTTTGAATATCTCCACAAGTATTGTTTCACCCTCACATCGTACAAGGGAGGGGGGTCCCGGCCACCTGTGCGTATGCCGGGGTTTTGTATAGATTACAAAGGCACGGTTGTATGCGCTGGATGACGATGGATGTATCCAAAGGCTCGATGTGAAGGCCACGACAGCGAAACGCGCACACAAGAACAACAACATCGATAAGTCTTCGATGAATACGGTGGAGATCGTCGCCATTTTCTCACTTATCTAATACGAGGCTAAGGATATACTTAACCTGAACTGCTGTCTGTCTAAAAGCGAAGGAGACTCACGCTACAAGTACGGTAGCGAGACGCACGGGGATTTTTCTGGGGCTCCTCGCTGTGTATCTCACTCAAAAACGCCTCTTCCGTAAACGCTGTACGTTGAACTCGATGCGCAATCCCACGGCCTAGGTCTACAACGAAGTACATGACATTGGGGTGTGCTGTAGACACTAAACGATGCTGGGTATGCTGTAGACACTAAGCGATAGTAGGTTTGCTGTCAACAACAAACAATATTGAGTACGCCGTAAACACCACGAGATTGAGTAGGCTGTAAATACAAACGATATTGGGCATGCTGACAACGCAAACGATGTTGAGTATGCTGTAAGCCCTAACGATATCGGGTACCAGGTATGCTGTAAACACAACTGACATTGGGTATGCTGTAAGCCCCAGCGATCTTGGGCATGCTGTAAGCACAAACGATATTGGGTAGACCCGCGGTCATGAACATGTTGACAAACAATATGACCTTCAAGGCGCTTGCCCGTCAACGTTGTGATGATCGAGGAGGGATACATGGAACATACGTGCTTCGTCCCCTCCGAAGAATTACACTTGGCTAGTTTCATATTAGCGTTTACGGTCGCAAGTGAAGCCAGGCGGGGGACGCACACACACACCTCTTCTTCCTTGAGTCTGTCCTTCATAAGAGCAATTTCCTCGACGTCCTTGTTGTGCGCCTCACGCACCTCTCGCATGGCCTGCCACCGAGCGAGAGCGAACAGACGGTCGGTCGGCTGTACTGCACCACGCGGCCGTGGCAGGATGGAAAACACGTTTGGTAGGTCCTCAGTGAAGGATCCTCGAAACGACTCAATATTTTGTCCGCCGCACCCGGTATCCTGCAGCAACGGGTAACTTTTTGATTATACTAGCCTTAATAGTACCAGGGAAACTCATCCGGTTGCCAACATTATTTGTCCTGTGGGACACTCAGAACTCCCACCCTGCCAGCGATTCCCCCGCCAGATGTCGGCGAATAAAAACAAGCCCATGGCTGGCCCGGTCCTAGGCCTGAGTTTCTTCATGCCCAAGAACTAAACCTTGGACGAAGGAAATGGACTTTGCTGAGATCATGCGAAGATGCTGTCGTCGCAGTTAACCGCATCTTGTAAACGGCGTCTCTCGAAACCGCCATGTTGTGTTGTATGTAAGTATTCCACATGCCAAACAAACCACGATCTACCGTAGACAATCTAGATCCTAGCCTGCCGTTGTATGATGTTTTACTGGATCTGCGAAGTGCAGATGCAACCCAGGAAACCTGTCCTGGACTGTGCAGATTCTAACGGCCTTCACGCGGCAACATGGGCTAGGTCGTACCTATCAGGAATTTATCTGCCTTGAAGTATCTAGATCATGAAGTGAGAAAGATCTGTCTGATCTGTCCAATGCGTCAACAATTCACCAAGACAATCGCGTCAGCTGTGATTTCGACTGACCGAAGAGGGCTAGTAACGCATCCACGCCGCAACGTGCGTGGTACATCAGCCACGTGTGTGTTTCCATTCACTCCTCGCGAAGGATATGCTGGTGGGTCGGTGACTCCCCTGGATGCTACCAGGCATGGGTCGTCAACAGGACGTGTTTCGTTTCTTGTACAACACGCTGTGCACTACCACCACTCTGAACCTAAACATCAGTACCTTACTCATACTAATCCTTGATAAAAATGATTACAATATTTAGGTGCAGATGGTACAGTACCGGCTCACTCTGGCGAGGAAGACCCCCGAACAAACAGCAAAGCCTTTAGATTCCCGGGGTGCAACAAGAAACGCTGGAGCGGTTACACTAAACCCTATCTTAGTGTCAAGCACACCCTTTCGGAAACCAGACGATTATAGCCTTGATCGGCATCTCGTTTTCTTATTATCACCGACGTCCGCAGGAACCAGACCGCACGATGGGTCAAACATAAGCATGCATGCCCCCATGTTCACACGCCATGTTTGGTTTCGATGGCTCTGAATACTGTGTCGGCTTGTCATAGAGGGACGGCACTGTGTTACCCCACCCACCTCCTCTACCGCTTCCCTGTCCCGCGCCCGCTCCTTCTCCACCTGCCGCGAGGCCAGCTCCCTCTCAGCGTCTTGCTCCGCGAGCCTGACAGCTACCTCAACCTTTAGCTTCGCTGCAAGCTCTTTCTGCGTTTGTTCGTGCGTTCGTTCGTGCGTTCGTTCGTTCGTTCATTCGTTCATTCGTTCGCTCGTTCGTTCGTTCGCTCGTTCGTTCGTTCGTTCGTTCGTTCGTTCGTTCGTTCGTTCGTCCGTCCGTCCGTCCGTCCGTCCGTTCGTTCGTTCGTTCGTTCGTTCGCCGCGTGACAATAAGAGGGCTCGGTTGATAGGCCGGGTCGAGCGAGCACGCGTGAGGCTTTTGAGACCGCGGCGTTGTGGGCAACGAAGGGCTACTCACACCCGCAGCAGGGTGCTATACTGAGCACATACGGTTCTTACCATGTGATGGATGACGTAAATGCCTACTGGTGTGTGGCTGAGTGCTAAAAAAACGTTCCGCACGTTTGAGACTCACACCGTGCAGTTCGTGACACGTGCGACGTATGTTGCACCGTTCGACATTCGAGGCGTGTGTGGGCAATCGCCTGTATACATCGAACACGCAAGGCAGCACACTTCCTGGAGGAAATTTCCCGGACCGAACAAATCTAAAATAAGGGGGGCACGCGCAACAATAAAGGGCGGCGTCGGAAAGGTCTCGTCGACATATTTCCGTACAGACACATCACTCGGCGTTCGCGCGTTTCCACTCCGTCAAGAAAATCAGCTTGGAACTTCGTCCCGAAGACGTATGGTATATTTGGGAGCATGCTATACTAGGGATCATGAGGGGTCTCTCCACCCAACTGCGGAGCGACCGTATTTTGGGTTCAAGAGCTCGTCCGAACGAATTACGAAACGTATGAGGTGCGGGAAGTAGAAACATAATTCGAGCCGTCAACACGATATCCTAGCAAGATAGATCTCTTTAGATGGTCGGTCGACATCTTAGCCACCGGTATGTCAGATTCGTATGATACGGTGACCAGGCTGCGTAATGACGCGTTCGATAACACTCAGGACTGTGAGCCGCCTATGTACGAATGTGCTAAGAGGAAGGAGAGGGAAGGAGAGGAAAGGAGGGGGAAGGAGCTTGTAAGAACTCGCGTTGCCTAGTTTTGGTTTAATGTACGAGTAGGTGGCTAATGCTATAGTTGTACGTAGGCCAGATTACGCGGGGAGTTATACGGAGGCGAGGCCACGCCGGGTCGAGGACATGCGCAAGAGGTACCGAAAAAGGGAGGCGCAAGCACGGGTGGGTCAGACGAACCGTTGCACTGCCGCACCTTTCTGCTCCATCTACTGCGACCTCGTGCAAACAACCGGCAGGCTAACGGGTGGTGCCTGGTCGCGAAACCATGCGTGCGTGGAACAGGAATATATTGCATTGTTTACGTGCATATGTACGTACGCCCCCCCCCCCTTCCCCCCCATCTCTCACGTTCAATTCGTCTTCGATCCCCCGCTTCATATCCCTGTGTATGCGCTCCACATCCTCCAAGCTCCACTCCCCGCCTCCGCTACCGCTACCACTCCCTCCCCCGCTCCCGACTCCACTGCTGCCTCTATGTCCGTCGCCGCTTCCCCCCACGCTCCCGCCTCGGCTGTCGCCTCTAAAATCTCCTCGGCTACCGGCCCCACTAGTCCCTCCTGATCGTTTTCCCCCGACGCTGGCGCTACTACGGGTGCTACCCTGTTGCCCTGAGTACTTTCCGTCGTGGCCCCACCCCTCTTCCGTAGGTAGCAGCATCGCCGAGCTGTTCTGCTCCCCGCGGTTGTTCCGGTTCGCCACGACGTCGTGAGGTTTTCCTTTGCTGCCGGCGAAAGAAGCCTTGCCACCCCTGCCGGCGTTAGTTGGTAGGCGCGTGGATGTTTTGGCAAGCGAGCCATGAGGCACGCACGCGGACGGGTGGAGATAAGGGGAAGGGAAGATGTTGGTGCGTTTCCACGGCAGGTCATTGATGTCCGAAGAAATTATTGGACTCAAAACCGTGTCGCTCGTTCCGATAGACACGAAGAGGAATTCGGCGCGCGGCCAGCGGGCACCGGAACGAAAGGGAACGCTTGGGGCTGATCGGTCAAGACATGCTACCGACAGGCTAGGAATTTCCTCCAGCGGACGATCCACCCTCCTATTTGCGCTGTCATCGACCGGTTGTTGTCTCGCATTTTCCGATGCCGAAGCTACCATCCGCGGCCTAGACCGGGCTCGGCTGTTGGTGACTACTGCTACTACTACTACTACTACTGCTACTACTACTACTACTACTACTACTACTACTACTACTACTACTACTACTACTACTACTACTACTACTACTACTACTACTACTACTACTACTACTACTACTACTACTACTACTACTACTACTACTACTACTCCTCCTACTACTACTACTACTACTACTACTACTACAACTACTACTACTACTACTACTACTACTGCTACTACTACTGCTACTACTACTACTACTACTCCTACTACTGCTACTACTCCTACTACTACTACTGCTACTACTACTACACTACTACTACTACTACTACTACTACTTCTACTACTACTACTACTACTACTCCTACTACTCCTACTACTCCTACTACTACTACTACTACCACTACTACTACTACTACTACTACTACTACTACTACTACTACTACTACTACTACTACTACTACTACTACTACTACTACTACTACTACTACTACTACTACTACTACTACTACTACTACTACTACTACTACTATTACTACTACTACTACTACTACTACTACTACTACTACTACTACTACTACTACTACTACTACTACTACTCCTACTTGTCCTCCTTCTCCCCCTACTTTAACACGACAAAAGCCCTGTTGCCATACCTCACTCCTGGTGCTGACGATGCCGCCGCCCCGGCACGACCCGCCATGGTCAACCCGGTCATCATCGAGACCGCGCTCTCCTTGGACACCATAGCCACCCTCGTCCGGCCTGGTGAAACCGAAGGCGACCGCCCCCTTTCCCTTGCCCCCGCATGGCCCACTCCATCGCACGAAGCGTTCTTGTCCACACCCGCGTCGCCGACGACGACAGCGATGGCGCCGGCGACTGCCCCACCGGTCGCAGCAGTAAACCTCCGTTCGCTTGGGACGACGACACAGACGACGACGGAGATGTCCGAACTCCCGCCAATTCCATCGTCGACGAGATGCCTAACGATAGCGCGGGGGGGTGGTGGCTCCTGCCGCCACGGAGACTTCAGCGGCGGTACCGGGGCGGGACAGACTGCGGAGGTCGTCCGCCGCCGCGCGACCGCTGTCCCGGATCGACTCCACGCGGGCGGCGTGCCTCTCGCGCTGCTCAGTCCGCTGCTGTTTGGCGGCCATGACCCTCGCCCTGCCTTGTATCTTAACTGCCGCTGCTCTCTTTTTCTGCGAAGGTGTATCAGGTTCAGGAGTTGTGAGGGGGGGGGCGGCGTCAGGAGGGGGTGGAGAAAGGGGAGGGGGAAGGAGAGACAGGATCGTGACAGAGAGATAGAGATAGAGAGGGGTACTGGTGCCAGGTGTTTGTTACTTGCGCTGGCCTGGGCGCGCTTTGGGGAATGTTGGACAACTTGTTGAAGTGCGTTGGATATATCGCTTGGCAATGCCTGATGGCCACGATTGGAGGGAATGGGACGCTACTTGGAGGGGATTGGGCATGCTTGGCAAGAGCTGAAAAACAAACGTGCTTCAGAGGCTTGGGGAGCGTTAATATGTCGTTTGGAGGGTGCTCGATACGCTCCGACGGCATTGACATGGACTAAATAAGAAGGCGCTTCACACGCCTTGAAGGTGCTGGGATAACACGCTTTGAGAGCGTTGGACTCCCCCTGAAGGGGTGTTTGACATGTTGAGAACACATTGAATGGACGTAAGGTGCGGGCGTTGGATACGAAGGGCCGAGTGTTGAGTTAAGAACGGGCCCCGCGAGCTTGGGGTCAAGCTTGGTTTGCTTGACTGCTTGTGACGAGGGCTCGTGAACATTGTTGGTAGCAGAAGATAATCGACGTTTGACTTCAACAGAGAAAGTCGACGTCATTTGTGGAATACGTAGGAGGAAACAGTGCCAAACAAAACAGTGCCAAACAAGAAGAGAATACTCGGATTTACGAGTAGGTGCATTCACAACTACTGTAGATAAGCTTCAAGTATCTCTAATCGAACGCCGTCGCCCCTCCCTTCCCTTCCGCTACCCCTTCTCCCCCTCTCCCCCTCCCACATATTCGCACCTTTTCTTGCGCACGAAGAGCCTCCTCCGCTTCCCTTTCTGCTCGTCCAGCCCGCCTCCGACTCGATTCCACCCGCGCTTGCCCTCCCCTAACTGCTGCCTGAATTCGAATGGCGCCGGCTTCGGACTGTCGCTGATGCTGCCGCTGCCGCTGCTGCTCCTGCTCCTGCTCCTGCTCCTGCTCCTGCTCCTGCTGCTGCTGCTGCTGCTGCTGCTCGTTTAATGCATGACCCTCCGAGGTATTTGATGATGTCACTCGAGCATCGGTGGTGGGGCACTGATCCCGATCCCGCTCGCCGTGCCCACCGATATCTTGTTTCCAGACGCCAGCCATTCGGATTTCCTCTTCCAGGCGTTTTTGCTTGCGGCGGCGGGCCTCGGTCCTCGCCACTCCCCCGCGACCGACCGCCTTCATCGGAGAACGTAAAGGGGAAAAAGCTTCGGTCGGTTGATGAAGTAGACAGCCATGTGGACTCAGCAGCAAGATGGGCGCGTGGGGGTGGAGGGGGGGGGGGGGGGGGTGTACTCATTACCGTGCATGGCCGTAGTCAGATGACCATAGACCCTCGCATCCCTACAATGCCGGGACGGAGCACGTCGAGTTTTCACCATCCAGGCAGACATTGCTTGCAACAAGTGCGAAGCGCCGTGAGGTGTCCGGCGAGTCGCATGAAGGGTGAGCTGCATCCTACTAAGAACCGCTTTAGAGGGGGATTTTCTTGCATATGGCTGACAGCATCAATGAATTGATTAAATTTCTGGTGTGGCCACTTCCAGAGACAGCAATGGGGTCACTATGTAACTGCCTCGTGGGTGGGGGAGGGGGGTTCTAAACATCCTTCGAGTGGCGGGAAACCCGTGCGATATCATGAAACTAATCGCTTCCCTCGTTCATCTGCAACCCCGGCTGGACCCCCCAAGATGCCGGAACAATCGTCAGACGAACTCCTAATGCTAGTGCCGTGCGTGTATACTAGATAGCTCTTTGACATACAGCACGGTTTCGTGCCTCTGTGGCCTACTCGCTGTAGACCTCTATGTCGCCAACCAGGGACTGCCTCGGTAAGCTACTGACTACTACTACCATAGCGGATACGAGCTGTCGACGAGTACAACACCGACCAGCGATCTACTCGGTAGGCTATTGGCTACTTCTGGGTACCAAATAACTAAGCATTGTCGGACGCGACGCAGAACCGCCATGCGACGGCACACAGGTGTTGCACCTTTTGAGCCGGAATCCTTTCTCTCACTGTCAGGGCTACTCAACCATTGCATCAGTCATTGCAACCGAGGACCTATCCAGCATATTCAAAAGGCATTCGTGTTTTATACAGTATGCGTCGCTAGACACTTCGCCCATGGGAGTTCACGTTGGGTTATATATAGCGCACGCACGTGTTCCTCATGATAACTTCAGCTTGTCTGGCTGAAGTACTGAGCTCTTCAAGCGAGGAGGAGCCTTATACTATTTAGGCGCTGTCTCCCTGCCGTGGGAAGAAGCAAGCGTCTGCAAGCCTAAAGCAGGGAGTCGTTAGGCAAGGGTTGACACTTTTGAGACCGTCTGTTTCTCACGGACGAAGCTCCTTAAGCATGGCAACTGAAGGGCGACCCCATATAGTCGGATCCTGTGCGCCCTATGTGGTTCTATGTAGCGTTTGCACGTTCGAAGCCTGACCTGTGAGATACAGAGTGTATCGGCCTTAGCTCACAGTTTTGTTTATCATTAGTTGGTTGCCGAGTGAGGCATAAAACGCCTCAATCCGTGAGGAGCCCCCTCAATAACTTAAGGCTACACCTACCTTCGCGCGCGTCCTGAGAAGGTCCAACCCCAACTCCGGGAACTACGTTGGATAAACGCCAAGTTTAGCGCGAGAGGATTCGTGCAATACGTGCGATGCCTTCGTGTGTCCCCGAAAGGTTATTTGAAGCATCAACAACAATATCACGCTTTCTCAGAAAATGTGTGGTGCATGTTACGTACACCTCGCCGGGCCGCAAAATATCTGAACCAATAGCGAAATTGCCTTGCTTGGGTATATGCTCTACGACCATCTCAAATTTCACCACTTCCGCCCGCATCAAGGGTAGTGGGCTATGCGTGTGGTCTGTTGTTCCCCCCGTCGCGCGCACGCAGTCCGCACCTGAATCCTGGAAGCAGCTTCCGTGCGGACAACCAAGGCCATGCCGTCCTCCGCCTCCACGTGTGTTCCTTGCTCCGCCCTTGTAGCCCCCGCCCCCGCCATCGTTGCCGCGATCGTGAAACCGCTAACCGGTGGCTCTTCCTCCGTTCCTGCTACCCCATCTACGCCTGTTTCAGAAGAAACCTGCTCCTCCACATGCCCCTTCTCCGCCCCCCCCTCCTCCTCCTCCTCCTCCTCTTCCTCTTCCTTACCCTTTTCTTGTGCCGAGACCGGCGCCTCACCTTCCATGCTTGCCGCGGCATCGATCACCAGGCGGTCAAAATCGCCTCCCTGGTCTCCAACTTTGGCGAGAGCAGGCTCCGCTGCCTTGTAGTCTAGCGGTGAACCGACCCCCACCATTACCCTGTTAATTATTCCTTCTACTGATTCTGCACCAACTCTTTCTGCCGTCGTGTAGGTTTCCACCGCGATATCGTGGCCTGTCGTCATGTTGTCGCCTGAATATTTCTTCGGCGAGAGGGTTGCTTTCAGGTGCTTCTTTCGGTCTGACCATGATGATGCTCGGCGTCTTGTTGCGCGTCCCCTCGTAATCCTCTGGATGTGAACGGCGGCTGCCACCTGTTTCCTTTCCTGTGGCGGCCAAAACGAGGGCATAAACCAACCGCCGGCAGGGGGAAGAACAGGCGAAACCGTTCAACCTTGATATTCTACCTGTGTTTGTGCCCGCATTGTCATACTGATACCTGGTAGCTGACGCGTGTATTCGTGCTGTTTCCACTAACACAACGTGATTGGTCTCACCCCCTCAACCTTCCCCCCAACCTTTCCAGCTCTTTGAAACATGTCCCCTTGTACGAAAAAGGAATTCGTCTTGTTTTTGTTTCTCCGTGTTTCCCTGACTGAACCACCACAATCATCAACTTGTGTACCCTCCCCTCCTTCTCCTTCTCACCCTTGTATCGCCTCTTCCCCCTACCGCCTCGCACCCGGCCCAAGAACCTTCCTAACCCCTCTATCAACCTCGCCCTCCTTCCCGCCCCTCAACCCCCTTCACTCCCCCAAACTCCGCCCACATTGAATGCCAGCTCCTTCACCATCCCCCGCTCCCCTTCCCGCCAGTGCGATCGTACACTTACATCTCTCATCGAAGCGATATCGCTCCTTCCCTGTTCCACTGCCCCCTCACCTCCCTCACCTCGCCCACCTTGCATCTAAACTCCTTCATCAACCCCGTCCCCACCCTCACTGCCCTCACCTCCCATCCCCCCCTCACCTCCCCTCTCACTCACCCACCGCCAACCTCACCCACCCCGCCCACATGACTACGCACATTTGCTTTACAACTTTTTCGACAGATTTCAACAACCGCTGTCCCATGTCCCATGTCCCCTGCCCAATGCTCCCGGCCTCCTGTCCCCTGTCCCCTGTCCCCTTCCCCCTGTCTCCTGTCCCTTGTCCCCTGTCTCCTGCCGTCTGCCTCCTTCCCACTGCTCACTGCCCACTACCCCCTGTCCCCTATCCCCTATCCCTTGTCCTATGTCTCCTGTGTCCTGTCTCCTATCCCCCGTCCCCTGTCTCCTGTCCTGTCTCCCATCCCCTGTCCCATGTCCCTTGTCCCATGATCCATGTACCTTGTCCTTTTTGTCTCTTGTCCCTTGTCCCTTGTCCCTTGTCCCCTGTCCCCTATCTCCTATCCCCTATCCCCTGTCCCCTATACTCTGCCCCCTGTCCCCTGTCCCCTGTCCCCTGTCCCCTGTCCCATGTCCCCTGTCTCCTGTCCCCTGCTCCCTGTCCGCTGTTCCCCGTCTCCTGCACTTTGGTCTGTCCCCCGTTCTTTGTCCTCTGTCCCCTGTCCCCTATCTTATGTCCCGTGTCCCCTGTCCCGTGTCCCTCGTCCCTCGTCTCTCGTCCCTCGTCCCCTGTCCCCTGTCCCCTGTTCTCTGTCCCCTGTCTCATGTTCCCTGTTCCCTATCCCTACCCTACTGCGCGATTGCAACGTACCTCTCTCCTCAAAGCGATATCGGCCTCGGACAGTATTATTTTCTTGCGCGCCACCCTTCCCCTCCCCACCCGCTGGATGGCGATGGCCGCCGCCTCCACTGATTTTCGCCGCTGCATGGCCTTGAATCTTCGCCGCTGGTCTGCCAATGCGACCGCCTTCTTTTTACGCTGCGCTGCTTGTATGCATACCGCCGCGGAATTCTCGATACCCTGTTCAGGTTTTTAGGTTTTTAATGTTTTTTTTTATCGATGTGGGATACATTGATGTGTCTGCAGCCTTTTGCGTCTGAAGAGGTATCGGGCGGACAGAAGGAGGGGTATTCATGCTCGGGCGTTCCAAACTCGAACCATGCGTTCCAACTCAATGAGTAGGCGATACAAAACTTAAAGGCGTTCGTATTCTTCCGAAGCTATCTTGTGTATTTTGCTGTGTACTATCAATGTGCCGGCCGGTTTCACATTTTTTCTGTTTATTTGTTTTATTTGCACTGGGCAACGTGCGGCATAGACTAAAGTAAACGTCGATCACTTACAGAGCAGGCAACTAAACAAAGAGAAATACTCGAAAACTAAACCAAGCAGGAATAACCCTTGTATCACACTAAGCTCCTAGCTTTAGAAATAATACGAAAGCCCGGGGACGCCAATGCAGGAAGCCCCTGTAGCCGTCTACCAATCAGACGTGTGCTACGATAGGGCTTGCACATTTTTGCCTTGGAAGGCAATATTTACGATTGACCGGGCTCTTTAAGGGCAGTGAAGAATATTGCCCAATAAAAAATGCCCTATCGTTTGTGGTCTTCTGCATTGTGCGCCGTGGTAGCCTAGTGGTTAGCTTCGAGTGCCGCTACTAGCATTGGCACCCGAGTTCGAATCCCACCGCGCGGAGATTTGTTGCTTTATTTTGCAAAACCAGAAAAGAAAGCTATTGCGGGGGACCATAGTAAACAGGACCAATTATTGTTACTGAAAAAAGTGAAATATATAGTTTCTAGCGTGTTCCGTAGGTCCTATTTACTATGGTCCTCCGTAATAGTTCCTGAGAGGCGCCTTTGCAGCGTGGGTAGAGGCGCCATTCCACTCATCTCGACGAGGGAAGAAAGGGATGCGGTCTTCTCTCTCGCCATAATAACGCAAGGCACGAACCGTACAGCAGTAGTGGGGAGGGAGGGATAAGAGCCCACGTTGTGACCCCGGATCTGAGTTACTGCAATGATGAAAAGAAAAAAAGAAGGGCGAAGATAATACACAGGATGGAGAAAAAAAATATTATTATATATTTATTATTCGGCTACACGTAGGCTACGGGAATGGTCCTCGGGTTAAGCTTGCACACGTTTCTCAAATGGTAGTTTGGAGGGGGACTTACTACTAGCATGGAGCTCGTTGAGTGGGGAGGACTCAGAAACGGCACGTTAAATATACTACCCCCTTCGTCGCACGCGTCAGAAGTGACCCCTAAATACTGTTGATAGAAGCAAACAACAAAACACATGATGATGGGACCCCCCTCACCCGCATGGCCTCGACGTCCCTCCTCCTCGACTCCGCCTTCCGCCTCCCCAGCAAACCCCTCCACGCCGACTGGATCGCAATCGACATCCGCTCCCGCATAAGATCTTCCTTGGCGGCATTAGCCTTCCGGCGCCCTAGGAAACCCCTCGCGCTCTGCTGGATCTGCGCAGACCACAGTCGAGGTGGGTTAGTACAAGCAATACACGCGCGTATAAGCAAAGTTGCGGTAGCGGGGGGCACTCCCATTCTCACCCCATTGGAGATATCAGGTTAAATCCGCAAGTAATCCGCACGCGTGTTGACCTGCTGCCTGCAGCACCAAGCGAAGCAAACTTGACAAAAAAAGGTTCGGATGATGTGTGCTGCTTTTTTGCGTGATATAGCAAATCCCTGCAAACAGAGAGCGTGAACTGAATTGAAGTGCTGAGCTGCAGCACGGCCGTGGAGTTCCTCAAGCCTGTCAGGACCAGATAGATTTATGAGAGGTACAGTAGTCATCGAGGACTCCCGACGATTAGATATCAGGGATTTGAGGTGGGTCCAGATAGGGCAAGCGAAAAAGGCGACCCTGAGTGAGTCGCTTGCGAACACTCTATGCCATTCGACCCCATCCCAGTCTAGCCCGGCCCAGCCCAGCCCAGCCCAACCTAGTCCGTCCCTTCCCATCCCATCCCAAATAGTTGTGTTGCATTGATTGGGCTAACCACCCGGAAGCACAGCGCGATATAGAGGCGAAAGGAGGGCCGGGGATCAGCACGCTTACTGCCCGGGAGCACTACATAGCGTGGAGGCGTGGAGACAAAGGGGGGGGGTTGTACCTTGATGGCGGCTCGACGGGTCCTTTTGAGCGCTAGGATGCGCTGGGCTCTTCGCCGTTCTCGCTTTTGTCTCGCCTGTCGAACATAACGGGTAAGAGCGATAAGTGGTTATTAGGGATTTCGATGCGTTTGACCATTAGAGAAACGCCCGTTTGTGGTGAGGACGGGGCGGGAGTTGGGCAGGAAGAGAGGGAGGGAGGGAGGGAGGGAAGGAAGGAGGGAGGGAGGGAGAGAGGAACCGAAGCCACTGTCTGCGGCATACTAAGTGAATAAGTACTTAGTCACAGAATAATGTGTTTATTGTGCTGGGGTATATGTGGAAAGGTGGTAGGTCGTGGGAGGGGCGGGGGGGGGCTGTTTCCATACGTCTGATCGCGTAGTGTCGACCCGTTTACTTTAGCTGTGTGTTCTCCCGCCAGTATGGAAAATGGGGAAGGACGGGGGAGGGCCCCGATTCCAATTTGCGACTAACGAAACACACCGCTTTACATACACCCAAGGGCTTCAAGGCTTCAAGGCCAACAGAGAAACACTTGAAGCAAAATCAGCAGAAAATAGTATGTGGCATCACCAAGTAGCAAGGGGCGGCGTGCTACTTTCGAGCTCGCTCGCTGTTAGGCACCTGGTACTGAATTGTAGCCGCCGCGGCGTTCTTCCGCTTTAGCTCCCGAACCCTTGCCACTCGCCACCTTCCTGTCCTTCCTCTGGCGACCGCCTGCATCTTGACGACGCTGGTGATTTCTAAACACCGTCGGCGTTTCCTGCGATGTCACGCAAGCGGGACGATTGCGCGATTGCGTGTCAGCAAGCGTATTCCGTGTTTCTTTCCTCCCTCCTTGCGTCTGTGCATCTCGCTGCGTCTCGCTGATTCCCTTTCGACTCCTGTTGTTCTGAAGGAATGCCTTGCCCTACCTATGTCTCAAGCTTTTCCTGCCTGTGTGTACATCTCTTCGTCTCTTTGTCCTCCATCTCACTCTCTTTCCCTTCTCGTTCTATTTTATTTCGTATATATACTGCTTGTAGCTGCATACGTATCTCGATATATATAATATATAATACGTATCTGCATCACCGCGTGGCTGAGTCTACACCTGATACATACATAACTATGTACTTCGTATATGTTCAATGTACATGTATATATATGCCTCACCTACGTCCTACAAATCGTCTAGCGGTCTTCTGCAACAACGATGCCGCCGCGGCCTCCTCCGCCCTCTTCTGCAACCGTGCTCGTCTCCGCCATTCTCCTAACGCCTGGAGCCACACGCAAAGGGTTGGTGCGGATGTTGTTGGTGGTGCTAGTATATGTGTAGATGAGGGTGTTGGTGTTTGTGCTGGTACTGGTATTTATGTTTGTGTCGGTGTTAGTGTCGTTGCTGCTGTTGCTGTTGACGGTGATATCGTTGGGTGATGGTCGGGCGAGGAGGGGGAGTCGCGGTGGTGGCGGGGGTGGTATTGGAGATATCGATGGAATGATGGTGGAGGGGTGCGGGGGTAGTCATATATGTGGTGATGGTGGCGGTAGTGGTGGAGGGCGCGATGGTCGTGGTTGAGGGGGTGTGTAGCCTTGAGGGCGGTGGCGGTGGTGGAGATGGTGGTGTCGATATTGATGTTGATGTTGGTGTTGGTTCTGGGGTTGATGTTGGTGTCGGTGGTGACATTGCTGGTGACATTGCTGGTGGTAGTGGTGGTGAGGGGGGGGGAGGGGAGTCGTGGTGGTGGCGGTGGTTGTGGTGGAGGTGGTGGTATTGGAGATATCGATAGAATGATGGTGGGGGAGGGGGTAGCCATATATGTAGTGGTGGCAGAGGAGGACGTGATGGTCGTGGTTGCGGGGGTGTGTAGCATTGGGGGCGGTGGCGGTGATGAAGATGGCGGGGTGGGGGGGGGGTCGGTTTGGTTGGGGGGTGTGGTAGCCCATATGTGGGGTGGGGGGGGGGGTTGGTGTAAGCCATATAGGGGTGGGGGGGGGGGGTGGGGTGGGTGGGAGTAGCATGGAGTGGGTGGTGGCGGGGGGGGGGGGGGTCGCGGTTAGCGGGGGTTGCCATGCGGGTGGGGGGGTGGGGTGGTTTGGGTGGGATGGGGGGGGGGGGTGGGGGGGTAGGGTGTAGCGGGGGGGTAGGGGTGGGGGGGGGGGTGGGTTTGGGTGGGGGGGGGGTGGGGGGGGGTGCGTGGTGGGGGGGGGGGGGGGTGTGGGTAGTGGTAGCTGTGGGGGGTGCGCTGGGGTGTGGGGGGGGTGGGGTGGGGGGGGGGGGTTGGGTTGGTGGTGGTAGCCATGGTGGGGGTGGGTAGCCATATGGGGGGTGTTGGTGGGTGGTTGGGGTTGGGGGGGTGGGTTGGGTAGGGGGGGGGGGGTGGGGTGGGTGGGGTTGGGTTGGGGGGCGTAGGGTGGTGGGGGGGTTAGATGGTGGGGGTTGTGGTGGGTAGCGGGGGTGGGTGGGGGGGGGTGGTGGGGGGTAGGTGGTGGGGGTGGGTGGGGGGGGGTGGGGGGGGGGGGGTGGTGGTGGGGGGGGGGGGGGGGGGGTATGTGTGGGGTGGGGGGGGGGGGGGTGGGGGGTTGGTGGTGGGGTGGTGCGGTGGGGGGGTAGGGGGGGGGGTGGGCTGGGTAGCAGTGGGGGGGGGGGGGGATGGTTCGCATGTAGTGGTGGTGGGGGTGGGGTAGCTGGGTGGGGGTGGGGGTGGTGGTGGGGGTGGGGGTTGGTGGGGTGGTGGGGTGGGGGGGGTGGGTAGGGGGGAAGCCATGGGGTGGGGGGGGGTTTTGGTATGGTGGTGGTTAGGGGGTAAGCTAGGGGTGGTGGGGGGGGTAGCTTTATGTGGGTAGGTGGGGGGGTGGGGGGGGGGGGTGGGGTAGGGGGTGGTTGCGGGGGGTGTGGGGGGGGTGGGGGGGGCGGGGGGGGGGTGGGTAGCATGGGGGGTGGGGGGGTGTGGGTGGGGGGGTGGGTTATCTAGCATTTGGTGGGGGTAGGTAGGGACCATGTTAGGCGTGGACACGGAGGTGGCGGGCGGGGGGAGGGGGTGATGACTACAGCACGGTCGGCAACTATTACGGGGGTCCATAGTTAATAGGACCTATGGTATACATAAAAAACCTATATATTTACCTATTTTTACTAACAAAATTTGGTCCCGTTAACTATGGACCCCCGTAATAGTTAAGCTCCACTAACCAGAAGGGTATGACGGTAAGACACTCCCCCAAGCCGAGTGATGGTAAATCGCCGAGAGGACTCTATCCTACGCCAATCGCTAAGTAAGTCGACGTGGACTTTTTTTTCACGAACCGACGGAACGCAACAGCTGTAACATCAAATTCCGGACTGGGCGTAGAGGTGCGGGTGATTCTCTTGTTGGAGTGAACTACAACTGGCCCGTCACCCATGGCGAGGTGCGGCTCGATTCCCGGTCTGCAAAACTGTTGTGCCCCTTTTCGAAACAGAACAAAAGACAGACGATACCAGCGCAACACCCCCGACACAAAATGGATCACACACAGAACCCACTGGGACCACCCGCCGCGACGGGCCGATTGACCCTCCCTCCGTTCACACTCGGTACAAGACACTAATGGCGTGCTACGACGAGGGTAACACGTCTCGGCCTTTATTCGTCGGGCGGGCACGGCTGTCCTGAACGGAGAGACAACCCAATGATACACAGAAGCGCAATACGCCTCTCCTTTTTTAAGAGACCCCCGTGATACACCAGTTTGTTTGCCCGCCATTTTTGCCCCACTTCTGACTGTTAGGAGGGTGGGGTAAGAACTCTAATAGGGGGGAGTCGGTAAACGAGTGACCTTCAATCCCGAACGCACGAGGGCACGCCAGCCCTCTTGGTGACGAACAACTTGAAGACAAAATTGAGCGGAAAGGATCTGCCTGCTGCAGTAGTACTGTCCCACTGTACCTGGTGGGTACTATCCATCGTGCACGTGAGGTATGGGAACGTTCATTGAGTTAGGGGTGCATTTTGTTCCCATACTCTTGTTTTGGTTCGGGTTGGGTTGGGCTTGAAGTTTCGGCTGTCAAAGCTTTGTCTTGTCGGGTAAGGTACAGAGGTCTTCAAGATACGACGGCCGATGCTAAAAATGAAAACCATTCCTTGACAGTTCTAAAAGGTTTGTTGTACATACACCATTTCAGCGGCCGTATCTGCCGGGGAAATTAGGATGAGACTTTCTGTGGATCAGGAGTACTTTTTATCCTTCTCCCGTTGTTGGAGATGTTTTAATTTCAGTTGGTCGTACTTAATACTGTAAGGGATCTGGCCTCGAAGGTTTCATGAGAGAAAAACGTTGTGCAGGGCTTCCAAAGCAGTTGGACCAAAACAGGCTGACATCCCAATATCAGTGAAGTATTCAGCCAATCTTTGGAACTGTTTTGCACAATTTTGCTCCCTCATAAAAACGTCAAAGGCAGACCCGGTATTGACTGCCAACTCCGATGGAAAGCTGTTGCCGAAAGGACGTAGTGCTCCGGATGACAGAAACTCTCGTCACGACCCTTTTTAGCACTGCACTATACCTGTTCCTGAGTGTGACTCTAATTCCAAACGCATTGTTCCCGCAAAAATGGGAGTGCTGTCCTAAAAGAGCCAAGCTCTCCGAACGGGGTACAGCCGCCGAAACGGTGCGAAAAACGAAACATTTTTAGAAATTGAAGACGCCGTTTCCGCTAGCCTCGGTCACCTTAGGAGTTCCCCGTCAATCTTCAGGGCTACCGCTGCCATAGAACGCGTCACCTACATCGCAGAAGAAAACAAGACCGCTGTTCTAGCCTGCATTGGGGTGTTCCCCTGCACCTACGACAGCAAGACTGCAACATCCGGATTTTCATCGTTTTCTCCGAAGTGCTACATCCTGCCGTTCTTAGGCGTCTCGAGCTGTACACGTATATACTACTGCAGGGTGTGTACTTCGTGTAGATAAATGTGTGTATATTTCTCTTGCAGTAGAACCCCCTAGAACGCGCCAAAGCACCCCCATGCGTGTACTTATGCTTCTCTTGCATTCTCACCCTCGAAGTGAGCCGAACACCCCACGCCTCGAAGAGACGCCCGGCCTGTGCCGCTCCCCTTCGTCTGAGGTACGCCCGCACTATTTCCCTTGCGAGACAGTCGGTGGACGCGCGGTAGCCGTATACGGTTGGGCGGGACTGTTTCCGTGGTGGTGCGTCATGGTGAACGGGAAGGGTGTTTAGCCAGCGCTATTCCAACATGATGTTTACGGTGGGAAACCGAACGCCGCGAAGCGTATCGAGTCACGCCACACAGGCGTAGAGAGGAGGGGTGTCCTAGTCGGGTCAGACTTTTCGCATGGGGAGAACTATGCCTCGCCGAATGCTCGGGGTGCGACTGCCATATAGTATGCGCAGCTCGATGAAGAATATATCGTGGGCATGTATGCACAGCGATTGAAGGAAAAGGAAACAACTCGGGATCTGCAAATACATGGGGCGGTACGTCGGTAGAGGAACAAAATCGGGCAGCAGATGTTGGGGGTACAACCGCAACCCCTCCCCGTCGCCTCATTGCTGAAAACAAACAAGCAAGCGACAGCATATCCTGCAGGGTGCGCGGGGGCGCCCTTACGACATCCCACTCGCGCAGCATCTAAAAGCGAGTGTCGGCGATATGTTCCTCAAATATATAGTTTTGTTGGGGTAGGGTGTAGACAGCTCCTAGTGCTACAGGAAGCTTGGAAGCAAAAGAAGGACACTTGTACCCTCTCTGACGTGCTACCTACGGCTTCCAAGCGATATCCCAGCTTCCCCCGACAAACTCAAGCAAACAACGAACGAAACCGACGGACCCCGGGGGGGGGGGGGGGGGGGGGGGGGGGGGGGCGGGGGAAATCAACCGCAGTACACACCCCGCCTCCAGCAACACCGGCCCTCTTACTTGTTGGCCATGTACTCGCGGTGGTGCGTCCACGTCGCCATGGCCGATCCCAGAGAGCGCCGCTCCCACCTGTCCCGCCCCGCGGCATCGCGCGCGCGTTCGAGCACGACGTCTGTGGGTCAGAACCATGCTACAGTATGCACGCTTTCGGACCGGCAAGGGCTCCCTCCTGAATCATGGAACCGCCGTAAAATGAGGCGTCGAGTTCCCGCACAGGGGTTCAATCTGTTTTCGGCGCCCTCGGCTTCTCTTAACAACGCGTGAGGGTACTACTGCGGAGGCGTTCTACGATAGAGATTCACCCTAATTGTTCTTTGGCTCCTCACTTGACCTCAAGGAGCTCCATACCTCACCCGAAAAGCTGACTTTAGCAGAACTCAAATTGCATCCCGATGAATAATCCCATGGCCTAAGTATAAAAAAACGTCATTTTTCGAAACGAGATTGGCATTGCGACGATTTTGGGTTAAGAAACCGCGTCACTGAGAAAACATTCTTAGCGGAAATGTGCTACCTCTATCGTAGAATGCGTCTGTAGTAGAGTCGAACCATCTATTTTCGGAAGGCTCTCTCTTTCTCTCGACCGGATCCTATCTCCGAAAATCACCAGGTTGCTCGGTACTGGCTAACCTTCCCGGCCTGAAAAACGGTCACATTCCCGTGCGAACACTTCAACCCTCTGTTTTTTACGGTGCCCAACACACTACCAACCGGAAAAAGGGTTTTTCGTTGTGTTCGGTGTTTGCGCGGACGGGGGGGGGGGGGGGGGGGGTACGAGAATCGTTTTTTTCTCGAAGAGGGTTTTTTTGTGTTGGGTGCGAAGGTTTGGGTTCTTCATGGGAGGGACTTGAGGAAGACTAGGCACCCCTCCCCCCTTCCCCCTAGTGCAATGGGCCATGGGTAAAAACGATGCCTGAGAAAAGTCACGGTGTAGGGGTGGCGCCTTGGTTTCTGAGCGCCTTACACGCGGATCCAAAACTCATCACTGCCAAGCCACCAAAACACGGCTTCGAAAAGGTTTGTTCGCGACGACCTCGACCACTGCTTATATGCGCTTCAAGCAGTCCTAAAACAACTGTACTATTAATAAAAGAAAACTATCATGCCCATCAATAGTTGCTCAATTCAGGAGCTCAACCCGTCGGACGATATTGCACCAAAACAGCGCAACGTGTACCCGTGGGGCGAGCCACCTATCAGGTTCCTACTAAATACGAGGAGCGGTGCGCCTAACAAACAACACGGACGCTGCAGACATAGTGCGCGCAGGTTGAGGAACAAATCCCATAGGGCGAGGCATACAAGGGAAGCTGTCGTAATCCACACGTAAATGGGGTCAGAATGGAGTAACAGACGCACAAGGAGGGGGGTTGGGGGGGAAGGAACAGGGGGGGGGCAGGAGAGGGAGGAGGGGAGAGCCCGGCGGGGGGGGGGGGGGGGGGGGTGGTAACGAAGGCGGAGCGGGGAGCGAACGGAAGGGGCGGGGAGAGAAGAATAGTAGCCGAGAGTGCCTAAAAATACTCCCTCTGTGACAATTGTACGGTTGGGCATGGCGCGTGCCACACCTGAGAGTGAGCTCCGCTATCTTCTCCGCGCCCCACTTCCCGCACGAGACCTTAGCACGGCGCGACATCCTGGCCCCCACTGTCTCCTGGACCCATGCAACATCTGCACGCACCCTCGCCCTCAGGTCCACGAGACCGCTCTATGGCATCCCAGGATTGTGGTGAAGGGGGGAGGGACGGTATATCGGGATAGGATTAGGTTGTGTTTTAGAAGCGCTGATGACCAATATGGTGATGGTATTGTCTCGCAACCGGGTGTGAGCCAAGCGGTGAACTAGACGCGGTGGGGCTGGGTGGCGCGGGGGGGGTGGAAGGGAAGAGAGGGAAGAGGGCGAGGAAGGAGGGGGAAGAGAACGGAAGGAGGATGGAGTGGGGGGGGGGGGGGGGGGGGGGGGGGGGGGCACGCATGCCAGGCACTCTAGCACTCTAGCACTAGATGGTACGATCTTTTTTTTTGTGAGAAGTCGGATGAATTCGAGGGGGAGGGGGGGGGAGAGAAGGGGGGGGAGGGGGTACCTGTGTAATCTCGAGCTGGCGCCGGAGTTCTTCTATCGCTCCCTCCGCTTCCTCACCGCCGCCCGCAAGAGAGCTTCGTCGAAGAATATGAGGCGTTTCTCGTCCTCCGAACTCGTCGAAGTCGTCCCGCGTGCTTGGGCGGCTGCATGTATGGAGAGAAGACAGTAATAAACAATATGTTTCACGACTGGCACTGCGGAATGATGCCGCCATCCTTTCTCGCCGAACGTTTCTGACTATGGGGATGCAAGCAACCTATTACGAGGTACCATAGTAAATAGGACCAAATACTGGCAGTAAAATCAGAGAAATATATATATATTTTGTGTGTACCGTAGGTCCTATTTAATATGGTCCCCCGTGATACTTGCTTCGCCATATCTAGTAGTGCCATCTCGCTGTACCATTAAACCTCCATGGAAATATAATTTATATCCGAAATATGATTATCAAAATTTCTACATTTTGGACAAAGAATCAATTCCCACTTGTGATGATGTAGATATGTTGGGGACAGACACACGCACATGCTGTAGATTTATTACATTTATCCTTCTTCTCCTGTTAACAGATGGGGGCTGAAATGACCTGCACCATCATGTAGGACGGAGTTCCTGGGTTGAACCTGTACGCTACAGACCCTGCAAAACATACCATGACGACAGGTTAGCATCTACGATATCGTCCAGATCGTGGTAGTTCTAGCATTTGTTTTTCTTGGTTTCAATGTAACCCCCCCACCCCTCCCCTAGATGTTGTATTAGACTTAGGTTGGGTTGGCGTCGGTTAGCGAGGCAACTGTAAAGCATGCCGGCTCGCTACTTGAGCTAGACAACAAGGGCACCGTTTTCTTTTTCATTTTTTATTTCTTTCGGCGGTCGGTCACAGCCGGTTGATGAGCTATATATCATTTGTTCGGGGTGGACAACCTTTCCTCTGCACAAGGAACATGGTCGTATCACGCAGTGGGGATATGGTAACGCACCCAGGAGGCAGTTACGTAGTATTCCCATTACTGTCTCTGGAAGTGGCCACACCGGAAACTGAGATCAACTCATTGACGCTGTCGTCCACAAGCAAGTCCGCCTCAAAAGCTGTTCTTAGTAGGATGCAGCTCACCCTTCATGACACTCGACGGACACCCCACGGCGCTTTGCGCTTGGTGCAAGCAATATCTGCCGGGTCGGTGAAAACCCGACGTGCTCCGTCCCGACATTGTAGGGATGCGAGGGTCTATGGTCATTCGACTACGGCCATGCATGATATCAAGTACATCCCTCTCCCTCCCTGGGTGTCGAATAAAAAGTTGGGTGTTGATAAAAATAAAGTTGGTGTACCCCTAGCACCACCCCCCATGGTTTGTAGCATACACCACTGCAGCCAACTTATCGATCGGTGGGAAGGGTGGAGGAAAACGATAGGCGGACGATGCGCGTTGCCCTCACCCGCTGGTGACCTTGAGCTTTGGCAGCGAAGGAAAACACGTTGCTCCCTTGGTGCCCCCCCCGAGGAGAGCGTGGTGCTCCATCCGCCGTCCCATCCGGTGTTCTCCCTCGTGTCCCCCCTCACGCCCCATGCGGCGTTCAATATGATCGCCCGTATGATGCCCCATGCAGTATTCCGCCTCATGTCCCATTCCATGTCCCATCGCCTGTGAAATCCCCTGTCCCGTATCACGTCCAGGCTGATGCCGCCCTTGACCCATCGCGAACGACCTCGATCTACCAAGCATAGCCCCCCCCAACCCTGCGACCTCGTGGCCGCGGCGTACCCCCTCCCCGCATTCGCTAGCGGCTGAATCCCCACCGCCCCTGCCGCTCCTGCTCCGTTTGTTTCTGCTGGGCACGAAGCCGGCGACGGACGACTCTCCGTCCGGCAACCCCGATCCCCTAGACGAAGAAGCGTCCCATGTTAGCGGAGCCCGGGAGTGCTTCAATGGGGGATAATCCTCTGCGCTTTTGGCCCGACGCTTCCCCGTTTTTCCCCTACCTTCCGCGGCAACAAGGCCATTCGAATGTGGAAACCCCGTGGTAGCGTGCGCAGAGGGATCGGCTTCGTTTGTCGTTGGCGCTGGAGGCGGCGCAGCTAGCACACGTGACTCTCGTTGACCCTGTGAAGGCGCTGGAAAGTGCCAGGATGATGTGTCGATAGACTCTGCCGAGCCTAAGTGGTTTGCCATGGCGCAGAGGCGCTCCTCGGCCGCGAACATGGTGATCAGGCGCGAGCGGTCGACGACGACGGAGGCGGCGGCGGCGGCGGCGGCGGCGGCGGCAGCGCAGGCTTCTTCGCCTGTACCACCGCTGCTGGTACTGGTACCGCTGCTGCCGCGGATGCCTTCTGCGGGATTCATGGTGTCGCCGCCACCGGTGTGGTTCGCTTTCGCCTCCCGAAGAGGCAAAGCTGGTATTATTTCTTGTGCTATTGCAACCACTGACCCACCACTGAGGGCACCGACCTGGGCCACCCTCTCCTCCTCCTGATTCGAAGGCGCCACTGCAGCTTGTGCTTCATCGGAGCCAGCTCTTGCATCGACCGATCCATTGCTGCTGGCACCACCAGCGAAAACCGCCCTTTCAGCATCAGCATCAACGTCCATGGCCGGTTCTTGGCGCCCGCCACTACTGCCACTCCTGCTCCGTTTTAACGCACCCGACAAAGCGCTCGTATTGATCAGCCTTAGCAGCATCGTGTCCGCGTCCACGTCCCCCTGGGTAGCCCCCTCTGCCAACAGCGAGGTTGTCGCAACGCGTGCAGCGCGTACCGGCAAGAGACCCTCACTTGTTCCCAGCGCACGCTCTAGGCGGTTGCTGAGAAGGCGGACGTCGTGGCTAGCTGACCTTAACGCTGCTTCCATGCGCTTCAAGCGACAACATGAGAGAGAGATATATATAGAGAGAGAGAAAGAGAGAGAGAGAGAGAGAGAGAGAGAGAGAGAGAGAGAGAGAGAGAGACCTCAGCAAAGTCTAAGTAAGGACGAGTCGTGACACGTTGAGAGAGGGTGCACTTCTGAGCCGAACTTACGGAAGATATTGAGGCTGCACTTCTGAGCCCCAAGTCGTTTCTCACGTAGCTTCTCCTGTCGGGGGTGAGGTCGGGTGGGTCAACGTGCTCACAACCCGGTGGCAAGAGCAGCACGCAGTTCTGCTGTTGCAACCGGCGCGACGGGTTAAGTCGACACACCACACGAATCTTAAGCGTGGAAGCGTGGTGAGCATAAGCTTGCAACCTCTAACCTATTCGCCGGAAGAATGAAAAAAAAAAAACACTTACGGGGGCTCCTTCTCAACCATTGCAACATCTGAGGAGCTACCGTCATCACCCGGGTCATAGTATAGAACACCCCCACGGGTGAATTTCCGATCCAATATTCCAACACAAAAGGGGGGAGGGGCACACACAACGAAAAACGGCGGTTTCAGATGGGGAAGATTTGTTTTTGAGACATTTCCATAATGCATAGCTAGGTTTTTACGCACTCTCTCGCCCGCTTATCGAACATTTATCTGCTTGGAAAATCGTTGGAGGGGGTGTGTTATCTTGTCACAAGTGAAATGCGGTATGCTTTCTTAAATCACGCGTTATATGGTGTGTTCACTTGTCACACGTGCTGCGCGATATGTTATGTTATCACACCTGTTTGTTTTGTACCCAGTATCGGTAGATCCGAAAAAATGAAAAAATCGGTTGATGTGTTTTCACGTTATTCCGCCAGATTTTCCTGGCTCATGAGATTTGTGCAAACAAACAGGCCTAGGGACGATCTTAACGAGGAATGTTTTTCAGTTTTTTTTTCAGTATTTTTGCGAAGTTTTGGTATTGTCCGTGTTTATTTTTTTAGAAAAGCCGGAAAAATCCAACCCAGAAAAATAACGTCTTGAACTTTTTAAGGTTTTTCAGGAAGTTTAGGTGCAAGGTTGTAGAGGATCGGGCACCCCCACGCTCGAACTGTGCCACCACTCGCGAGCGCACAAGGCTGACAAGGGTCGTTCCCAAGGTCATTCGCAAGTCATGGCAGAATGCAGAAGGCGCAATAGCTTTCTGGGCTCTCGTGGACGAGTTCACAAGGTGACCGTACCGAGGTGGCCGACCGACTGAGCTCGGTGAGGGCAATAGCTGAGACCTTGTCGCGTTGGGCGTTGTAGCGTGACGAGTTGGTGATGGATTTCCCGGCCCCAAGGCACCGACACCTGCCCACGAGTCAGGCCGATGACAGTGGGACCACCGCACGGATGGTTTCCGCGAGCGTAGCTGCTGTCGTGACGGTTCTGCATCGGATGGGCGATTACTTAGCGGCAAACAGAGGAACCTACTCGACGAGATCCGACCCTCGCTGAATTTGGTGAAACGCCAAAGTTTTCAGAAAAAAACGAAACATAATACGTGTCGTTGAGATCGACCCTTAGTCACCCTGTACTTTTTTTTTCCCTCAAAAATCTGATTTATCGTTGTTGGTGCTTCTCCTCAACCTTGAAGAGGAGGATCCTCCTTCTCCTGAGGAAAACTAGGTGCTGCTACGAAACTCTATCCTTGTTTGCACGGGTTGTAACGTTTTCTCGTGTTCCTGGCATGATGGAGCAAGAGTTTGGGAGTTAAGGATTTCGGACTGAGATTTTTGTTAAATCGAGGAACTTACCGCTACGGCAAGCATTTTGTGCTCGGCGAGGAAAGCCGGTATGAATCATGTATAATACCCCTCAGGAACCTATGATCAACGTTGACATCACAATACTCCGCGAGCCTTAGCCAAAATAGGAGATTATAATTAACTGCTGCCGCGTACAGTGAGCCTAAGATGTTTTGGACTAAACATTTCTGACGGACCTTGACTCCTTAACACGTGTGGAACTAACTCCCCAATGTCACTGGGAACGTCGTTCATGTTGTTTTTGCAATAGTGTCCGTTCAATACCTATCGTAGGATATAGCACCCCGAGTGAGTGGCAATCGCCTCCGAACATGTAGGTACACCTCCCACGTACCGTGAGCACGCCTCCTCACCGGAAATAAAAAGGCGTCTCGGCTATTCATGTACTGTACGTACACGCAACCGCAAAACGAATCGTCTCATGGGGGTAGGCATGGAACGACGAAATCCGCAAAGTGAGAAGAGAATTGGGGGCAATTTTTGTAGACGGTTCGTTTGACTCATGCTAAGATACGAGGTGGAAAAAGCTAGGCAAGCTCTTGTAACATGCAGCAGCCCAATATAAGGGCACTATCGTAATGCGAAAGCACCATCTTCATCACTGTCACTATCATCAGCATCGTCATCGCCATCGTCATCATCATCATGCATCACCCCATAACAACCGAGATCGAGAAAATACGCAAACACAAAACCGATGTTATCATACCATATGGCATTGCGAAAAACATTGGGTATTTTTCTCTGCTCAGGATCCCCTCGTCAGTTGGCGAGAAGCTTTCAGACCCCCCCCCCCCCCCCTTCCCCTTTCCGTAGCAAGGCTCAGTTTTTGCCACCGTTCGGCTCGTCTCGGCAAATATTAACGAACGATTCACGCCCGGTATATACGCGGGAAACACCCCCCACAACTCAACCGAGGGTCGAGTTCATGCATGCCAAGCACCGAATACCCCCCCACCTACCTACCTGCATGTCCGAAGGTGATAATCCCAATTGAAGGGATTGCCTTCCCCCCGTCGGCTTCTTTCTGGCAGCGGCAACAGTAGCACCGTCGCCCACGCCGCCAGATCTTCTAAACCGCGCCAGAGTAGTACCACCTCGCGAGGGCGACGCACTTCGAGAGGCTCTCCGCCGCTTTCGGCGCCCCTGCTTCTTCTGCCCTGACAGCGAAATCCTGTCGCGATCTTTAGCGATGGAACGTTTAACGCGTCGTGCTTCGTGGGCCGAGTCGCCGCCGTGTACGCTACAGCTGCTGCTGTCTCTGCTGTTGGAGACCTGCGGCCCGTGTGAGAACACAAAAAGGACAGTATGGACAAGTCGATCTACCGACCTAGAGGCTGCCGCTTTTTTTTTTGTAATATCGATATTCGCAATTTGTTGAGAAAGGTAGAAGGCGCGCCGTGCGAACCATGCATGACGCAGCAGATTCCCAAAAATAATGCGAATCGTTGGTAGGGAACAATTTTTTTTTCGTTTACCTTTCAACCATAAAGCACGGTTTATTTTGCACGTTCCGCGCGGACTACGTCGACATTGAAGGGTGGGTGACATTGTCGAACTACCGTGACTGCTTGAGCTATTAAGGCTGTTCTCTATGCGGTCCGATTCTTCGAGCTTTAGATTTGGATTTTTCGATTCCAAAAACGAAAGCGTGTGTGTATGCAGTCCTTACATGCTACTTTCGACCGGATTTTTTTTTGATCTAATAATCCAACGGCCCAACTTGTCAGATTGAGGTCCAAACTCCCACGACTTGGGCCATCAGATTTTCAAATCGAAAAAGGACGTGGTCTCTATAATCAAGTTGTTATCCACGACAGCAAGCACCAGCAGAACGATCGATGAGTTGGGTAGTGGCACAGCTGTTTAACAGCGACGTTGCTTCGCGCCCGACGCGCAGTCGGCGGGTGACGCGTCTCTTCGAGGCCAGACTGCAGTCGGCTGTCGCGGGCTCGGGCCTAGAGGCGAAGAGAAGCGCACTCGGCGCGCATCTCTCCGTGGATACGTACTTGTAGACTACAGCAGCAGCAGCAGCAGTCAGTTACTTTTTTTCAAAATACAAATACAGGTTGACTCTAGCGCACTCGGCACGTCTCTTCGCCGCCAGACTAGGGGCAGTCAGCGTGGGCTCGGACGCGTGGGTCCTACGCGCATTGCAGCGCACCCAGCGCGTCTCTTCGCGGCGCCGGACCACAACAACAGCAGTTGGCCTCGGTGTTTGCTCGAATCTCCCCATGCACAATAAATCTGTCTTTTTTTTCGCATAGGAAAAATATTTCGATTTGCGAAGATCACAGGTGAAAATGCGATCGGGTCAAAATCTGAAGCCCAAAAGCTGAACCGCACACCTGATAGGAAAAGGCCTAGATAGTGTGAAACAACATTTCGTTTTGTTGGCACCTCCTGTTGTCACGGAGTTGCCGAGCTAAAACAGTCGGGGGGGGGGGGGGGGGGGCGTCTGCTCGCATTATCACAGTAATTCAAGACTGTATGGGCATGTACTCAGTATACGGACTTCATTATATTCGTACGTATGCATGAGTATAAGGATGCACTCGTAGTGTAAAGTTGTACACAGGGCGCACGTTACTGTGGGCATCGAGTCTTTTTCCTAGCCCCTTGAAAACCTTCACCCCGGTTTCGGGGGTGACAAACCACTGCACTTGGAAATACTGTGGGATCAATTTCGCTGTCGGAAAAGGGAAGGAATCAAAGGGAAGGAAGGCATACTGTACCTTCTATCACTCCTGACTCAAAAGCTTGAGGACCGCTATAAATGTTGACATTTAGGCACGAATTGTCCCTAGGTTTCCGTCCGGAGTGGTTATCCTCGCATCTTTCATGCCTACGTAAGCAAATCTCACGTGCGTATGCATCTGGACTGAGACTGAGACTCGCTACATACATCTACGTCCGGAGCGTGCTACAGAACTGTCGTAGCGCCTGAGAATATCTCTTCTGAGGCTCCTCTTTCGATTACAGCGTACGTAGGAGATCAACATTCACTATCCAAAAAAACTGAGTTTATGAAAAGGCTTAAAAAGTGCAACCCAACGAACCATCCCTTTGCCTGGGAATATATATACCTGGTATATATATTATTACTGCGGTAATAATATCGTATAGCGCTATCGTTTTACGTGCTGGTATTCCACCGAGGTTGGGTTTATTTAGGAGCCCGGTCAGTCCGAAACACATTTTTCGCCAAAAAAAAGCTACTCCTATCGTATCACGCCTCTTATCCTTATTAGTTGACCCTTTTAGGACTGCAGTCCCGTTTGGGGGGTCAAGCTACTTGGAAAATGACTGGTTTGTCCCCATGGCGGGGACTGCGGTCCGAAAAGGGTCAAATCCACGAACTTAGCTACGAGTACTGTGTATGCGTCGGTGAAGCTATACGCACCGTCACGATGTGCCTACCAACACGAATAGGCCGCAGCCCCGGGCTTCGTGCTCGCACAACTCGTGTGCGCAGCTCGTACAACTCATACAACTCATACAACAATGTAATGCGATTGGTACAACTCATGCAATTCATACCACTCACGCGACTCATAGCATATGTACAATTTCTGACAGATCTAGTGGCGGTGGCGTCGGGGAGGTCAGTTAGCTCACACGCGCAGATTTCACGTATCCAACCGATCACGAACTACAGTAGTAGACAAATCTAGATCAAATACGTACTTGTCGCTTGAAGAGGCCATGCGAGAGCCGTCGCATCATGGAGCTCCCACCCGGGCCGTAAGGATGTGTGCGATAGCCATTTTTTCCCTCTCACGTCGAAACCCAGCGAACAGGATATGCTGCTGTGCCAGGTGATATTCGTGGTATTAATATACAACCGATCCCAGATCAGGCCTTGAAATCCCTAGATCATGAAATGGGACTGTCTGGTCCGCTTGATGGTGTGTAAGGTGCTGTAGTCTGTGAACGCACTTTGCCTTAGATCCTACTGAGCGCTGTACGAGGTGTCACAGAACGGAACTATTGCACTTCTTATTATATCGAGCAGGATTCAAATTCGCGCCCTTCATGTATGTGTAGTACGAGTACGTACGAGCGGTCAAGATCGTTCATGGGGCACAAGCACGAAGTGCGTAGTGTAGTACGTAGTATTTTGTAGTATGTTCCTACGGCAGCAAATAGAGTAGTTGCTTCGGGAATCGACATTTGCGCCACCACTCGAATCTATCGCTGGCCAAGGAACAGCAACTTTCGTAGTGGCTGTTCCAACGTTTGAACCTTCCCGACGGGTGGCTGCTCCAACACGCCGCACAATTATCTCTTATCGCTCCCAAGTGCTTACAAATGAGTAGCAGGAAGACATATGGTGATGATGTCGCTCCCGTTGGACCTTCGAAGTGTGGGGGGGGGGGGGGTGGTGGGTGGGGGGGGGGGGAAGGGGGGGGTGGGGGGGGGAGGGGAGGGGAGTTGCCGCACGAGCTCGTTGATATCCAGGGCCAGCAAGCGTTGAACGTCGTCGTTAGGCTGATGACGGGCATTGTCGGCGGCATTATTATTTGTAAGTACGCTGGGCGCCGACCGCCTTCCGTCGACGACATGCGGGCCGCCATGCTCGCTGCCGAGCGCTGCGGCTAGTGCTTGGTCTCGCTGCAAGGGCCTTGGGGGGCACGCTCCAAAGTTGCGGAGCATGAGGCTTCGCATGTTTTTCGGGTCCAACAGCTTCGCCGTTTGCGAGGAACCTGGTGTGGGTCGTCGTTGGCAAATGCCCATACCCATGCCAATGCCCATTCCGTCGTGATCAGGTAAGCCAAAAAGGTGCGGCTGGGGCGCCGCGGTTGCCATGTGGCCGTCTGTTCCCCGCGTGGGAAATTGGACAGCATTTGCACAGAGCGCGAAACCACAGCTATGCCCAGCGATGCTCAGCTACACAACATCAGCTACGCAACAACAGCAAGCGCCACTGGAAATTGAATTAAATGAAAGCCAAGAAAAGCAGTACTGTACGAGTAGCAGAAGCGTAGAGCAAACAGCCCAACAGCATCAGGATCACAGGTCGAAACGCTTTTTTCAACCGTTCGAAATCGCACCGCAATTGTTTAATTCCGCCGCACTTCTGAGTGTTCACCAGAAAGCATCACGCTCGCACTTTCCTACTGCTGTAGACATACACGGCACCGCAACCACAGAGAGCGCGTGCACTGCATGAACTCCGACCCTCTGACGCAATAGATATACCTGCTGTGCTGTTCGAGCTCGAGACCCTAGGTTGCTCGCCGTGGAGCACGACCAGGCCCGATACATCTCGTCCTTCTGAATGCAGCACAGGTGACGCGATCGAATCTACCCGCACCGGACACATGGGAAGGATATCTTTGACGAAGGATACGTATTATCTGTCTGCGCTGGACTCCTGCCACGTACTGCGTACTACTGCTGTAGCTAGCGCGTGCCTTCAGCGCGTGCTCGGTCGGTCACCCCGGTGGCATTATCCCTAGCGCGAGAGATTACCAGTACTTGGAGGTACCAGGCAGGTTGAGTGGAACACTCATATTTGAGGTGGTGCTGGGTGGACTCGACAGCTACTGCCGCTGTTGCTTGTGGCTGCTGGTAAAACTATCTCGCCCTACGTATTAATAGTACGTGTATACGTACAGGCTAAGCGCGAGGCAAGTCGGCGATTCCTGCGAAAGAGCAAGGACTGGGAGAGCATGAAGATGTCGGCGGCTTACGCGTTCCACCTGAACAACCAGGTCGAGGCTGGCCTGGCCTGCGTCGGAAAATGTGAGCCCTCTCTGCCACTGCCAGAATTGTGCATGGACACGGGACACGGCAAACACGTGCCCAAACAGATTTGTACATAGCGTCACCCATGTCGTACTGCTGTATGCCTGAACTGCACCTTGTTCCCTTACGTTTACGTACGATCCGAACGTAGTGTTACCCTTCGCTCGTCTATTAGCGATACGGCTGCTGTGGTGTTAGCTCGCGACAATGCGCGATAGCGCGCTGCTCCTCCCACGTTTATGGGTACAAACTACAGTACTTTGGAACTACGACTGTACAGCAGTACGACTCGTAGCGTGGGTATTATTTTGCCTGGGGCTGTCGTGCTAAAAAAATAAATATGGCCACTGTACGTACGTAATATCTTCCTTGTCACAAGTAAATGCCAGATATGGTAGATAGCTTGGTACATACTTACTGTATACGAGTATATACTTGGATTGCTTGTAAACGGAAGGCATGCACCGTACGAGAGGGGATAGCGGGGGGGGGGAGGGGGGGGCTATGTGCCCTTAAGGGAGGATCTGAGTTAGGAAACGGGGGGAGCTGGAGAAGTAGGGAAAAAGTAATACCGGTACGATGACAATAAAACAAATGAACAAATACCTGGTATACATGGTACGTACGTGGGTACAGGTATAGCATACCTGGTAGCTGGTACCTGGTTGATAGTATCACTCATCGCCGTAAAGAGGAAGAACAGTCAATGCATGTGTACAGCCACCATGTATATGCGTTGCACGCATCTAGCAGATCATTTCCACCTGATGGTTGATTTACACATTTCAGGGCGGATACCTGTATAAGCATTCCTGATCTGTAGGATCTAGCTCATGTTGCCGGGGGGGATATAATGTGCATGATCTACAGTAGATCTTGTTTCGTGGGCTGGATCTGTACCGTACAGATCTCGTACAACATCGCGTATCGCTAGGTTAGGATCTAGAGGATCATAGATCGTGATCTCCGTGAGGTGTGTGTATGTGAGCGCGTAGTGTCATTGGGTAAAGGCATCGCGTAACCCTGTCGGCGGGGGATCACGTACACACAAAGCGAAAATTGAATGATTTTTATACGTAGTCGCAATGAATTAGTATTGTGGTTTGCCAGACGACAATGTGCAGCACGAGCTTTAACAATGATCACTCATGTATTGTTCCCATCATTCCTCGAAATTAGTAGAAATACAAAAGAAACCATAAGAAAACATAACATTGCCTACGGTATGTATATTGTAAGTATATATGCGAAACACCTACCATTAAATTAGCTGCCTTCTCTCTGCGTGTCTACTTCCGGCTCTGTCCTTGCTCCTTCTTTCTCATGAAATTGACAAGCGCAGTGTAGTCAATATTTGTACCCGGTACAGCAGTGAGCGTGCACGCATCATACATTGCTTCGTGCTTGTCGCGTGGCGCGCAACCCCCTGCATTGGAGTCCAAGATTCAAAGCACCCCCCCCCGCTAACCCGGTAATAGTACATAAGCATCCGCGTTGTTTCGTGTGACCGACTTTTTTGCGAAAATGTTTACTACGAGGGACCATAGTAAATAGGACCAAACAGTTTTAGTAGAAATAGCCATATATATATATAGGTTTTTGTCTCCACCATAGGTCGTATTTTACTATGATCCCCCGTGTTGTCAATCGCTCCTATTTTCCTCTGAAATCACGCACATACACTCATCGGCCCACGATGATTTGACGATATGTTAGCTTGCCCGCCCGCCGTTTCGCTTCCCCCCCACTCAAGCCTGCAACTGCGCTTCTGCTACGTGTGTATGACTGACCTCAAGACGTGCGCAATAGTAGTAGTACCGGACACCCTCTGAGAACGTGTGCACTACTCTTGAAAGCCAGGCTGCAGCATTGAGATTCACAGGGAAAGAAAGAAAGCGTTGAGTGGTTATGCTGATGAAGTTAGTGCGGTATGCACACGTTCTTGTAACTAATAAAATCCAGCATCTGAACCGACCCTCCTGCTGCTGATTTACTGGGCGTCCTGTACTGCTCTATACTGGTGCGCCCTGTGCTGTCTAGATGACGGGATGAGACCATCCTTGACGTGCGCCACGTCAGCTGGGAAAATTCTCGTGCACTGCCCGCATTATCAACGCCCCGGAGATCTACGGGCGGCTTCTGGCGATTTAGCGGCGCAACAGGGTGACGGCGGGGCGGGTGGGTTTGATGGAGATGTTCGCTTTCTGAGCATGAACCGAAAGGTGAACAAGAGACTCCGTTTCGTATGACGCCGAACGCGATATTCACACATTTACACATGCGCTTTTGGGGGGGTTTCCTTCGACTCGAGTCGATCACGGAACGAAGGGCTGAACTTTGTCGTGATAAACATGCAGGGAATGAACCACCGCGGGGAGGTGGGAGAAGCCCTTGCTATGCGACCTCGAAGCTGAAATACGACGAAAAGGAAGAGAGAAAAACAGGGCGATTACAATAAATAGGATGGGAACATATATATAGATATTAATAGTAGGTAAACACTTTTGAGCTTTCCAGCTCAACCACCTGGAGATTTTACACTCAACGACAGTCTGGGGAACTGTTTGGTTTCCTTTAAAAAATGAAAAAGAAAAAAAAAACCTCCGCGGCTCAACCGTGAGACCTGCGTTTGAAAAATTAGTCCTTTTGGGATGTGTGTAAATATTCCGCCGCGCGTTTGCGCCCATGCATGCATGGTGCATCTATCCCATCCCTCTGACGAAACGGACCAAAAACATTCGTGATCATGGAGAAACACCCAGTGCACTCGAAAACAAAAAACAGCTTGTACTTGTCCGGTGCCTCGCGACGGAGTCTCAGTATCTGGAGGAGAACCACAAAAACCGTGCGGCGCGAGGGTGCCAGCTGGGCGTACCAGTCATTTCGTTTCAATGCCTGGGTTTTAGCCAACTGGTGTAAGCTAGGTTTGTGCGCGACATCCGCGCCCCGCGCCGCAGGTCACAGCGCTTGCCGCCGGAAGGTTGGATGATGGCGCGGCGATAGACACCCTACTGGTGGGCTCGCAGACCAACCTTCTCGCTTACGACGTGGAAAACAACTCAGAAGTCTACTTCAAGGTGAACGGTAAAAAATGAAACGTATTTCGACGTAAGTGGTGACTACGACAATATACTTCAATCAAGGTTCAAGGTGACCAATCAAATCTACTCCAAGAAAATCGAGGACCAATCAAAATTACTTCAAGGTAATCAAGGACCAATCAAACTTACTTCAAGGTAAACGACGACCAGTCAAATATACTCCAAGGTAAGCGGTGACCAGGTGCAGATCCAACCCAGCCGGCGTCGAATGCCTTACCGGATCTGTGTACTATGGTTGCAGATCCAATCCGGGAAACACTCGCTACATAGAAGGCCATGCAAATGATATGGCTTCAATACGTTCTTTCTACATGATGAGCTAGGTCTCGTACAGGTCAGAGGTCTATCTGTGCCCTGCAATATCGATATTATGCAAAGCAGAAAGCGATTATATGTGTGGAATCATGTAAAGCAGTCGCCCCGCATGTGGAATCCTTTGCAGGACGTCGCCGACGGAGTGAGCTCCCTGCTGCTGGGGCGCCTTCCGTCTTCGCAGCGGCCCCTTGTGCTTGTCGGGGGTAACTGCTCCATTCAGGGGTTCGACGCTTCGGGAGCAGAAAGGTGCCGTGTACCAAAACGCGACAGACATAGGCGGGCAAAAACTGAAGATAAGCTTGCATACGTCGACGGATAGGGCCGCGGCCATACTTCTGAAGAGGGTGGGGGTGGGTGAAAGCAGTTGAGAATCTACTTTGAGGTCTTGTGAAAGAATGAATTATGCCAAACAGCAGTTGTGTCGCCTGCTCGCGTGCCTCTGTCGTGCCCGGGGAATCTACGCGCGTCGAGCGAAAAGGCACTCCACAGTGAGAATATCTCTCCTGTCTAACTTTGCCTCCGATCGCAAATAAACGTCGGTGGAGAGCCCATGACTATAGCTTAAAGCGTTGATCCGTCGGTAGTTCACAAGCCCCGCGTTTTACCTTGTTAAAGACATACAAAACAAATAATGTTTATTGTTCCGGTTGCCCTTTCTCAGCTATGTGCAGCACCATGAGCTTCATCGTCGATCACTTCTAAACATTGCCCCGAGAGAAGAAGGAAACAACCAAGGACCACCAACAATATGTTTTTATGTTTCAGGAGATGGTATTGCGGGAAATATTATAGATGCTGTAATTTTGTTTTTATTGTTTGGTTGAATTTGCGAACTCTAAACCCGTGAGGCACAAATATGAAGGTCTGAACGGCCCCCTATTGCTTCCACCTAGAATGGCATGTTTATTGCAGTCGATAAGTGTACAGGGCCGCCTAGAGTATAGGAGCAGCCTCTTTTTAAGACAGAGAACCGCACCTGCGCCGTCCGATCGAAAAACACTCTACTCGCACCTACGGCAGATTCTGGACGGTTACCGGCGACAGGGTTTCCTCGATGACGATGGCCGATGCAGACGGGAACGGGAAGAAAGATTTGCTGGTCGGTAGCGACGACTTCGAGGTATTAAAAATAAACACACGCGCACATACACCTACAGTCAACAATGTTTAGAACTTCTGAACTGTATACACAACCCACGTTTGGCCAGAACAAAAAGTCTTTGAAACTAGAATGGTCGAAGCGTTTTTTACCAGTGGAGAAAAGCGTAATTATTTCACTGTAGTAAACTATACATCAACAAAATGGGCAATAATTATATTCCAACGATGTAGTCTTCTCGGGATAAAAATAAAGATGCGATTCGTCGAGGGGAATGGGGGAGAATGCCTGCTATATGACCCCGGGTCTGAGTTACGACTGCTAGGCGGGAGAGAGCAAAGAAGGGCCAGGAGACAATGAACGAGAAAAAAAAAGGAGGAAAGAAAAAGAAGGTATTTTGGGTCTTCCTTCAGTTAAGAAGCTTACAGTCAGGCATAAATATTTGGCACTAAAAATGCCACCCCCCTAGTAGAATAGCGTGCACCGAGAAAAGCCGCTAGGTACACAAAAACCCAAACCAAAAATATCCCAGCAGCTGCGTGTGGGTGATTCGTCCGAATAGTGCGAAACTGTAAGCCTGCGTTCCAGTTGTCGGTATCCATGATAGGCCCTTGCCGTCTTGCTCCCCATGACTTAAGACAAACTCGTCTCGACCTACTTCCCACGAGGCTGCTCGCTGTAAATACGGTTGTGTACAATGCCTCCCAGTACCCAGACAATACCATCAAATACCGACTGGCCGATCAGCTACCGACCGATCCGGTGTACTTATACTGATCGATCAGTGACCGATCGAATGGCGATACCAACCGATTACCCATCGACCTATATGTAATCCGCCGAGCGCCCATCTAACGGTCTATAGACCAACCAGCTACGGATCGATAGAGCTACCGAACGAATAGCTAGTGATCGATCGATCAGATAGCGACCAACTAGCCACCGACCGACCAGCTACCAATCGACTAGTTGCCGACTAACTGGCTCCACCGATCGATCAGCTACCGGCCGATAAGCTACCGCCGATGAGCCTCTACCGTATAGTACTGTCACACTAGGGTGACAAGATAACACACCCCCTAGGACGATTTCGAAAGGTGGGTTTCTCGGCAACGGGGAGGGCGTGCTGAGTACGACGAGCGATGCCTTTTATGCAACCTTCTCGACTTGGTGGGGGGGCGGGGGTAACAGGGTGGAACCAACGGCCCCTAGGGAGAGGAAAGTGGGAGGGGGGAGACGGGGTAGGGCTGCTGATATGGGGATGACCGGCGATGCCTTTTAAAGCATGCGCTACCTAAAATGTTTCCAATGCCATCATTTTTCGTTGTGAGTGCCCCTCATGTTTTTAGAGGAAACCGGGCCTAAAATCCGTCCCACCGGTAAGGGGTGTGTTATCTTATCACCCAGTGTGATACGGTAACCGATTGGCCATCGATCAACCACCGACTGATCAGCTACCGACCGATAATCCACCAACCGATTAGCTATGTCGATATATCGATCAGGTGCCGACCGGTCAGCTATCGAAGGATCAGCTACCGACCGATCGGCTACTGATTCACCGATTAAACTACCGCTTAACTATACTCACCGATCATCTCTTCACCGATCAGGTGCCGGCTGATCGGCTGCCCACTTACCGATTTCCAGACTGATCACCTATGCCTACCGATCATCAACCGACCGATCAGCTCCCGACCGACCAGCTTCCGGACGGTCAGCTACCGGACATATATATATATATCAATGATCGGCTACAGACCAATCAGCTTCCAAGCGAGCAGCTACAAGTGTTGATCAGCTATACCCCGATCAACCATACCGACAGATCGATTACTGGCCAATCCTCCACCAATCGATAAGCTACCGAACGATCAGCTTCTGACCAATCAGCTACCGTCCACCCGATATAGGTACGCGCCTTCCGTCAAGAAGAGGTGATCAGCGAAGTCACAGAGGCGGACAGAGTGACCCACTTGGAGGGCATAGGAAACGGAATGCCGGGAGAAGAAGGAGGAGGGGGAGGAGCAGGAGGATCGGGGGGGACGACGAAGTGGGCCTATGGACTAGCGAACGGTGAAAATAAACATGTTGTGAATATCCACTGTGCACACATAATCTTGTTAGCCCTCCGACTGTGTGTATGTAGCATTTCCTTCAACGTTAATCACTCATGAATATTCGCCGAACGAAGAAGAAGAAGAATACCAAGGGAACGTAGGTACTGCAATCGATGCACGAAATCGAACTCTGTGCTGCACCTACTCCCGGCGACGTATTCCACTTTCCGTCCTTTCTCCACCCTTGGTTGTTATCATTTTATGTGCCCAACTACATGTGTGTACATACGATCCTATGCCCTCCGGTGTTCGATATTGCGGGTTCTGTTTTATAGTTTTATATAGTGCTGCACGTCGAGGTGTTGACATGTTGTTGTTCTTGCCTGTTGGTGGTGGTGATAGTGGTGTTGGTCGAGGTGATGGCGGTGTGTTTGGTGATGGTCGTCGTAGTGGTGGTGGTGGTGGTAGTGGTCGTGGTGGTGGTACTGTGGTTATGGCCCCTAATATCATGTACTTCAGCTTGGCATGTTCTCTTTCAACATCCATGTCTCCGGGTGAGTGGCGTCGCCATTCGTTGATGGTAGTGGTGGCGGTGATAGTGGTGGTATTAGTGGCGCTGTAAGTTGTCGCCGATAGTTTGCAGCGTAGCTTGCGGGAATTGTTCGTTTTGACTGTCCACCTCTCAGGTTGGGGAGGCTCGTCATTGTTGGCTTGCAGTAGGCCCCACGTGTGAAATCGTCCGGTAAACAGAGCGCTCATCGTATCGCTGTCCCCGACGACGCCCGCCGTGGGCACCGCGGTTTTGATATTTTTGGCGTACGCAGGCACGACGGGTGTCTACGACAAGAACAAGCGGGTTTGGAGGGTCAAGACAAAGAACCAGGCAAGGGGAAAACGCAATCGGTCGAAGTGCCGTGCTGGTGTATAGCGACTGGTTCTTTTTAGACCTAATATGTCGCTGCTCGGGCAGACAGATCATCACATCTACAGATAATACAGATCATACAGATCGTGATCTAGAAGATCTAGTTCCTCAACGGCCATCGTGAGAGGTTGTGCGGGATCTGCGTAGTACGGATCCAACCCAATAAAAACACGTGCTACTTGTAGTACATCATGCAGACTAAATACGGGTGGGTCCCACCCGGCAACTACATAGAAAAAGATCGGGGGTAGATGTGCCCTGAAATCTCTCGACCGTGAAGTGAGAATCGATTATCTGCCCAACGATCGACTGACGGGGGGGCTCTCTTAAAACCTTGAGAAAGCTGCCCAATACATTTCGATCGGATGTATATGTGATGTGTGCTTTCACGCTGTGTTTCGGTGGGTACCGAACCCACGAAAAGGTTTATCATAGCTTACTAATATGGGCTTAAATGTAATGACCGTTTGTATATTAACATGACGACCAATCGTTCCTTGCATTGAAAGACGCCCAGAGCGGTACTGGCTTTTCTGAAAGTTGATTGGTGGCGGCGAGGTGTCAGAGCTCTCCAAGCGAGGAGCCTCATATCATTTCACACCCTCCGACGGATCAGACAGATCATGATCTATCTATCTCTCTATCTCGATCACCTAGTTCCTCAGCTGCCGTTGTGAGAGCTTACGCCAGATCTGCAGACGGTACAGATCCTGGGCAACACGAGAAGAACGTGTTACTGCAGATCGTGCGGATTATACGGCTCCCACCGGCAACACAAGCTAGGTCGTACAACATCGGGAACAGACGATATCTCTGTCTCGATAGAGCTAGATCATGGGCTGTGTGAATTGATTATCTGTAGATGATATATCTGTTGGAGGTGTGTCAGGTTCACAGCTGCAGATCTTACAGATCAGGGATATGTATTCTCTGAGAGAGCAAGAAGAAGAACAAGAAGAACAAGGACGCATCCCAAGGTAGAGGTGCATCAAGTTTTTTTCCGAGCTTCTTGGCTTAGGGAGATTTATGCCATCGGTAAGTCATGTTACTCGAGATGTGAAAGTTCAACCCGACGAACAATCCCATGGCCCGTGTAGGTGTACAAAACAGTTTTGTTTTGGGAAAGCTAAACGGCATTATTCCAACGATTTAGTGTTTAGGAGCAACGTCAACCAGAAAATGTTTCTAGTCAAGACGTGCCACCCCCCCGTATACAGCACATGAGTGGAACAAGTTGAAGTCATAACAAGCAGAGGCAAAGCACATCAACTTATTACACAAGCAACCTCTAGCAGACTTCACCACCGGCGCGATATGGCAGCAACAAAAAAACATACCGGCGAAAGCAAAGCGCCCAAACTATTATCTGCGGTTTCGTTTAGGTGGCTCGCACGCTTTAGGTTTCAGGATTTTCCCGAACGCGTGGCGAGGCCAAGCTCGGGTCGTAGCAGCTTTAGTCAGGTTCCCAGATAAAGCACCAAAATATGTATTTTGAGGAGGGTTTGCGGCATTTTGTTTCTTCAGAATTTTCAAAATTGAGCTCGGGCCGTAGCCTTAGCCTGGGTTAGGGTTGGGTCAAAGGTTGGGGTTAGGGTTAGGGTAACGGTCAGCACGTGACAGTGAAGTCAAGGCTTGTATATTGGTTGGCGTTCACGGCCCGGCTAGCACGGAGCGGTAGTGAACAAACACTAGCCACAGCAGCAAGCAGCACAATTGGAACGCTGACAAAATATGTTTGAACACCGACTATGAATAGTACCACTCCTGATCGAAATGTAAGGACCGTTTGGTATTCATATTTATGTCCTCACGGTCCGTGTATTACCGTCCGGGCGGGGGATGACTTTTCGCTGATACTGAACAATCCTATTGAGCTCACTACGTTGAAACATGAGTGTGAAGTTACGTCATGGAAACCACACAAGCGGAAACTACGTGCGAAAACACGATTGAACCCCGACCGCAAGTATATTGGTAATAATAACAATGAAACTTTGTGGTCGAAAGTGGCACAATTGAACTGAGCGAGAACCAATAAAACGGGATACCAGACCGACCAGTCAAACACGATTGGCCAAGGATGGATTCATTTCAATAATCTTCAAGCCGATTTACTACGTAGCGTCAGCTATTCGGTATGCAGTACAGGAATACTGATTGTACACACAAATATTGGCCGGGTACTGCTGGCAGTACAATTGTCAAAGACCGAGACACCCACCCTCTCTACGTAAACCTCACCCACTTCCGGATGGGCTACTCGTACTAGAACCACACTTGTCAATCGCTGACACCCCTGCCCTCGATGTAAGACAGAACCTACGTGCTTCCGGGTAAGCTGCTTCAAACCACGGCTTTCGAACACCAACATGCCCTCGATTGAATCCGAACGGCAACCCGAAATCAATGAAAATACACTCCTTTACCACCCATGAAGAATAGGAGGTTAGACAAGGCGGTAGACTGAGTATCCCTTGCCAGGTTTGCCTATTGAGCAGGTTTTCGAGGTTTCTCTTTTGTGTTGATTGCTTAAAGGTAGAATGAAGACAGCTATATCCCGTTCAGAGCACGATGATGGCAGACTGAACACCATGGACTCTATGTGTCTGGCCCTGAAATCTCCAGGATTTGTTTTTTTGTTTTTTTTACCATCTGAGAGACGATCCCAAGTAATACACATGCATTTTCATTGCCTGCACTCAGGTAGTCACCGACTGTTTTAAAGTAATGGGAGGCGATACCATAACACTAGCCCACTCTGATGCGCCGCAGATGAAGAGATGCCTGAAATTGTTGAAATCCGGTCTCACGAACTAAGAACTGAGTCAAAGATGCAACTCCTCAGAACCCACTCCCACACCTACGCCTAACACCGCTTACTTCCAAGTGGACTGTCAGAATGAAGTACAAGTATCAACCGCTGACACGCCCCCATTCGATGTAAAAGTGAGCCTGAACTATTTGTAGCATCAGTAAGTGTCAAAACGCTGACACGCCCTCGATCGATTGAAAGTTGAACCTACGTCCGGGTGGACTATCTGAATGAAATAGCAAGTGTCAAAACACTGACACGGCCTTCATTGATGCAAACTTGAACACATCTTCCCGGGTCGACTCTCTGACGTACGAGTTAGTGTCAAACGCTGACACGGCTCTCGATCGATCTAACATTGAACCCGCTTCCGGGTGCGCAGGTGACGGCGCTATCGTGCTTCGACATCGACGCTGATGGCGTCGCGGAAGTGGTGGCAGGATGGAGCAACGGCGCGGTCACGGCACGCCGTGCGTCTGACGGAGAGGTACGACGAGAGTCACGCGGCGTGGAAGGGCCCCACACCCCCTGAAAAGCTCAGGCCACCTCGGATACAGTCCGTAAGCACAACTCCCCCCGCTTCACCCCTCACCCCCCCTCCCTCACTTCCATCCAACTCCCCCCCCCCCCCCCCTCTTCCCCCCCGACTTCCACTTCCCACAGCTGGTGTACAAGGACACCATGACTTCGTCTGTGTCCGCCACGATAACGTCCGACTACCGCATGAGCGGGGCCACGGAGCTGCTCGTGGTCGGGGCTAGCGGCGAGGTCCGGGGCTACACCCCTACGGCCGCTGCTTCGGACCCGGCGAATGGGGGCGGGGGGGCAACACCAACCAAGCGAAGACGACAGGTGATACATACTGTAGATGGAGACCCGTGCTTACGGCATACCAGGCATGGTGGGGTACTGCATCTAAATTTTCTGAGGGTGCTCACACCGGGAGCTACAGCAAGCTCTACACCTCCAGCCACAACAACACCCGACTATTTATAGAAGTAATCATGTATGAGCCAAGCCCCGACACACAATCGAAAGGGCTTGTAGATAAAAATATGCAATATGCATATAGGACGCATGCTACTGCATACAAGGGATATGCAAAACCCAAATTTTGTGAGGCTCATGTCACGTGAGAAGCTCTATGTAGCCTACCCCAACAATCAACTTTTGAGAAATTCTGCAAGGCTAAACCTGCTGATACCGCCATCAAAACGGGCTGACGCGTGCTGCCATAGAGATACCACATTTTGAAGATAATATTTCGGACTGCCGGTGCGTCTCCTCGACTCTGTATTGTTTGAATATCATTTCTCGTTTTTTCAGCAGTTCTTTATGCCTATATTATTTACCATGCGATTTTCTACTCCGGCTGAGCGTTTTTTTCATTTTCTCAAAGTTCGTATTTTTATTTTATCACTTTTCACTTTCCAGCTTGACTCGTAAGAGGTTTTACCCTCAGCGATATTCAGAATAACCCGTGGTCACCGGTGTCGTCCCCTCTCCCCCCCGGTACGTGTCTTTTATTTTTTATCATGCGTAGGGTTCACCATTCCCACCGCTCGTTGATTTTCATCAAATGCCGCTAACTCACGCTCGCGCTTTCCGCTAACGGATTGATGTGCAAGAAAACGTCCCTACGAGTATGCACTGGGTGAGACTCGAACCACGGTAAGACTCGAACCCACGAAAATGATCTTGGTTGGCACGCGGACCACCTACCAGGCCACCGGGTTTTGGACGAGTTTGAGTAACGTTTTTTGTCTGTAGTTGGCGTTTTTTTTCTCTGTGCAACGCGATTTTCTCATCCGGGTGATGATCGCTTTTTCATTTTCTTACAGTCTGCTATTTTAAACGAGTTAGTTAGGGAATTCCTCAAGTGAGGAAGCAGCCACAGAAAATGTTTTTGTGCGTATCCCCACCGTAGCAGGCATCGACTTGCAGATCACTACATGCAACACATACACCTCGGACGCAAAACTTACTGGGCAGCTCTCCCTCAGTTTGGGGAGCCTCCGTCGGTGGGAATGTAACGTTTGGGCCACGAACAAAACCCGCAATCCCCTCACCGCACGATGTCTCAGAAGGCAGGGACACGGCGTGTAGGGGGGCCACGTTTCTGGAGCCAGTTTCCTCCTGGCTTTTTCGGGGAAGGGGGTGAGGGGGCTCCCTCATGTTTTGCTTTCCTTGGTCATTCGACCTTTGACCGCGTACCCCTTTTTTTCGACGCATGAGATGCATGATACGCCAGGGGTATCACCTGGGTCTTCCGACGCCCCTCACCTTTCCCGTTCGGGACTGCAATCCCCAGCTTTGGGCACACAACTACACACAAAGCGCTTGTGTTGTAACACGGAACTGAAGTCCAAACAAAAGGGGGTAGGAGCTCCGCACCTCCCTGCCGCAGCCTCGATAGCCACATGGTACATAGCATACCGCAAATCCCAGGGATGGGGGTGGTCGGGGAACGTCACACGTCACACGTTACGCACCTCCGTCGCTCGAACGTGCGCACCGTCAGCAGAGCCAGGCGATTGCCGACGAGCTGGAGAAGCTGCGGAGAAGGAAAGCCGCGCTCTCGCTGGAGCTGATGAGCCTGCAAGACTCTGCCAGGAACAGGAAGCACGGGGTTCGGGGCTCGGGTACCATCACGCTGGATACCGAGGTGAGGTTTGACTTCGGCACGCCCGAATGTAAATGTATACCAGGTATATATATGTATCGGTTGTTCGATTCTAGCTGAGTCGCCATGATGAGATCGAATCGTAATTATCGCGCTTGAACTCATCGAACTGGATCGTCGGATTTCGCTCGAACAATAGGATCGGATCTTATCGGATCTGAATTTCTCGCTTGAACAATCTGATCGGATCTGATTGGATCTGATCTGATCCGATCGGACCTGATCGATTCTGGTCGGATCTGGATTTCTCGCTTGAACTATCGGATCGGATCTAATCGAATGATCACGCTCGAACTGATGGATGGGAATGCAGACCTGTCGCTTGGAGTACCTGCTGGATCTTGAATAATAGTTCAACTATCGGATACGGCTTTTCAACCGTCGTATGAACTGTTCATATCGGATATTGAAGCTTTTGGTCGAACTGTGGAATGGAATCTTGAAGTGTAAATTGGACCATCGGATAGGATTTTATTTCTATCATGGCGAGCCATTGAATTTGATAGCGATGAATCGCTCGTACGATCAGATCAAATATTGGCAATTGTAACCGGTCGGATCTTGAAATATCGCATTCCTAGTCGAACCACACCGACTCAAATCTTGAAAATATCAAACTGAGTTTTCAGATTTCGCTTGGGGAATCGGTCGTGAATTATTACAGTTATCGCTCGTGTGTATAGCGATCCTATCGGATCTTGAATTCGAGCGTGAACCCGCAGATCTTGACGTATCGGTTGAAATTTTCGGGTCCAATCGGATCTTGCAATATCCGTCGGAAACTATCAGATCGATTGTTGAATGAATTGTTACTCTAGAGCTATATATCGCACCTTGAAATGCATTTTTTGAGCCATTGAATCGGCCATGTTGTTTTTTTGTTTTATTTCGCCGCGTTTTTTCGCTCTCGCTGAAGCTATCGTTCTTTCTGAGAGGTGGTGGGATACTTTGCCGTGAGCGTCTAACGCCAACGGCATCCCTAAACGAACGCCTACTACTGCTGTAACCCCAATCCTAACTCAGATCCCTATGACCCTTTAACTGGATGCCTGGCCCTAGTCCTCGCTCTGAAAAAGAGGCCTGATGGTCAACCCCCATACCAAACGAATGCCCATCATTTGCCCAGGCCCTGACCCCTAACGACGGCTTTGCGCTTTAAATCGAACGATCTACGGAACGATACGGAACGATATTCGGAACGATCAACGGAACGATCGACGGAATGATCTACGGAACGATCTAATATTGGGCGCATGCTGCGATATACGGTAGCCTCTAAAAGTCTTGGGGAGTGAGTAAGTACTGTTTGGCCATAACCCTTTCTTGAGGATGGGCCTTCTCAACTACAGAACCACGCCCCATCGCGTTGATTCGACAAAAATATTTCTCGATAGAGACATGCTGTAGGCCATGGGAATTGCTCATGGGGCTAGTTAGCGTCCACTTTTTCTTGCAGAGCTCAAGCCACCAGCTAGCTCTTGATGAAGACGAACCCACCCGACAAGCAATGAAACGAAAGGTGGCTTATCTCCCATGGAAAGGGGTTGCCTGCACTTCTTTTTTCGTTCAGTATTTTTCTAACCGGCTGAGCTCAACTCAAGTGAGCCACTACCATTAATAATAATACTACCGGCTCAGCGTGGCACCACTACTACAGCAGTAGTACCGCTATCTGTTAAAAAATAGAGGGTCCTTTTGTGCGTTAATATTTAACATAAAACACTACAGCAGCAAATGGTTTCCCAGCGGTAAGACATGCCTCATTGAGTAGCTCCTCAATCGAAGAGGTCCTCCTTAAGACGAGAGACATTCGTGCAAATAAGGTGTTGCCCCTTACTATGAGCGCACGTCGTCGCTTTTTTTTTGTCTATCTAGATGATCGAGACCGTGACCTGACCGGTGCACGGGGTCGTTGCTCGTTGATGACCCATGATATAGTAGGGATGCGCCTAATTTTGCCTCCTAAGACTCCTCGCTTGAAGAGCTCTTCACGCCCCCCCCCAACAGACGCATTTTCAACCAAAACGTGTTCCTAACCAGAGGAGCAAACGTTTCGGCCTATTATACGAGGAGTACACTCGAAAAACAACAAAATTAAAAAGCAAATGACGGATGGTACTTCCTGAGTTGAGAAGCCACATCGAATCGCGCGTTGCTGGTGCTACTTTTTCTCCTCTCATTATTTTCGAATAGTGTGACCCTTACTTGCCGAACGCTGATATAGTGCTAGCCCCCGATCAATAACGAACGCCTACGAACCCTACCCCCCCCCACCCTAACACCAACCAGCAATGCTGTAGTACATACGGCGGGGGTGGTGGTGCTTTATTTTCTGAGCTTCTCTTCGCATGAGGAGCTCCATACTTTTACGCCGAAACATGGGCTTCGAAGAAGTCAGTTCACGCAATCCCCGACCAGCATTTCTATATGCCGAGGTCCTAAAACTGTTTTTACTTGTGAAGAACAACATACTTGAGTAGCCGGCAGGTTGCTCACTTGAGGCGCTCAGCCGGATAGTGAGATGTTGAAGACAAAACGTGAAAGCCGTGCCGTGGGATGAGAGTAATTCTAACCCTGACTCTGCAGCGAACAAACGTCTGTCCCGACAGGTGACAGCCGAGTGGCGCCCGGGAGACGAGGGCGGCCCGCTAGAGCTTCTAGTGTCGACGAACAATGACGCGGTTATCGTCAGTGTTGTCGTGGTAGACCCGGAGGGGGGGCTCTTCGGAGGCGAGGTGCGCGCAACAAGTAATTGCTGTGGTTTTTGAATCGGAGATGTACCGAATATCGGACGTCTGGCAGATCAGATGAGATCAGATTACATCGTATCATACCATACCATACCATACCATACCATACCATATCATATCATATCATTTCATTTCATACCATTTGTGATCAGATCAGATCAGATCATATCATACCATATAAGATCAGATCAGATCACATCACATCACATCGCATCGCATCACATCACATCATATCATATCATGCCATATTATATAATAGGATATCGTATCATATCATATCATACCACATCATACCATACAGTATCATACCATACCATGCCATACCATATCCTATCATATCCTATCATATCGTATCACATCATATCATATCAGCTCACCATTAATGCGGGTCTAAATCTTCCGGGGAAAATAAATTCCTTGTTTGTGTGGTCTGCACGATATGCAACCATATTCGATGCTGCCTGGGATATCTCGACCCGGCTCTTGCGTAACATGTTTCCCGGGAAAAGAATCGTGACACAGATCTTGCACTATATATCTCAACGGCAAACACAGAATCTAGATTGTCTCAACCGCGATATGTCCTATGTTTGTGGAGACGGGCGTAGATCCGGACGGGGGAGGGGAGCTCTACGGAGGCGGAGCGCGAAGCTTTTGCTGGTGTAGGCTTACTCTGGATCGAGAACTCTGTGTACCTACAACCAGTGCATATTTCTACAGTGCCTGGTATTCTTTTTATTTCTTGTGTTTTGCGGTCAGTCGGACTGATCAACGTCGATCTTGGGGTTGGGGCCGTACGACACGTTAGCGATAATTTGCCGTGTTGAGCCCGAAACGCTGCCACCCACAAAAGCGGGGTGCCTCAGTCGAATGGCTACCGAATTACCGCTGCCTGCCGTAGGTATGATGTGCGCCTTGAGTGAAGACCCTCACAAAAAAAAAAACGAAATGGTGCGAGATTCATAAACCGTGAATGGCACCTACCTGTCTTCTTTCGGCAGCGCAGGCTTGTCATTCATGAATGCCGAGAAAAGATACTTGAGTTCGCTCGCGCGGGAGTGGTGCGATCGTTCCTTGTTCTCCAGCGCTCGTTTGCTCCTAACGGCAGAAATAAGGGTGCTTCAAATCGAACATTCTATTTTCAGAAGGCTCTCTCTGTATCTCTCTCTGTCTCGCTCTCTCTGTCTGTCTCTCTCTATCTCTCTCTCTCTGTCTCGCTCTGTCTGTCTGTCTGTCTGTCTGTCTCTCTCTCTCCACAATATTGATATTTCCGAAAACATATTTCGAAAACATATTTTTTCGGTATCGGGCGCACTTCCCCCGTTCTGGAAAAAAACAATGATAGCGCTGAAGAAGAATGGCATCACCCCCGTGTGAAATCATCTATCTCAGCACGCCTTTTTCGGTATTCGGGCACGAAAGCACGCTCCCCCTCCGCTGATGCGAATACGTCGAATTAAAAACATGCACATCAACGCAGAGCTTGGTGTCAAGCCCGGACACCCCCAGCCCTACCGTGAGCCTGGTCATCAACTCCGGGACGTCCGCGGCCAAGCTTCAGCCCACAACCGTCAACATCCAGGTGAACGAAACATGTCCCGCCGTTGATTGTGTTTCGTGTTCGGTGTGCCACAGCCAAGGTGGCTCTTTTGCCTGCGCTGAAAAGAAAACCGCTCGGGGGACAAACTGCCTATTACGGGGGTCCATAGTTAATAGGACCTATGATATACATTAAAAAACCTATATATTCACCTATTGTTACTAACAAAATTTGGTCCCGTTAACTATGGACCCCCGTAATAGAATTTTAATGGTTTTCTCCCAATACGGGACCGCAGTACTATCTGAGTTTACTCCAAGATCGTCGGAATGGCAGCATAAGTATAATAGTGCACTATTTTACGGGGGACCATATTAAATAGGACCTACGGTACACGCAAAACCCTATACATTTCGGTATTTTTACTAGCTATGTTTGGTCCTATTTACTATGGTCCCCCGTAATAGTAGGCATCGGGTTTGACTTTCGCATTTTTCTCGAAAGTCGGTTTTTGGCCTGCTGCAGCTACGGGGCTCCTGCGCTCTAATCAAGCGAGGAGCTCCTATGCCATAATCAACTGTGTGTGTTATGATACTGCCTTAAAGGAGGTTGAAAGCCCGGATCTTAAGATGGATGTGCGCGTATTCCATTACCCAAAAAGACACGGAGTATAGTGATATCTGACCGGGGGAAGGGCTAGGGAGGGTGTAGTCCGCGTGTGTCTCGAAGTGCGGAGTTCCGTCAACGCCTGTCAACTACATAGATACATGCAGTGTAGCATTGAGCAACTCCACACCTTTGACACATCAGATCCCTTACTCGCTTGATTTACTGGATCTGGATTTTTTGTTAAACATATATGTAGGATCATAGATCTGTACGAATGATCTGCTGTGGGGCCTGTAGAGAGTGTTTTCTGCGTGTGAATATGTGTGACCTAGCTCTTACAATGCACTTGCTTTCCTCGGTGGGGGTCTTGTGTAAATCTGCTAGAGGCGCAGTAGATAGTATGCGCAACGTTCCCACACTAGCGAAGAACGATCTACTGTATGTACCTACGGGGAGGATGATTTAGATCGTGACATGTTCGAGGTGTGAATAATTCGTAGGCTACCCCCGGCGTAGGAACCATACCTGGAAGCGCCGGAGCACACATGGACTGACAACAACAACAACAACAACAACAACAGCACAACGCAAAAACAGTTTTAGAAAATCGACGAGCAGTGGTCGCGTTTCTGAATGAACCCTCCGCGCGATGAAAAACCAAAAGGCATGCATGTACCAAGGCGGGGGGGGGGGGGGGGCGAAAGAAAAACATCCGTGATTTACAGGCATTGCAGAAAGTCACGGAGTAAAAAATACCTACTGCGAGACGAGCCGGGAACGAAATGTCGAGGCGTATCAGGAGTACTACACGCTGGGCAACGCGAGCCACAGTTGAAGCGTTGTGTCGGAGAAGCGCAAGCGGGAGCGAGACATCGTTTTGGGCATGCCAAGAGCAAACCTTCAAGTACTGTAATTCTCATGTTGAAGTCGTATACCACCCGGAACGAACGCGATCAAAGTATCTCACGCAGCGCTCGAAAGCACTTGACTTCGACAAAAATTTCTCGATCTCACAGCTCAGGAGGTGTAAAATCTCTGTCTCTCTCTCTGTCTCTCTCTCTACCTCTCTCTCAATCGACCGCGAACAGGCGCACGTGGGATCCCGAGGCTACCCGAACAACCTGTACGCGTTCGAGCTGACCAGGAGGTTGCCCAAGTTCGCCATGTTCTCTCAGGTGGAGAAGAAAAATTCAGTCGGGCGCTACCTTATAGTAGAGCCAAAAATACAACAACAACCACAAAAGCTAAACACTGGATACCTGTCGCTACATGAAGTCTGGAAAGCTGGTGGATATTTTTGCGGGGTTGCTGAGGAGTCGGGTTCGCGCTGCAGAGTACCTCTGGAGGGTTAAAAAAAACAAGTCACAGGCACCATTGGGGGGGAGGGCGTACTCATTTTTTGCTTGCCTTACTCATTTGACTATTAACCACGCATCCCTTTCGAGACGGAGCACGGGGGGGGGGGGGGGGGGGGGTGTACTCATTGTCATGCATGGCCGTAGTCGTGTAACCATAGACCCTCGCATCCCTACAATGCCGGGACGGAGCGCGTCGGGTTTTCACCGACCAGGCAGACATTGCTTGCACCAAGCGCGAAGCGCCGTGAGGTGTTGGGCGAGTCGCATGGAGGGTGAGCTGCATCCTACTAAGACCCGCTTTAGAGGCCGATTTTCTTGCATGTGGATGACAGCATCAATGAATTGATTTAATTTCTAGTGTGGCCACTTCCAGACACAGCAATGGGTTCACTATGTAACTGCCTCGTGGGTGCCTCACCATATACCCACCGCGTGATACGACCATCCCCCTTGTGCGGAGTAAAGGTTCTCCCCGCACAAAAAATATCTAACTTGACCGCCAGCCGTGGTGACAGCCAAAAACAAACAGACAAACAGACAAACAAACAAAACAAACAAAAAGGGAGGGGGGGGGGGGCTTTGTCATCAAAGCCCATGGACCAAAGGTACTGGTATCCCCCTACATCTGTCTACGCGCCATATTCGGGTTCTGATTCACCAAGCTTTCGAGAAATAGGGTTGGAGCATGTACAAGGTCATTCCCGTTTCAACCGTTTCATCGGGCGTCCTCCTGTACCATGGGGCAGAACCAGCGGTGGTGTCGTGAAGAACACACAACGCACGTACTGTACTGTACGACGAGTACCGCACCATATGGTGTGCAGCTGTTCCGTGCGCGGGGTCGATCGCATCGCCCCCGTACGTTTTTGCTTTTTTTTTGGTGCCCCCCATGGGTCGGAGAAGGAGGCGAACAAAACACGCGCACGTAAAGAGACGCATGTCACTAGAAGAGGTGCAGTTAACATCAGCCGAGGCGTGTTGCCTGAGGGGAGCTCTACAGTAGGACCCGCCCAGAAAACCCTAGACCCGTGCTACCATGGAGGCGGCACTTCTTTTAAGGCAAGCGTTTACTGACTGGCGTGTGTCCTTTAACCCAGGAAAACGCCCAAATATAGGTGGAATGCCATTCGTTAATGTTTTACAACATTTTTCGTTGTAGACCCTCTAGGCCGTGCGACTTGTTCAACTTGATGTATTACGAGTTACCCCTACCGTAGCCTACAGTAGGATGCATATCGCGTGAGCCTTGTTTTGGAAAATACAAACGATATTCCAGCTATATTGGGTAGTTTTATAGTTCAGGATTCCCCCCCCCCCCCCCCCCCCCCCCCCCCCCCCCCCCCCCCCCCCCCCCCACCCCCCCACCCCCCCCCCCCCCCCCACCCCCCCCCCACCCCCCCCCCCCCCCCCCCCCCACCCCCCCCCCCCCCCCCCCCCCCCCCCCCCCCCCCCCCCCCCCCCCCCCCCCCCCCCCCCCCCCCCCCCCCCCCCCCCCCCCCCCCCCCCCCCCCCCCCCCCCCCCGTCGCCGTTAGCCCCAGTGACACATTAGCCAAAAAGTGTTTTCTCTATCTTGGCACGCCTCCGTACCACATCTGCAAACGTAACGCACATTTCGCCGGCATATACTTCGTTTAGATCTTAAGGTAAAGAAGGCGTGCGTTTTTGCTAACCGTTTTTCTTCGGTGTTCGTGTGGTGGCTCTTGTGTGTGTAGTGCGTGTGCTGCTGTAGCGTGAGACATAGCAGCGTGCAGATATGCGGTATCGCCGCTTCATGTTTGTGCCGCACTTGCTTGCTGTGTCGCAGGATAAGCAAGCGCGATGGCACAGCAAACGTTATTGCCCCCTGAAAAACCGGGAAAACAGAAACACATGACCCTTCTGGTTTTGTTTCTATGACAATGAGAGAGAGCGACCACAACAACGCACCACAATTCACACGAACTAAAGCGGTACAGGCATACCTTGTAGCTCTCCGGAAACCCCAGACTTAGCCAAAACCGAAACCGCAGACTTGGCCAAAACGAAACCCCGGGCGTATGTTTAGGCGTACATCGAAAAACCACATTTGACACGATACAGACACCTTGTCACCCAAAACTTTGTTCGCAAGGATTTCTTCTTGGTTCTGGGGCTGTTTGTTTTCCCGTGCTTGATCGAGACCTCGTGCTGCACATGGTCCAAAAATGTGTCTGACGGCCAGAAACGATACTAACAATATGCACGACGAACAAACCGTCGCTTTGTACGTAATGACGTATCGAAAGTGGATCCATTAAGGGCAGATACGTTCCTGCTGTATTACGGGGGGGTCCATAGTAAATAGGACCTACGGTAGACACAAAAACCTACATATTTTCCTATTTTTACTAACAATATTTGGTCCTATTTACTATGGTCCCCCGTAATAGTGGAATCTATGGCCCATTCATGCCGGGTGTGGGAGGTGTACTTATCCACACGAGCTACTGTACGTACTGCTGTACGACATGGTTCCTGGCTAGAATTATGTACCGTACAAATCCTGCACAACATCATGTCATTGGCCGCTGGTTAGAGTCTACCCGAAAGGGCTGAAATATTTTTCATTGCCCCGCCATCGCTTTATTTGCCCCGCCTGTCGGAACGGGAAACAAAAAAAAAAAGCAGGTGGACGACCCAACTTCCGCCCCGAAACCAGACGCTTACGTGATGTTCAGCGTCGCGGACCCGCTCTCGAGGGTGGCGGAATGGATCGAGCTGAGCTTTACGTGCGGGCGAGAAGTTGCTGGAGACAGGTGACAAGAAAGTAATGTGCATTGATTTGAGCAAAAAAACACAGCATGCCCGGAATATCGACAGTTCAGGCCTTGTGCGTGCTCGCGTTCGTTAGCTGTCACTTTGATCTCGAGCACTCGCAGTGTTGACAACTTGCCAGTGTGCTGTCATCGACAAAAAACGGTTGATGGTCCAACATGTTGAGGAGTTTCCTACGGTACTGTTTCACGACCTGGTCCAGCTTCGGAGACATTTGTCGATATTAGCCCACACATTGCTGGTACATGTTCGGCCCTTTTCGTTTACCTACATCCGGGGTTAACTTCGAACAACCCCGGCTCTACTTTGTTGCTTCTCCGCGACCATCTGGTTGAAGATTCCCACCCCCCCCCCCCCCCCCCCCCCCCCACCCTGCACCCTCTCCCCGCGTGGCGGTCTGCCTCATTGCGCCACGCTCTTAGTAACTCCCTAGTCCGGGGACGCTTCGTGCTGCTGTAGTAGACCCCAAAACAAAGGAAATAAACCCATGGAAATCATATCCCTGGTATCTAATACACAAGCAAACGTATTTTCCCCACCAGTTAAACCTCTGTGGTTGCTTCCCCGCGATGATCTCGTTAGAAGCTCGCCTCCCTCGCCCCCCCCCCCCCCGCCTTGCCCCGCCCACGCGGTTTGCCTCATTTCGCCTGCGCCATGCACGCTGTTGTGTCGCCCCCTCGTACACGTGGTGTCATGTTGTTTGGCCCGGCCAGGGAGATAAAAGAGGCGTTTTGGCTTCCACGCGAAACGGGGGACGATCAACAGCAGCCCGGGACGCTTTGGGTGCAGGTGTGTGATGCATCCTACGGCCAGGGTGGGTGGATGCACCTACTTTTTTCTCGGATTCCTAGCTCGTACATCTCACCCAGGCACTGACTTTACCAAAACATTGAAGTTGCGAACCCGACGGCCTACTGCAAGCATATATGCAACGACTACCATGTAAACACACACATGCTAATGGTGTTCTAACGATATTAGGTAGCGCTATTCCTCGGTTTAGGGACCCCGGCAGTCAGGAGTGTGCTTTTTTGCAAAAAAAAAGTCCCTGGGAAGTGCCACCCCCATATTTACGCGTCGCGTACCGCTCTGGGGGGGCTTAAATATAAGGACCGCTTAGTCTCGATATTAATGTATAAACGATCCGTATATTTGGGGAAGTTTCGAGAAAAAATAACAAGCAGGACCAAAATGTGCGTATCACGTAGAAAATAGGCCCCAAGATAGGCCCAGAGCACCCACTTCGGTGTGTGTTATCTCCATAACTACTGCGTCAATCGAAAACGCCGTCGGTTGAAAATACGCGGTTGATGATAGGCTTTCCGTCGATGCTACGTTCGCTCTCTTCAGAAGTACGCTGGGAAACCTCTCTCGTCCCGTTTTGGGGCTGTCTATGGTAAAAAATACTTCACTATATAGGTTTTTGTTTGTAATATTGTTCCTGATTACTATGGGCACCCGTATGTGATCTTTCAGGGCAGACGATCTGAATGATCTGTGTGATCTGTATAATCTGAATGATACGCATGATGTGTATGATCTACATGATATGCATGATCGGTATGATATGAACGATCTGTGTGATCTGTATGATCTGTATGATCTATGTGATCTACAGTGGCTCGTGTTGCCGGGTGGAAGTCGTGTAGTCTGCCTCGTCTGGGACATGTTTCCGGGGATGGGTTGGATCTGTGCCAGACAGGTTCCGCACAAACAAATATAGGTTAGGACCTAGGTGATATATCTAGAGATGATATATATGTAGATGATCTATATGTAGATGATCTATCTGTAGATGGTCTATCTGTAGATGATCTATCGGCGGGGTATGATCTAGATGATATATAAACTTGGAAGCCACGCCCGAACCACAACTCCATGGTTCATTCTTTTATACATCATAGATCCTTGACGTACAGTGTTCAAAACCAACGCGTCGGGTCCGGAGGATTTGGATACCTCCAGTGTTATGGTGATTGCCTCGAATGGCCTTAAGCGGCCGGTCGCTCTACCTGAGAGCAGGTATAGATAACAAGTTCGTATTTCTTGGGAGGCGAATCTTAGATGGGAAACCAGGGGGGTTTCAGGGCTATGGGTGCTCTTCCGCACCACATCCTGGAACGGTCGAAATCCTATCTATACAAGATTAGTATGATTAATTCTCAAACCTTGTTCGTGGGTGGGATGCAGAGCTCCTGAATTGGGCGCGCAGCATCAGAATAGTCGGTTCAGTGTTTCGGTCAGACATAGTTTTCACATGAGGAGGTTCCGCCGTTTGTTTGAATTGGATTCTGAAACTTTCGGACCACTTTCGGTGCCCTTGTGTCGCGGAAGTGTGGAGGGGTTTGCAAGGTTTTGTTTGTTTTTCACCAATCTTACGGAGATTATTCTGAAATCTTGGGGGCTTTGCTTTCTGGGACCATAGATATCTAGCGGGAAAAAAAATATATACATTCCTTTATCAGAAGCCTCGGCATGCTGGGACGAAAGATGCTTGCTACCCGTACATTTCAGGGACTGCTGCGAAAAAACCACGTGGATTTTTCAGCTTTCGTGGGAAAGTAACGTGCTTTTACCGTGATTTTCAAATACTTGATTTCAGCATGGAATCAACTTTCAGTGAAACAAAAAACGACCAACAACGATCCCGTGCGGTCATTTCTTTGAATAGTTGTGCAGACTCTTCTGACGGGGCACCTGAAAACGGTTCGTTCTGAAAAGCAAAACGAAAAGAGAAAATGCCACGGACTATTGTTGACCTTTACGGAGGCCTGTGGCTGGTCAGAACACAACTTCGCCCGCTAGCGCCAGCCCTAGGCCCGCAACAAAAAAGCGGGATGTGTCAACCCTCTTCCGCTGTTCATTGCAAGCTCATAAATACGAAACTAACAGACGCTCGTATCGGGTCGAGCCCACTGGGCACTAAGCAGGCCTGACGTCTGGTATCGGTATCGACGGCACGTGCGATGAATCCATTGACGCGTAAATATCCGACATTATCATACCAGGTACCTATTACGGCGGGCCGTAGTAAATGGGACCAAATTTAGTTAGTAATAATAGGGAAATAGATAGGTTTTCGTGTGTACCGCAGGTGTTACCTACTATGGTCCTCAGTAATAGCATATTTTGACGTTCGGGTAACTATTGCAAGCGGTGTTCGTCCCGGCCGCAGTTTTGATGTGACAGCACGCGTCGATTTTGAATGTCCGGTACGACGATCGGTGCTAACACTCACACACGAACGCACACACGAACAGGCCAGGCAGAAGGGAAGCGTAGAGGTGCGGCTCCGCTGCGACAGCATGGACCTGGCGGGTGAGGTTGTGCAGGATCTGGGTCGCTTCCTCAAGGTGATTTGACAAATAAGCTCATCGTTTTTAAGGCACGCGGGTATAGCGGCCAATACGGAGAGAAAGAACCTCACAAGTCTCGACAAGTTTGGGTTTGGTTTCCCTGGCCTTCCTTCTCTCTGGGGCATGTTTCTGAGTTATCAACGTTGAAGGCACTGTATTCCAATAGGCTACTGTGGTCCAGCAGAATACTTTGTAGCCTAGTCCAATAGGTTTCCTAGTTTGGTTTCCCTTGGTTTTCGTCTTTCGAGCAGTGTGTTTCTCTGAGTGATCAACGTTGTGGATCATTGGTGCTTGCATACGTATTGTAGGATGGCAAACGCAACAACAGCAATTGTTCAGGTCTGATTGATTTATATTTAAGTGTATTTTCTGTAGGTGGATGGTATGATTAGAAAACGCGATCCACACTGTCAGACGGCAAATGGAGCCGTAGTAGCGATAAGTAGTATTAGTAGATCTTACACGGATACAGCCTACTCTACATTTCATGCGTGCGTTTGTTACCATTTTTCTGTGAATCGCTCCTGCAGCTGTATTCTCTCGGGTCCCCGATAGGCCTTCATCATTTCTCCCAGAATTCATTTCACCGGTCTAGACTCTCTATTGTGATCGTTTTGCACTCTCCCTGTCCTGGCCAACGACAGACCTTCAACAGACCTCTATTATTTTCGGTGGCTGACAATCAACAGTGCATTTCACTGGTCTGCACTATCTTTGGGCGTACGTATCGTGCTCGACTTTGTCTCGTGGCTCTTTTCGTCTTATCATCAGTGGGTGATGGGCGCAACGGCGGCAGTACTGCCACTAGACGATCGTAGGAAAAGAGACGGCAAAGGGTGTGACTGCTGTAGGCCCTCCAATCGGTTTTCTAGCACAGACGGGCACTCATGTTACCATCACCGCCTGGAGTATGGTTTTTTCTTTTTCTCCCTTATCTTATCCCTCTTGCTTTTTGGTCTTGTCTCTCCCGGTGTTTCCTTCCCTCCCCCCCCGCCGTCCTTATCCTGGATTCTTGCTCTCCTTCGCGTTGTTTCGTCCGTGCAGTAGCTATCTGTCTTTCTTGGGTACGTATGCTTTCCTTCTATTACGGGGGTCCATAGTTAATAGGACCTATGGTATACATAAAAACCTTTATATTGACCTATTTTTACTGACAATATTTGGTCCTATATCCTATGGACCCCCGTAATAGCAGCCTTTCTGATCTCACAGCATTTTGTATTATGCTTCATTCCAGAAAATGTTTTCGTGTTATTGTCTTGTTATTTTTTGGTCTTGCTCGTGCTGTTGTGTTCTCGTACCCGGTACGCTGGCATTTCGCTTGCTTTACCCTTGAATTTTGCGATTTTTTAGTTTTGGGTTTTTCTCTGTCTCACAATCGGTGACCACAAAATTACTACAGCAGTTCTCTAGACTAAGGAACCAGGATATCAGGACGGACACTGACTGGGTGTACTCCTGAAGCTGGGTAGAAAGGACGATGTTATGCGAAGACGACACACACACATGAGGGATCCTCACTATACTATTAATACTACATCTACTACTACTGCTACTAATACCACTGCTGCTACCACCACTACTACTGCTGCTGCTACTGCTAGTACGACTGCAACTACTACACTACTACTACAACTACTACTACTATATGTTACCCTGCTAAATCTATCTGTGTCGCTTATTTCCTCTTGGAGTCTCCATCGTGTGCGTCTTAAGTCCTCGTTTCAAGAACCGACAGTCCTGAGTTCATTTCGCCGGTCGTACTGGTCAATTTGTTGTTTTTATTGCTTTCCTATTTCGTTTCTCCATCCCATCTAGCTGTGAGATCGACCATTTTTTTCGAAGCCCATCATCTTTTTTACAAGCTGTGTGGGATACCTTGATCGCGCGACCTGCGGGTTGACACCTATCAAAAGTCATCTGTGAGATCGACAAACACGTGTCGGATTATCGAAACGCTTGGACCTGGATGTACACTTTAAGCAGGGAGTTACGTTACGGCGTAATACCCAAAAACGTTTTTTCTTTTACTTAAAGTAAAGCGCAGCGGTTTATTCTGTTCACAATTCGGACCTCAACAATACCAGAAAGCCAATGCAGTCTGGCTGTTAGCTTTCGAGGTATTTCTTGAGAAGTGTAGACGAAATACAACCCACGGAGATCTTTGAAACGTGCGCACCATGATACCAGGCTTACTCCTTCGCGTTCCCTCTAGACGACGGAAGGTCCTACCGCATTGTGCCTGTCCCCAAAAATAGCTAATTAGGACATCGAATTGTGAATACATGTGAACACAGCACAACCTCACAGACACAACCTTCGCCACGTTCACATGTTGCGCTCCGTTTCTGACGCTTACAATGCTGGAGCTGATATAAGCAACTCCCTAGAAGGGCCAGCTACTGCTGTAGCACTGCGATATTGTACAACATGCCGACACGGCACAGTCTGCCAATCACTTGCTCGCCCCCCGTTTTCCGCGTGTCACTGCCTGCATGCAGTAGTAGTGCCTTAAAGATGGCACCACTGCCTGTCACACCCAGTGCCACCACTGGCTGTCACACCCAATCCTTCTTTCACTTCCCTCGTTGCCTCTCTCTCTCGGTGTGTGTACGCATTCCATTCGCAACGATTACCCATCCCGTTTAGTATAGAGAAACAGGTAAGAACTAGTAGCCTTACAACAGCTAACATATGTATCCTGTGTACCAAGGTACCGGTTGAGTTATAATAGTATCGCTATGTGCGTAATACGAATGAATGCATTATTTTCACACGTTATTCGTTGATCTTGGAATTCCTTCTTGAGCGGTGACGCGTAAACGGCGAAAACCTTTTAGTAACGGTATTCACATCCACCTTCAAGTAGGTCGAAGGGCTATTCTTGTTATTCAATTTGGGATCTGACAACGTGCGGCGCTTGCTCCAAGTCACATCCAACACAGATATATAGTAGGTTAACTAGACGCTTAAAAGCGTGGAAGGTGCTACCGCTCAGGCCTGAATATTCGACAAAATTATATCAATGATGAAGTCACCGACTATTGGTGTGCTCCTACCGCGCAAACTCCCGAGGTCAGCGCGGGAATGGGCATCTCGGGCGTGACGCCACCCATTGGGGTGCAGTAAAAAGCCACATCTCGTCCAATACATGCTTCTGAATGGTCGGTGAAGGTGTAGACTAGTCTAGACGAATGCTACCAGGTACTTACGAGCTTGTTCCAGCGACAAGCGAAATTGTTTGGCTCCGGACCTTTTTCGTGATTGTTCTCGAGAGCCGAGAAACAAAATTTGGAGTGGTCGTTCTTCAGGGCGACGTAAAAAAAAGCAAATAAAAAGGCTTGTTTCTGGGTCCGACTGTCCTGTATTGCGGTATCCCGCAGATCGTGGAGCTGGAATCCACAGCACACTTTCCTGGGGAGATGGAGGGGTTGAAGCGAGTCATGGACGGGGTCATCGACTACAACAGCTTGCGCCAGCAGCTCACCGCGGACATGGCCGACAGTTCGCAACGGTAAGAGAGGGGGTCGCACAAATCACGATCTACTGTACGGTAGATAATCTATCTACTAAATTGACATCTCTCAATATCAAGAGAGGGTTGCACAGAGCGCGGTGTACACAATTTTCTTGGTAGACAATCCGCCACGGTAAAAGGGTAAAAGGGGGGGTGTCACGCCTTCTACGATGGCGGTAGCACATTTTCGCTGAAATTGGTTTCTAAATGATGGGGCTCCTTAACCCGAAATCATCGCAATGCAATGCCTGTTTCGAAAAATGATTGTTTTTGTATACTTGGGCCACGGGATTATTCATCGGGATGCAATTGAGTTTTGCTGAAGTCAGTGTTCAGGTAGACAAATAATGTCTCAGAAAATTCAGGGAGAACCTCTATCATCGTAGAACACCTCGTGTCACAGACCACAGTCTAGATCATCTCTTGATATACAGCTTTCAACCATAGGAGGGGGTTGGTTGCACCTGTCACGGTCAGGAACATCCATGAACAAACAGCGAGCAACTGTAAGAGAGGTTTGTAAAGATCACGGTCTAGCGTATGTATCAAGTAGCCAGCTCGCAACGGTAAGAGAGGGTTGCACACGAACATCCGACACCACACGATCTAGATAATCCGTCTATCACATAGACAGCTCGCAACGGTAAGAGAGGGGGCCGCACAGGTCACGATCTACTGTAAGTAATGTTTAAACAGACAGCTCGTAGCGGTAAGACAGGGTTATACACATCACTGTCTCGATCGCCAATGAATTAACAGCTCGCAACGGTAAGAGAGAAGGTCGCACATATTACGGTCTAGATAATCTACCTATGAATTGACAGCTCGCCACGGTAGAGAAGTTTGCACAGATCACGGTATGGATCAAAATCTACAGGTAAATCATCAGGACAGGTCGCAGCGGTAAATGGGTTCTGACGGACCGAGCGGATCACGATCGACTGTAGATCACCCTGACGATTCACAACGATGAGGGGGTTTCGTACACGTCGGACAGCAAACGACCGACTGTAACAGTAGATCATGTCGACAGCTCGCAGCGGTTACGAAAATGTTTTGGCACGCACCGAAAAGATCGCGATCGACTGTAACAACAGTAGATCATGTCGGCAGCTCGCTACGGAGTACGAGACGATTTAGCACGCATCGAATAACGGTAAAACTAGATCGTGTCGACAGTTCACAACGACGATAGGTTGTTTTTGCACCACCAGATAGATCATGTACACGGCTCGCAACGCCAAGAGAGGGAGGGAGAGAGAGAGAGAGAGAGAGAGAGAGAGAGAGAGAGAGAGAGAGAGAGAGAGAGAGAGAGAGAGAGAGAGAGAGAGAGAGAGAGAGAGAGAGAGAGAGAGAGAGAGAGAGAGAGAGAGAGAGAGAGAGAGAGAGAGAGAGAGAGAGAGAGAGAGAGAGAGAGAGAGAGAGAGAGAGAAGACAGAGTTGTACAGATAGGATAAATCACGATCTAGACTAGTCCCACCCTGACCACTCGGAACGGGAACAATACTCTGGGCACACCAAACATAGATCGCCGACTCAAGCGGTCTAGACAGCTCACCGTGGTAAGAGACGGTTGCGCACATCGGACAATAGCACGATCTACAGCAGTATCCAAGATTGGTGTCACACCCAGAGGTTTGACCCTTGCTCGACATAGTTAACTTTGTCTGGGCGGGCCCATCTTCTTCGCGTCCAACCGTTCTTGACTACCTGTCGACACCCAGGGCCCCCACTATCTGTGCCGATCATCGAATCACAGCGAAGACACAAGCTCTGTGGATCACAAAATCCCGACACAGAGATACTATTACGAGGGACCATAATATATAGGACCAATTATAGTTAGTAAAAATAGGGAAATACATAGGCTTTCGTCTGTACCGTAGGTCCTATTTGATATGGTCCCACGCAATACGAATACGTTGTAGCGCATAAAGGAGAGTAGACAACGCAATGTCATGTCATCGTACTGGGTACGATAGGCGCATCATACACACGCCAGCAATTCACGCGCATTGGATGGGGGGGTGCCAAGACGTCCGGCAATATATTGGCGGCGGTAAGGGGAGATGCGGGAGGTGGGGACGAGAAATGTGAGATAGTTGTGTCGTTGTAGTTTCGTTTTGCCATCCGACAATGCGCAGCAACGAGCTTCAACGTTGATCACTCATAAGAACATTCCTAGGGGAACGAACACGCAGAAAACCAACGGATACAAGCAAATAAAAAAGGAAAGCTCTACGTTCGGCACTCTGAACCGTTTCGAGCTGATCTAGGTACACCAGAGAGGTATGCAACGTTACTCTTCTAAAGATCCGTTCTGTACGTGCGTGCTTCCCGGTTTTTTACATCGAGATGTTGCTCGCGTTGAAACACGTTTTTCATGCACGAAATGATTCGTGCAGGGTGAAGGCCTACGTCGTCCGGGCGGAGGACGCGCGGCTTCTGGGCGACATGCCCCTGATGCGCAAGATGTATGCCGAGCTGCACTCCCTGAACAGGAGGCTCATCGGGGAGTACGCCAAGCGTGCGAACAACCACCGGGTACGTGTCGCTTTTTTGCTTATCCTCCGGCGGATGTTCTAAGGATTACCCAGGCTTTCAACCTCATTCAAAAGCAGTATCATAACACGGATCTGTAAAAATTGTCCTTAAGCTCACCCCACTTCCACGTTCAGATTTCGTGTCGTGTGTCCATTCAAACCCAGAACTCTCCGTTGTTGCGATGCCGGTTGAGTAGTGTTGGTTGCCCGCCATAGCGTCTGTGGAATCGCTTGGCACGGATGGGGTCGACCAGTGTGGCAGCGTGCGGAGTAATTGGTGCCGGTTGGCGCTATTGAGGGTAGTTGTTGGTGCATACCTGGTGGCCAAACCTGCCTGCTACGTATGCCGGAGGACCATAGTAAATAGGACCTACAGTACATACAATAACCTATATATTTCCCTATTCTTACTAACAATATTTGGTCCTGTTTACTATGGCCCCCCGTAATAGTATAACGCGATTACTTCGGTTGCACTCGTTCATTCGTTGAGGTCGCCCCGCTCGGAGTAGTTAAGGAAAGCACACTGCGGTCTGAACCTGTTTCGGCCATCGCCAATTTATTTTTTCTTGCGATTTTTGAAACAACACGTTTTGGGCTTAACTTGGATCATGTATCTCTTTTGGTCCGTGTGTACCTCTCGATGACTTCGAAGCGCCTTGACACTGTCGCATCGTCTTCTAAACGCGTACTTGCATCATGCGATACCTCGTTTGGTTCGTGTACGGAGAATCTCGGTTTCTAGTGACTACGAGTACCTGCATTTGGTTCGTGTGCCTCTCGGTGACTTCAGAAACGTCTTCGACATCCTCTTCCCATCGACTTTGAAACGTGAAGTAACTCTTCGGGTTCGCTTCTTCATGTACTTTTTTTTTCTACCTTTTTTTGCTGCTGTTGTTGTGCCCCTCCTGCACGTTTCGTGCTTGGCGTTGTTGCTGCTGTTCGCTCCACTATTACTAGTAATCAGGCCCTATTATGATGAACCCCAAGACTCGTACGGGGGACCATAGTAAATAGGACCTACGGTATACACAAAAACCTGTATGTTTCACTATTTTTACAAACAAGGTTTGGTCTTGTTTACTATGATCCCCCGTAAAAGGTACCCCCACCCTCCTATGTTCGCAAAGCCTTTTCGGTTCTGGCTACTACATTCCTTGTGCCTCTCGTGTACCTCGCGTTTCGTTGTTGTCATTGTTGCTGTTGCTGCTGCTGCTGCTGCTGCTGCTGCTGCCACTGCTGCTGCTGCTGCTGCTGCTGCTGCTGCTGCTGCCGCTGCTGCTGCTGCTGCTGCTGCTTGTTTGTTCTTCCTCTTCTTTTTCGCACAACTAGGCGTTGCTTGCGTCCCTCAAGGAGGTGAAGCAAACCGTTCAAAAGGTGAGACGTGAGACAGACATCTTGGTTGACAAGGGGGGGGGGGGGGGGGGGGGGGGGGGTACAGTACTAGCGAAAACCTTTACCTGATACCCGGTGTTCAGTTTTCTTGTTGTGTTTTTAGGCGACTGTATCGACCGTCAGTGCGCGCACTCAGACGCCTGGTAAAACGCACCTTTGGAGCTCAAACAAGTCGCACGCCGGACAGAAAATTACAACCTACATGGCATATGTGGCTAGCTCCTGCACGAGCAGATATATCCCTGATCAGTGGGATCTAGCTCATCGTGCTGTCTTGTAGGAGCCGTATGAGCTGCAAGATCTAAAGTAGGGCATGTTTCCCTGGGTGGGACCTGTAGTGTACAGATCCTGAACAAGATATCATAACGGTAGGTTAGGATCTAGATGATCTCTCTGTAGATGATATATCTGTAGATGATGTATATGTAGATGATGTATATGTAGATGATCTACCTGTAGATGATCTACCTGTAGGTGATCTATCTGTAGATGATCTATCAGTAGACAATATATCTGTAGATGATCTATCTGTAGATGATCTATCTGTAGATGGTATATCTGCAGATGATCAATCTGTAGATGATCTATCTGTAGATGATCTATCCGTAGATGATCTATCTGTAGATGATCTATCTGTAGATGATATATCTGTAGATGATTTATCTGTAGATGATACGCCTGTAGACGATATATCTGTCCCTTCGACGTGTGAAACGCTTGCCACTGACGGGGGGCCCCCCTCAACCATTGCAGCTCTCAAACTACCCGAAAACCTTAGCTTACGGTGCGGTATTTTCTTGCCCAAGACTGTACGTACCCGTTTTAAGTACTGTAGTGACCCCGACAGTATCCCTCTTTGTGCGGCCTTTCCAGAGGGAAAAAAGTGATGATAAAAAAAATACGATCACAGCGCAACGGCAGGCTACGTGACTGGGGGGGGATCCCAATTGGTGTCCGAGTCACAAAGCAAGGATCACTACGGCAACGGGACGCGCTCGGTAGACGGTAGCAGATACCATAAAACGTTTGATCATTGTAGAACAGCCCAGGGAATTGGGTATGTGCCTTTCCTGAGAGCTTGTGTGTGTTGTCGGAGTAGTCGAGGTATAGACCTCATCCAGTTAGGGGTCCCCCGAAAACAATGCTGCTGTAGGTGCCTACTTGTACTGTAGCCCGCGTGCAGAAATCACGACCCACAGCCCGTAGCCACGTTGATGGACAGCGAGTTTTCGTTCGACGGTTTTTTGGGGGTGCTTGGGGGGGAGAAGGTTTTGACCCTTAAGGCAGGAGGTGGCTGTTGAGGTGGTGGTAGGGTGCACGCTCGTTAACCACAGCGATAGTAGTAGAGATAGGGTGCACGTTCGTTGCCGAAACGGCTTTGTTGTAGCCTGAACATCGCTCGTACGCACCGAAAAAATCACTGATGGATGGACTCACCAGACGACTTTCAACGCTATGTTTATCTTCTACGTTATGTGTTGACCTTCGACGCACACTTTCGCTCAAAACGAAGTATACAATCTAGACGCTACAAAAGACAATGAGGCTGAACTTCAACGAGATTCTCAACCTTAACGGCTTGTCGTAACATGATGACGCGTCCACCCTCAACATGGGTCTCGGACTGCAACGTCGTGTCGTGCCAAAAATTCAACATTATTTTTGCCGAACTCCAACGACAATACATCACGCTTCAACACCCTGTCGGCTTCAAATGTCACGCCGAACATCTACGTCGTGTCGACCTCCAAGCGTCATCACGAGCACATCAATATGGATCTTCAACACCATGTCAAACTTCAACGTGTCGTGACACGTCACCTCAGACTTATTAAACGCCATGCGGCTCCCATCCGGCAACGGCAAGTTAGGACCTACGGCAGATTGTGATGCAGATCGTGACCTGTGTGGGTCGGGCAATACATGGGGAGCACATTACCCAGGACCACATATGCTTGGCAACAATACTGGAATACATAAACCGTACAAGACTATCACACTGGGTGATAAGATAACACACCCCCCAGGGACGAATTTCGAATTTCAGACCCGTCTCACTCCGAAAACGGTGGCTTTGGAGCAGATTTTCGTCGGCAACCCTCTCACATTCTACGATAGAGGTTCACCCTAATACGGGGGTCCATAGTTACTAGGACCCATGGTATACATAAAAACCTATATATTTACCTATTTTTACTAACAAAATTTGGTCCCGTTAACTATGGACCCTTACCGTAATAACTGTTCTTTGGCTCCTCACTTGAGGAGCTCCATACACCTCACCTGAAAACTGACTTCAGCAAAAAACCAATTTGCATCCCAATGAAAAATCCCATGGCCCGAGCATAAAAAAAAAAAAAGTGATTTTTCGAAACAAGTGTGGCATTGCGACGATTTCGGGTTAAGGAGCCCCGTCATTCAGAAACCTTTTTAGCGGAAGTGTGATACCTCTATCGTAGAACGCGTCCATCGCTCGTCGCAATCGTCCGAGGTCAGAGGGGGTATGCTATCTTATCACCCTAGGGTGATAGTGTTTACCCGGGAGTTTGCTGTCAAGTATGACTGGTCCTGATTGCTATGAACACCCGTAATACGCACTCACGAAAATCACACGCGGAACCACCTCTCGCACATTTCCGTGGATGAGAAAGAGCGACAAAACAAAACTCAACAAAATCACCACTTTCGAACTTCGACGTTGTCGGTCAGAGTGTGTACGTATCAACCTTCAACTTGGCGTTATACGTATGTGTCGTGACAAAAAAACAAAACTGAACTCACTTGTTTCGCAGGCGTCGAATCTGCGGATGGGGCAAGCGAAGACGAGGGTCATCTCCGACTGTCGAGCGGCGATAAAGGTGAGAGGGATACCGAGACATACGCTTACAGTAGTTACTTGAGCTGTGAGTTGACGGAATTTCACGAGTACTAAACTATTCGGTAGGTGCCGTCATCCAGCTAGCTGATTTTTAGTCGGCGAGAGTCGGCTGGCGAAGCCACAGCCGATGGCGAGCCGACTTGCCAAATCAAGCCAGGGGGGCGAAACGACCTGATAAATCAAACATCCCCGGCCGAGGCGAGCCCCGCCGCCCACAAAAGATAAAATGTTACATCACGATTGAAAAAACAAACCTTCCCACGAGCATGGAAATCTAAGGTGTTGGATGTTCGGCACCTCAGGCAATTAACGGTAGTTTTTAAGGCAATGCTCGCAGTTACACTCCTGCATCCCAGCTTTGACCTGCTGCCCTCTTGCTACATACGCAGACCAAAATAGATGAAGAGTGGTGCGGACTCGTAACCAAGCCACAGAACTGTCACTAAGGGATCTAGTGGGAAGTCAAGAGTTAGCACCGGGAGAGTATGCATCGCATTCGGGCAGAGGATTGGGGGAGCATCGCTAGCTGGTGACTCTTGCGTGCGGGATTATCGTTGTTTTTTTTCAGCAATAGACGTCTCTTGCGGTAGGGCTTCACCGAATTATTCATCTTGGGGCACCCCTCCCTTTGAGGAGCTACACACGTCTCACCCAAAAAAAATACGTTTTTTTTCTCTTGCAAGATGACCCCATGATGAGGAAACAGTTTTATTCCTTAGCACTTCAAGACAGTTTATTTGTTTCCGCCTGTGCACGAGGCGCACGATTATCGTACAACCATTCTGCTCGAAATTATTGTGTATTCCTCGACGATCGCAACATGTGCAAACGCACAATATATTTCCGATCAGCGATCAGACCGGTGCGAGGGTAGGGGTGGATGATGTTGATTCTTAGTAGTGACTTGAGCTCGTGTTGATGAAATTAACTTTACAAAAAAAGGGGGGACACGATGTAGAGTAAAACAACAAAAAAAATGGATTCCGATCATTTTGGGTCCATATTGGCTCAGACGTCTAGGAGCGCCGGGTCAGTCCGACAAGACGTTTCGGCCAACATATTTCCCCCCCTAAAACGCAGCACACACGTCTCTTGAAGGGCCTGTTTGTATTGATACCATCCCCGGGTTGGAAATCCCTCCATAACTACGGCAGACCAACCGGAGACGGAAAGCATGATCCCTCCGCCGGGTCGATTCTCGATCAATATCTGGGGTCCCAGGAAAGGACAATATTCAGAAAAACTCGAAGACCCCGGAGAACTGCCGCAACAAGCCAACAAAAAACGTGCGCCTCCTCTGTACACCCCTCGGCGTAAAGCCACGGATATAGGGTATTTCCCGCATTTTTAATTTATTTTGTTTTGACACCATTTGCGACTACCTACCTCTCTCTCCCACCATCGCCACCTTCTTCATCGAAACCCCCCATACACGTGCAGGGAAAGCATACCGAACACTTTTGCACAACAAAGGTCACCCCTAAACCAAACGCGTAGATGGAAGGGTTCGTCTGCATATAAGGCGATCCCTGTATATTGTTCTGTATTTTTCAACACAATTTTCGACCACTTCTCCCTCCCACCATCGCCACCCTGTTCGTGGAAACCCCACGTACGCGAGTAGGACAAACAGACTAAACATGCTTGCACAACGAATGCTCCGATCGAATATATTACCGTCTGTACTCGATATCCACCACATTATCCCCCACTATAGTTGATATACACCTGGTACCTACCTCCGCCTGTATATCAGGAACCCCCAATGAGATTCAAGCTATCCAGTTTTCCCTCCGACCTCGTCGGTGTCGTACTCTGTATGCAACGGTTGTATTGCTTCCATCGTTCTTTTCGGGTGCTTTCTGAGCGAGCGAGTGAGTGAGTGAGATTCGCAGGTCCTTTCGAGCGATAATGTTTTCTTTTTTTGAGCGGGACGACGGAGAGGGGGGTCGAACCGGCGACTTCGCCGTTCATATTACAACGCCCTGCCTGCGACGCCATCGTAGGAAAAGCAGACACGAAAAAAGTTTCACAACCAATGCTCTCCTTCAATATACTCTTCCAACCTCGATTTCCACCTCAAACGCACTTTTTTTTCCAACACACACGCCCACCCCCCGTCCTCCCGCCCACCCGCCCGCCTGCCCGCCCGCCCCCCCCCCCCCCCGCTACCAGGCAAACAGCGCCGACGCGTTAGTACAGGTTATCTCCGACGGCCTTGATCCCCGCGGCGGCGCGTCGGTAGCAACCACTATGAATGCTAGCGGTGGGGGGCAGCACGGCGGTGGCAAGGGTGTATCTCCTCCCCCGGCGAAGCTGACCCAGAGCTTAAAATAAATCGGCTTAGAGGGAATGTTTCATGGGTGATCAACGTTGAAACTCGTACGTGTCTCCACTTTTGCCGGAGGCAAACTCAATAAACAGATTACAGCATGTAATGTCCTTGCTGGGGGGGGGGGGGGGGGGGGGGGGGGGGGGGGGGGGGGGGGGGGGGGGGGGGGGGGGGGGGGGGGGGGGGGGGGGGGGGGGGGGGGGGGGGGGCTCATTTGTTGCTCCCCTTGGTCATTTGACCATTGACCACACATCCCTTCCGAGGCGGATCAGAGAGAGGCGGGGGAGGGGTAGGGTGGTGTGGGGGGGCGGGGCGGCGGGGGGGGAGGGGGGGTGTACTCATTACATTATCATGCATGGCTGTCGTCGTATGGCCGGAGACCCTTGCATCCCTACAATGCCCGGGACGGTGTCGCACGTCGGGGTTTCACCGACAAGGTAGAGACTGCTTGCGCTTGCACCAAGCGCGAAGGGGGAGGAAGTCACTTTACTCGGGTCATACCTGGTGGATGGAAGCAAGGTGGCAAAGGCACCGCTGCGTCTAAAACGACGACTTAGAGCTAGAAATAGTTCAATATATGGTGGCTGTTGACGCGGGAAGGAAGAGGGGTGGGAGGTGTCCCGTGTGGGGGCCGAAGAGAGGGGAGGGAGGGGGGGGCGGGGAGTTCACCTCCTCACCAACAAGCCAGGCGGAGGACGGGGGGGGGGGGGGGGGGGGGGGGGGCGTACTCATATGTTGCTTGCCTTAGTCATTTGACCATTGACCACGCATCCCTTTCGAGACGGAGCACCGTTCCTACTCCTAATACAGACACCTCCAACAATTGGGCGCTCATTACGTTGTTTCCGTATATTACGTAGAAACTTTTTGCTAAGCTTATCCCCTTCCTGTTTGGCCTCCCATGGCCACCATCCATCTCCTAGGATAGCGATCGTTTTCTCGCTGCTATTCATTGTATCAAACTCCTCCATGTCACATTCGTCTATTTCCTTCATCTCCTCTTACAACATAACCCGTTCCTCCTTGTATATTTCACATTCTCCTACTATGTGAGTTCTACTCTCTAATCCTTTGCCACACCGGCACATCTGTGCATCTACTTCCTCCTCCTCCCGGCTACTGGTGTACCTCTTTCTTCTTTCTGGCAGGTCCAGGTCCCCTACACGAAAGCGCAGTTTCAGCGTTTTCGCGAAGTCCATTGGGCCATGCGAATATGTTTTCATTCCTATTCCTTCCCTCAATCCCCCGTGTGTCTCTAAGTGTTTTTCCGATTCCACCTTGTTTCTTAGCGCTAGCCTTTCCGTTCTTTCTATCCTCTCTTCTATTTCTGCCTTGTACCTTCCAAACTTCCCGGCGGACATCATCTCTTCTTGGTTTCCCCCTATATCCTTCCATATTTTCTCAACTACGCCATCCCACCTTATTCCAGCTCGCCCCCTTTCGTTACTTTCTCCCATATAGCTCTACCAACTATGGCTGGCAACCTCTTTTTGGGCATGTTCCTTACTTTATATTGCCAGTTCAACTTTCTCATGTCTATATTTGTCTTGAGTGGGTGCATTCCCAGTTCTGCTCTTAATACTGTATTACTAGTCGTACTTGAGCATCTTAGGATTGTTTTAGCTGCTGTCATTCGTGTTGTTTCCAACTGTTTTACGAGTTTCGCGTTCCCTTCCCATACTTCTCCTGCTTTGGTACTATCACATTCATCGGGATACATCTCTTAATCCTAGTGTCAAGGTTCGAGTCTGTTAGGATCGCATCCATCGTGCTTGCTTGTGCCTTACCCTTTCCTATTACTTTTGCTATATGTGTATCCCAAGAGCAGTCTTTTGAGATCTCTACGCCAAGGTATGTATACTGGTCTACGATCGGCAACTCATCTTCTCCCCACTTCCAACTGAAATTTGCCGGGTTTACCTTGTCTTCGTTGCAAACAACAACTGCGCATTTCCTGACGTTCGCCGTCACCCTCCATTTCCTGGTGTATTCTAGCGCCTCCTCTATTTGTTTCTGCAATCCTCCGGAGGTTTCTGATATCCCCACGAAGTCATCCGCGAACATCAATCCCGACACCGCATCTTCCCCGACCGTGACTCCCTGCCTTGCTGCCTCGACTGCTACTATCAGGTCGTTAATATATATCTTGAATAAGCTAGGTGACAACGTACATCCCTGTGTAACTCCTTGGAGGGGGGGGGGGGGGGAGGGGGGGAGGGGGATCTCCGGCTACGGTGGGGAGGAGGAGGAGGAGGAGGAGGAGGAGAATACCTCTGCCCTCTCTGCCCCAGCGTTTGATTTATGTGCATTGGCTGTGTAGCCCGGCACTGGCTGCCGACTGCTGGCAGTCAGCGGGGAAAGTGGTGGGAGGTGGCGGTGGTGGTGTTCGAGATGGCGTTGGTTTTTGTGGTGTTTTGGTGATGGCGATGGTGGTGCTGATGTTCGTGGTATTAGTGGTGGTGATGGTTGTGGTGTTGATGAGTGGTACTGGTGGTGCTGATGAAGGCGGTGGCGGCGACGGCGGCGGCGGCGGCTGCAGCGGTGGCAACGGCGGCGACCACGGCTATAGTGTAGAAATACCTGACACCTTTTAACGTCCTCGGGCAGCGTTCTATAGGTGATATTTCTTGAGACTTCAGGCTATGGTAGAGAAGGAACGCCCCGCTTTTCACTTCCTCCTGTCTTCAGGCCACTCGCGCAAGTGTCTTTGTATCTCACTCGAAGATGAACTAAACCGTTTTTCCTCTGAATCTTCGTTTTAGGGAAGAAAATAAACGCTTGGACTAGAATCAGAGTAGGGTCATTATCGGAGCTAGAGAAGGGTTAGGATCATTGTTTCTATGCTCAGTTCGTCGCTCTAAACATCTCCGCGGTGGATGCTCTCCCGGAACAGGGTGCGGAGTCTCATCAGAGGCAGCCCCCCCCCCCCCCCCCTCCCCCCCCCCGCCCCCCCCGTTTCCCGTGGGAACACATCACGCTTTTACTTTCGAACGGGCTGGTGCACGTCCCGCGACACTGGCTGGCTGGCAGGGCGTTTGCAAATACTTTTGGTTGAAACCAGAGTTTGTTCGGGCTTCTTGCAGTCTGTTTTCCATGTAGATAGTAACCCCAACCCACGAAAAAACAGGACCACCCCTGAAGGCTGCGGGAAAAAAGTGACCAAAAATGACGCATTTTCACCCAACAACTACAGCAGTATTTATTCTTGGGTCCAAAATGACGCCTTTTGCACCCCAACCACGGCAGTATTTACGGGGGACCATAGTAAATACAACCAAATACTGTTAGTACAAATAGGTAAACAAATAGGTTTTTGCGTGCACCGTAGGTCCTATTTACTATGGCCCTCCGGAATAGTCCTCTGTGGGTTGGGCTCATCAACTTTGTGGGTTGGGCGCATCAACTTTGTGGGCCTTCAAACCAATCAGCTCCTCATCTTTTTTTGGTGGTTTCAACTCGTTTTATAACCCAACCAGAAAAGGATTACCGCAAGCCTACCCCGACGACGAAAAGGGTGCACCCAACTTTCCTGAGTCTCCTTGTCCGCTTGAGGACCTGTGCGCTTCCTCCAGAGGTTTATTTGACAAGCTACATATACTGTAAAGAATTGCCTAGGCTAACCCCAGCCTCGATCTGAATCCCCCTTTGTTTTTTCCCCTGGGTATCGTATCGGGACTTCGATATCGTCTCCTACCAATAATTCAAGCATACTGTATCTACTACTGCTGTAGACTGTATACTGGTACGTAATTGAAGACATTACTTCATTAATATATATCATACACCAGAGACTAGCTTTTCGAGAAGAAATGAAAGGACACCTCCAAGACCGATCCATGGCCCATGCACATACCGAAAACTCCCAAGAGTTTATGATTAGGTCTTCTGTCCGGAGTAAGATCTCAAACCACTCCGTATAGAAGTCTGACCGGGATGCCTTGAAGCGGAGATCGTATTCGAGATTCCGCAGCGTCACACCAGCCAGCCCCTACCATACCAAAGAATAGTACGTAGTAGCTGTGCCTTTTCACTTCCCCTCTGGAACCATTCACGTAGTAGTAGTAGTAGTAGTAGTAGTAGTAGTAGTAGTAGTAGTAGTAGTAGTAGTAGTAGTAGTAGTAGTGGTAGCAGTAGCAGTAGTAGTAGTGGTAGCAGTAGCAGTAGTAGTCGAGGTAGTAGTCGAGGTAGTAGTAGTAGTAGTAGTAGTAGTAGTAGTAGTAGTAGTAGTAGTAGTAGTAGTAGTAGCAGCAGCAGCAGTAGCAGTAGCAGTAGTAGTGGTAGCAGTAGCAGTAGTAGTAGTGGTAGCAGTAGCAGTAGAAGTAGCAGCAAGTATTAATAGTAGTAGTGCTACTGTAGCACGTCGATCCAGCCACACGCGGAAACGTTTACCGTGGCAATGCGAAGCCGCCGAGTATCTCGTCAAAAGTCGACTACAGCAGTGCAGGCACAGCAGTATCTCATCGCATGTGGCTCTGCGCCCGCCGTCGCACAGATCTGTCAGATACTGTAACGATCTAGATCATCTAGAACCTAACCTACCGTTAGCGCTGTGCTGGGCCTGTCTCAAGTACAGATCCATCCCAGGAACCATGTGTTCGGTCGTGCAGAATATACGGCTCCCACCCGCCAACATGAGCTAGTTCATACAGACCAGGAATATATCTCCCCCTGAAAGCCTTTCAGCAGATCATGAACTGTGAGAATCGGGGATCAGCCCGATGTGCGTGCGCATTATTTCAACCTAAACCGTTCAAGTTGGGGGTATACGTCGCTCGAAGAATGAAGTGACTTTTCGAGCAGATGCTGCTTTGATGGCAGTGGACTATTTTTTTTTCCTTCATTTTTTTTTTTCTCGGCCTGGTGAAAAGCCAATCCTTGTGTTGAAAGAATTAATGCTTGCACGGCACATACCGTGTACTTTACACAAAGAGGTTTACCGTGCGTTGTAATTTTAAAGCGACATTAAAAAAAAAAAAGTCGCCGGTATAATCATTCTTGGTCTGTGTGACCGGGGGATGCACAATGTTACACTTGTTCATGGCGCGCCACGAGTCCCTATGGCAGTCCTTATGGCCTGCCATGGCGTGCGTACTAAGCACCACCATGGGCTCTCACGGAAAATGCCATGCGGGGGCCGAACCAACAGACAATGAGTGGCTTATCCTCTGCGCCTGTTCCGTGTTTCCTTCTAAACCATTGCGACAAACTTCCAGCAGTAGGATGACACCCTCCCGCCTTCACTTTCCGCTCCTACGAACGCCAAAAAAAAAGAAAGCGAAGTAAAAAGAGGGACCGCAGAGCGCCAGCTCTCGTGCAATATACACGCGCCCCGGTCCCCGTCACCTCCCCCACCCCCCCCACCCGCTCCCAACCCCCTCCTCGTCCCCTCGCCGCAAGCTTCTCTGTACACGGCCTCACCCGCGGCTCCGGCCCTTCTTCCAAGCGCCCCTCTCCTACACGCTTCTCGGCAGCACACGCCCCCCCGCCTCCACCCCCCACTACTGCCCCCGCTTTTCGCCCCCCAGACCCCTTCCTCCTCCCTCCCCGCCACTTCCCATCATCCCGTGCATCTACAGCCAGTCTACTTTTTCGTTGACCTCCCCTCCGTGAATGGTGTACGAGCCGTAGTCCTTCTGGGGGTCATACTGTTCGGACAGCACAGGGGCGACGGTTGCGAGGGGTTGAGGTGTGGGTATGAGGAAGGGGGTGTCATACCGATGAGACAACAGACGCGCAAAATAGTTCCCGGAACTGACTGGCAAAAAAAAAAAAATACCCCGCACAGACAGACAAATGGAGTTATCCCGCCCCGACAGGCAGCTGAAAATTACACCGCATCGAGAGATACGACTGCAATTATCCCGCACCGACTACAATTTGGAATCATCCCGCACCGAATGACAGCTGACTGTATCGCGCGAGGCAGACAGCTGCATATAATCTCAGCAGAGCTTACCGCTTGTTCGACACTACGGTTGACGCACGCTGTGTACGAGACGAAGACGTCTATATCCCTAAACGGTGTTGAGTACGTCGGGGTTAGAGTGAGTTACACTTGCCTCGTACACAGAAACCCTCAACCGTAGCTTCGAATAAGTGGCGATCAGCCTCCAAAAACCCGCACAATAAATGAAAGGGTACCGGCAGACAACTTTCCGCAACGGCACACGGATGTAATTACCCCGTATCATCGTTCAACTCAAATTAACCCGCAACGATAAACAGACGCGTTTACCCCGTATTGACGAAAAACTGAAAAGTATAGAGCGCCAACAACATGAAACTGGTATTCCCCCCCGCACTAACAGACAGCTATAATTATCCCGCTTTTCCCCCACGAATATTTCCCCCGCGATGACATACAGAGGGTTGTGCGTTCAGGCGTTGGCCCAGCGTCAAAACTGTTGAAATATGCTTAGTTTTGAAACCCGTTCGACGAATATACACCGATAGCCCTACACCCAACCCCCACCGGCGGGGAAATTTCCCAGAACGTAAATATATAATCAGCAATTGGTGTGGAATACTGTCAATGAATTTTTCGAAGCTGGGCCTAGCCGTGAAGACTACCGGATAGAGAGCCGGCTCGCTGACCGTTTGCCACAGATTCGCGGGGAAATAGAAAGCTGTAGCTATACCGCACATAATAATCACTCCGCATATAGCCCAGAAATGGTTGGAGGCTCGCTCACCGTTTCCCACCGACTAGCGGGGAAAATGTGCTTGTTTCGCTCGTACCATCTCCGTTCCACGATCTGGGCGAACGAATCGTGAAAAAAAAAACAGAGGACAGAGGACAGACCAGTGTGTTATAGCGCGTGTGGGGGGGGTGGGTGCACTCGATATCAGGCATGGCCGTAATCGTAAGACCATAGACCCTCGCATCCCTACAATGAAGGGACGGAGAGTACGTCGGGTTTTCACCGATCAGGCAGACATTGCTTGCACCAAGCACGAAGCGCCGTGAGGTGTAGGGCGAGTCGCATGAAGGGTGAGCTGCATCCTACTAAGAACTGTTTTGTTAGGCGGATTTTCTTGCACGGGGATGACAGCTTCGATGAATTGATTCATCTTTCCGGTGTGGCCACTTCCAGAGACAGCAATGGGGGTACTATGTAACTGCCTCGTGGGTGCCTTACCATATACACACTACGTGATTAGATCATCCCCCTTGGGCGGAGTTAAGGTTCTCCCCGCACGAAAACGATCTAACTCGACCGGCAGCCGCGCTGATCGCAAAAACAAAAACAAACACGGTACCCTGGCTGTCTAGCTCAAATAGTGAGAGGCGTGTTTCTGCAGCGTCGTCGCCAACCGACGTCAACCCAACCTACTACGAGGCAAATAATATAGAGGGGAGGGGTTGGGCTCAAGGAAGAGGGGTCAAAGGGTCTGCATCGCCCATTCCGAGTCAGTGGGAGGGACGGAGGGACGAAGGAGAGGGGTAGGGAGATGAGAGAGGGGAGGGAGGAATGAAAAAACGATTGAGGGTGGGAGTAGGAAGTGGCAAATGGGGCAAGACGAAAATCGCACGCAGAGATCGGGCGGCTGGCAGGGTGCTGGAGAGCGAAACATCCACATGACAAACCATAGACCCACCCCCACCTGCCCCCACCCCTAACCTTCCCCCCGCCCGAACCTCCCCCACACCCTAAACCTCCCTCTCCGCCCAACACCTCCCTTCCCCTCCAACTCCCCCTCCCCTTCAACCGCGCCACCAATTCCCCTCGACCTCCCCCCCCGCCCGAGTCTCCCCCTCCCTCCCAACCCCCCCCCCCCCCCTCCCCCAGGCCACAAAAACCCAACCTGTTTCATCTCCAAAAGGATGCGTAGTCAATGGCCAATGGTCAAAAGACTAAAGCAAGCAACAGATGAGCAC
>JASSKH010000029.1:2171402-2196494 GCA_031763025.1 Macrocystis pyrifera
TGTTTTAATTAAAGAGGATGCTCTAACCAATCAGGAACATGTTCCATAAAAAAACACACACACATTTTGCACAAAGGCCAGGAGTATGCTCCAATCAAACCCCAAACGTTCGACCAGACCATTCAGGACTGTGCTCTTGTCAAGTCCACACACTTTTTCGACCAATAAGGTATACGAGTAAGCCTGTTTTTTTATCCCGTGATTGACCAATCGGTGTGCTAGATCAAAACCCCCACGTTTTTTTTTCTCATGTCAGGGATACTGGTATTGTCGATCACAGCCCACGCGTTTTGTGTTGGCCAATGAGGATCCCCGACCAAACCACCGTCCCATTCCGACCAAACCGATCAGGAGCACGCTCGGTCAAGCCCCCACACGGTTACACCAATCAGGAGCATGCTCGACCAAGCCCCCCACACGTTCGGACCAATCAGAAGTTTGCGCCATCAAGCCCCACGCATTTCTGGACCATTCAGGATATACTGATTCCAGGGTATGCTACATACATTAGACCCACGCATTTTTTCGACAAATCAAATCTAGCATCCAACCCCCCTCGCGCGCACACGCTTTTTGGCCAATCAGGATGCTCGACGGGCCCGGAATGAAAGCGCAGGAGATCGCCAACCTGGCGTGGTCACTAGCTGTGATGGGGGATGCGGACAGCTCGCTTCTGGCGCGTTTTGTTACGGTCGGCCCACCGCACAGAAGCGTTCCCTTACCCTCATCGAGAGCCATCAACTATACCAGGTAAGGAGGGGGACGCGGGGAGCGGGGAGGGGACGGGAAGGGAGCAGGCGAGGGCGGGAGCGGGGGGGCGGGGGGCGGGCGGGGGGGAAGGGGGATGGAGAGTGTGGAGGGGAGGAGAAGCGGAGAGGGGGCGGGCGGAGCGTTTCCTTGCTCAATTGCTCAATCTTCGTTGCAGATGGTTTGCTTGCCCTTCTGTTTTTTCTAGCTTGCTTGACTGATTTGTTGTTTTCTTGCTCGCCTTCTTGCCCGCTTGATTATAAGCTTGCTCATTTGCTTGTTCACGCTTGCTCATTTTTTGCTTGCTTTGCATGCTTGCTTGGCCCCTTGCTCGTTTGCTTGCCCGTGGTTGCTCATCTTCTTACGTGATTCCATTATTTTGTTCTGTTTGCCTGCTTTGCTTGCCCACTCGCTTGCTCAGTTGCTCGCTCGCTCGCTTGATGGACGCTGTCTGACTAACCTGCAGCCTCAACTTGCTTGCTCGAATGGCCTGCTTGCTTGAATGGCCTGCTTGCTTGCTTGCTTGCTTGCTTGCTTGCTTGCTTGCTTGCTTGCTCTCTCGTAGAGGTTGCTCAGTTGATTTGCCCCCCCCTCCTCTCTTTCTTTCTTGCATGGTCCATGGCTTGATGCCGATTGCTTGATTTATTTCGTTCTTGCTGCCTCGCTCTGATTGGTCAAGGTATATCTTTGTGGGCAAGGATGCACCCGAGCTCTGGGAAGACGTTAGCGACGCATTTATCTGGCCGCGCTTAAGCGCCGGTGGACCGACAACCAACAGAGAGAACCAAGAGGTCTTCCTTCTCTCACTTGGAGGTGTCGCAGGTGTGTCTGTTGTATGACGCGCGTTCGTGACGTTGGTTCGTTGAGTTGAGGGTCCGGGTTAATGTTAGCGTTAGCTTTTTCCGTTGGCATCGGTGGGCCGGCAATAGGCACATGTCCAAAAGCTCCTCCTCTTTCCCACTTGGAGGTGTCGCCGGCGAGGGTGTGGTGGTCGTTACGGTTGGGATGTACGATGCTCGTTGGAGTTCAGGTGAGGGTTTGGGGGGGCAGCGTTTAGGGTTTGGGTTGGGTCAGCGTTTAGGGTTTGGGTCAGCGTTTAGGGTTTTGGTCAGCGTTTTTTAGGGTTTTGCGTTATTCTTTTGGTGCTGTTGGTGTTGGTGTTTGTAGGTCGGCGTTAATGTTGGCCTCGAGGGTTTGGGTTGGCGTTTTGGGTTAGCGTAGGCATTGGCGATAATGCTGCTTTGGTTGTTAGCGTTAGCGATGTAGCCATAGCGCTAGGTATAGAGATCGCGATAGCGTTTGGCGTTAGCGTCAGCGTTAACGTTAGCGTCAGCGTCAGCGTCAGCGTCAGCATTAACGTCGGGGTTAGCGTTAGCGTTTAGAGTTAGCGATGCCTTTGCGGTGGGTGGTGATGGTGGTGATGGTGGTGATGGTGCGGATGAGGCATTTTGCACGACATGGACATCACATGTCGGTCTCCATCCTACGATCAAGTCAAAAGCGTTACACACCGTACAAAAATAAAACAGTTCGGTCAAATAAAAATGCCCCCCCCCCCTCTGTCGCCTCGGAAAAACGTCGTGTCCGTGGTTGGCAGATGCTTCACCTGATGCAAATATCCCACGAAAACGAGTCGGAGCATGACATCGACATAGAGGTGGTGGGGGTCGGGTTGGCAAGCGAGGACTGGGACTTCCGATCGTTTTGCGGCTGGAACCGGCCCTAACCCGGCCGATCCCGCCGAGGTACTGCTCTTTGGTGGTTGGAGATGTTCGGGGTGTTTTCCTTTATTTTTCGGGGGGGGGGGGGGGGGCGGGGGGGGGGGGTTGGAGGATGATGGCGGGGCTTGGGGAAGGTAAGTGTGGTGGTGAGGATGTTGGTGGTGTTGGAGGGGGGGAGGGATTGTTGGTAGGGTGTTAGTAGGGGTGTTGGTAAGGTGTTGAGAATGTTGGCGAGGGGGTAGGTGGGTGTTGGGGGGTGGGACCGGCTCATTCCCCCGCCGACCCTCCCGAGGTACTGCTAGTTGGGCTCTAGGCCGGGAAGGGGTGTGGGTGATTTTACTGGGTGTTGTGTTGTGGGTGTGCTGTGGGTGGTGCAGGAGTTGGGGGCAGGACGGGGGCCGAGGCGTTACTGCTTGGGATTTGCGGGGGTGTGAGGAGTGTCCGGGGGTGTTGGGGTGGGTGTTGAGAGTGTTGGGCGGGAGTTGGGGTGAGCGTTGTCGGGAGTGGTGGTGTGTGTTGGAGGTGGTGCGTGTGTTGCATTTTGTTGCGCTGCTTCGTCGCGCGGGCATTCGGAAGCGCTTTTGCAATCGCGTGTCAGCCGGTTGATTCGCAGTCAGAAAAAAATAGTCGAAGAGGATGGAGCGGGAAATGTGCTCGCTCTGATGTTCGAAGACCGTAGCAGAACCTGCCTTTTAGCTGGGATTTGCTGGTACCCCCGATCACGACCAGAAAAATGCCGTCACGTTGGTCGTACGTCTATGTGTCTTCTTCAAGTTCAAGAACTTTATGGGCACGATAGCTTAGTTCTACATAGCATTAGGCATGTGAGCACTGGTGTTTTTTCTCGGACTCGTTCTTTGTGCCAGCCGTTGTGTGTTGGTTGTTTCGTGTAAACCACAATGTAGTCGCCCTCTGTCAGTTTTGCTTGCTCTACCGGTAATGTTTTCTCGATTGTGTCGCTTGATTTACTCTTGTCTCCGTTCTGCACCTGTGTTTGATTATTGTCATTGTCAATGTCCTATGGTTGGTCGTGTTTGATTGGCTCTCGCTCCTCCCCAACCATGCCTCGTCATGGCCACGCTTCTCAACCATTGCTTCTCCACGTACCGTGGTTGGAGTGCGCAGTTGGAGCTGGCGCTTGAGGCGAACGGGAGCATGCCCGCAGAGCTGTGCTATCACTTGTATGCGCCATTCCTACAACAGTTTAAAATGTTTTGTGTTTTTTGTTTCGTTCCTTTTCATTCAGCGTATAGCACTTTTGTAGAACCACTGTCCTACGTCAGATTTTCCATGTATGTATTTTCGTATTTTTGTTTGGTTTTTGGTTTTAAACTATACCCCTCGTGATCGATCACTGCGTCAACCTTTTTGCTCCTCCTCAACCATGGTTGAAAAGGTGCGGCTGAAGCTGGCGCTCGAGGTGGACGGGCCGGCCCACTTCACCAAGAACACCGCCCGCCCTCTGGGACACATGGTCCTCAAGCACCGGACCTTGACGAAGATGGGCTGGACGGTGGTATCGGTAGGCTACTAGGAACTGCTACTGCTGCCGCTGCTGCTAGTACTGGTGGTGGCGGGCGGAGTGGGGGGGGGTGGTGTTTGTCGGTGGTATTGGGGATGGTGTGGGTGATGTTGGTGGTGTTGGTGGTGGTCGTGAGGTCGTGGGGGTTGGTGGTCGTGGTGGTCGTGGTGGTGGCGACCCCCCTTGCTCCCGCCTCTGCAGCGCAACAAAACCGTCGGGTGTCCCACTGAATTTTCTGCTCGTTGCGCAGCCATCGTCACTCCTCCCTTCCTCCTCTCGTCCTTCTTCTGACCCTTGCCTCTGTGCCGTATGCCTGTCTTGTCTACCCGTCCGTCTGTCTGTCGTTGTGCTCGTCTCTGTCCCTGTTTCGAAGATCCCTTTCTTGGAATGGGACCCTATTCCGTTCTGGTCTAGCATGGAAAAGAAAAGGTATCTTCAGAGGAAGCTCGGCATCACCAGAACCATGTGAGCTTCTTTTTTTTTTTTGTGTGTGTGTGTGTGTGTCCAGTGTGCACAAAAGTGGTGATGTGGTGAGCAGTAGATGTCGCCGTCATTGTCATTGTCGGTGCTGTTGCTGTTGCTGTTGCTGTTGTTGTTGTTGTTGTTGCTGTTTCTGTTGTTTCTATTGTTGTTGATTCTGTGGTTGTGGTTGCTGGCGATGTAGTTGTGACTGTTGGGTGTCCACGCCATCACGCGCACCCGACCCCCGTGTGGTAAAAACGCCTCGTCTGTGCGTATCCACGGTTCGCATGTGCCCCCGCAGCGAATGTTATCCCAACCACCGCTGCTTTTTTTCGTGGTTGTTGATGCTGTTGGTTGTTGACGGCGATGTTTTGCTGGCGTTGGTGCTGTTCCGGTGGTTGTTGTGGTGTTTGAGGTGCCGTGAAAACAAATCGTATTACTAGACGACGGAAAATTTAACGTGGGTCTATTTTTTTTACCCCCCTTCAACCCCCCGTCCCCGCCTTGCCCTCGCCTCACCCCTGAACTACAGCAGTAACTCCTCTCTTATCTACCGCTCGTCCGACGTTTTTTTTTCTTTTTTCTTCCTTTTTTTTGTTTTGTTTCGTCTTACCAGTTTCTTCGGAGGCATCGACTGCAGCAATTTCAAGGGCTGGTCCACGCGTTTGGGGGGGAAAACGTCGCGGTTCCACTAAGCGAGAGCGTTTTTTTTTTTTTTCTTGTCTTGGTTGATGTTTTCGATTTTGCCTTGCTCTCTCTCTCTCTACCCTCTTCGTGAAGTTTTTTTTTTCTTCCGGTCCTCGTGCCGAGTGTATGGTGTACCTCCGCATCCATGCGTACGTCCACATTCGTTTTGCTTTTGGCGTCCATTTGTTCGTTTGCTTTGAGTTCGAGAGAGGAAGGGAGGGAGGGCGGGCAGGCGGGGGGGGGAGGGGGGGGGGAGGGAGGGGGCGAACGAGGGGCGCAGGGAGGGAGGGGCGTGGGCGACGTTTTTTTTTCTCGCCAGGTTCTGGGTGTTTTGAGCGTTGTTTCAGTACGAAGTCGGTATTACTCTTGATCAACCCCCTCGCTTTTTATGTTTGTGGCGGGGGATGTTGGGTTTTGCCCTCGGGAGGCGAATCACAGCTCGAACCCTCCGCGGATGCCGTAGGTGTTTGAACAAGCTTTGAGGCGAACTGCGAAAAAAAGTAACCAACACCATCAACACCAACACCAACACCAACACAACCGACACAGACGAGCAGAAATGTCGTACGAAAGGTTGGGCAGTTTTCGGACGCCAGTTTTGTCACAGCTATTGGAATTCCGGACGGTCGAGCATCCCTGGGGTAGTCTAGACTGCCGTCTTCTGACCTATCTGTGGACAATGGCATATCAGTTAGTTATCCCTGTGTAGGTTTGTTTGCCTAGGGTCTCTGTGGCGAGAAGGTCGAAGTAAGCATGCCGTCTGACTGACGCCCTAGTCGATTCAGAAGCGACGGGCCTACGAGTACGTACGACGCAAACATGTGTGTGTGTGTGTTTTTTCACGAACGGTACCCAAACACGCAACAGCAGGGCGACGTATAAAAAAAATGGAAATGGTTGGCGCTGTACGGCAGTCAAGTTCATGATTTTCCTCGGAGTGCATACAGATGATGAAAAAAAGGTGAAAGGAAAAAGCTTTCTGTGATAAAAGAGGTATTAATAGCACATTTCCGCTAAAACGATTATTGAACGACGCGGTTTCTTAACCCAAAGTCGCCGGAATGTCAATCTTGTTTCGAAAAATGACGTTTTTTTTATACTCGGGGCTATGGGATTATTCACAATCGGGATGCAATTTGATTTTTCGCGCTGAAGTCGTTTTTCGGGTGAGGAGCCTCAGAGAATTTAGGGTGGACCTCCATCGAAGAGCGCCTCAAACACAACCGCTTAGGGACTTGAGATGGAAAAAAGGACGCGATGACCACACACACAAAAAAACGATTCCAGCATATAGCCACTTCTTGGTTCACCAGAGGTAAAGAAAGAACTTTTCGCACGGCACCCCACATGATACACGGTTTCTGTAGTCGACGAGATACTCGAGCGGGGCATTATTTTTTTGACCTAAAACACCATTTCAGCGAAAATTCTTTTCGCCGTTCGGCAAACAGCACGAGGGGGGGGGGGGGGGGGAGGGGGTGAACTCGTTATCATGCATGACCGTAGTCATATGACCATAGACCCTCGCATCCCTACAATGCCGGGACGGAGCGTGTCGGGCTTTCACCGACCAGGCAGACACTGCTTGCTACGCCAGCGCGAAGGTCCGTGAGGGGCTCGGCGAGTCGCATGAAGGTTGAGCTGCATCCTGCCAAGAACCGTTTGTGAGGCGGACTTTCTGGCATATCGATATGGACGACAGCTTCACTGAGTTCGCGGGGGGGAGGGCGTACTCAGTTGTTGCTCGCCTTAGTCATTCCACCGTTGACCACGCATTCCCTTTCGAGCCGGAGCACCGTTCCTACTCCCAACAGAGACACCTCCAGCAGTTGGGCGTTGGGCTTGGACCAAACGGCTAGCCCATGTGTCAGCTACAGTACCCCCAGCCCATGGTCGCACCGTCCGCAAAAGCTACGTCCCGCCGATTCTTGATTTTTTTTTTTTCGTGAGCCATGATGCTTGAGGTCGTCGCTGTGCGTGTCAAAAAAAAAAGGACTAAAAAAAATTGATTCAAGAAAAAAAAAGGAGTCAAGGATTGGAGCCAACGAATTGCTTCAAGAAAAAAGATCATGTTTTTTTTTTTTTTTTTCGTGGTCTGTGAGATATAGTGCACACAGAAAACCTACGTGATCATCATAAACCCTTTTGTAGGAGCTAACGATTGGTCTTCCACGCCGCACGCAACAGCAATCGATCCGTGCTTCGATTTTCCGGGCACAAAAAAAGTGGGGTAATTGGCCGAGACCAAGGACAAGGCTAGGTACCCTCCGGGATTAGCTTCACGTTAATATATCACATTTTTTTTTTAATATACAGCCAAACACCACGAACACGTACAAAGGAAAAAAAAAAACGAACCCGACGCTTCGTACAACAATAAACCATAGAGTTATCAACAACCCCTTCCACAGCTTCTGTGGAGGCGGGATAGCGTTTTTTGGCTACCACACTTCGCTATTCCCACGTACGGTAGTGATGTGTATGCCTGGTACGTATGCATTGTGGTGCGCGAAGTGGTCTCAAGCACGTGGTACGTCCACCGTCCACTGTCCTGCAGCTTCATCTAGCCGCCAACCGTTCGTCCGTCCCCCCCCCCCCCCCCCCCCCCCCCCCCCCCCCCCCCCCCCCCCCCCCCCCCCCCCCCCCCCCCCCCCCCCCCCCCCCCCCCCCCCCCCCCCCCCCCCCCCCCCCCCCCCCCCCCCCCCCCCCCCCCCCCCCCCCCCCCCCCCCCCCCCCCCCCCCCCCCCCCCCCCCCCCCCCCCCCCCCCCCCCCCCCCCCCCCCCCCCCCCCCCCCCCCCCCCCCCCCCCCCCCCCCCCCCCCCCCCCCCCCCCCCCCCCCCCCCCCCCGTGCCTCGCGCTTGGTGCAAGCAATGTCTGCCTGGTCCGTGAGAACCTGACGCGCTCCATCCCGACATTGTGTGTAGGGATGCAGGGGACTATGGTCATACGAATACCGCCATGGACGACAATGGTACACCCCCCCCCTCCCCCCTTTCTTCCCTTCCCTGTCTGCTCACAGGGAATACAGGCGGTTTCTCTTCCCCCCTCCCCCGATCTACTGTCGGTCAACTTGTACGCATGCGCATCTTCCTCCAAACAAGAAAATCACGCGGAGGGAGAAGGGGGGGTGCACAGCAGCCATCTTCGCTGCCGAAAGAAAACACAATCGTTCGGGTAGCCCGGAGCTAGCTGTCCACCATTGGTCGTTCGCAGGACCCCCCTCCCCGATCTGCTCGAGGCGTGTACAGGCAGCGTCTCTCCCCTTCTCCTGCGTTGTAAGCTTGGTCAACATTCAAAAACCAAGTGAATCACAGGGGGGCCGCGCAGTAGCTCTTCTGCCGAGACAATAGACAAAACCATTTTTCGTCCGCAGCACCCATCTGCTCCCCCCACCCCTCTCAAGTTAGTTGACGTTTGTCACCCATGGTCATCCATGTTGGAAAAAAAAGAACGCACGAGGTGCCGAAGTCCACGTCACAAGCGGTTCTTCGCGTACAAGGACGCAGCTCACGCTTCACGCGAGCCGCCCCAACAATACACCACGGCGCCGTCCCGGTCGGTGATAACCACGGCGTGTGCCATCCCAGCGCGCGCCGCCCCGGCATTGTAGGGATGCGAGGGCCTATGGTATGGTCATACGACTACCGCCCTTTTCTTCGAAAATAGGCACACCCGCTTTCCCTTCCCTTCCCGCTACGCTCCCAGCAAAATGGGCGGTCTCTCTCCCCCCCCCCCCCCCCCCCCCCCCCCCCCCCCCTCCGCCCCTACACTAATGTATGTGAATGCTTCCCCCCCAAACATCACTAACGGGGGGGAGGGGAATACGCGGCATATTTTTCAGAGACTACGTAAACAAATAATATAAAAAAAGGCGCTCGCACTGGGGGTATGTATGCGCGGCAGCAAATAACCCTTAGCTTGCCTACTTGCAACAATTTTCCCACCACGCCACTAACCGACTGCTTTAGTTCCTGCTGCACCACCACCACCACCAACAACAACAACAACAACAAAAACGCCCGCCTACTTTCAAGGGGGTTTGGGCTTTTCTTCTTGTTTCGTGTTTTCTATTCCAGTCAGACGGCGATGGGGTTGATCAAGCTCCAGGGTGGGTGGATGGGTGGGTGGGTGGGTGGGTGGGTGGGTACGATACTACCGCCTTTGCCTCAACTTTCTCATACCGTACAGAAAAGCGGAGAAAAGCCGTCGGGCATACGACACAGTCTGCACACACCGGCTAGGCCATGACCTTATCTATCTACCGTACAGACCATCTGGATCCCAACCAGCGCTCACGATACGCTGCGCAGGATTTGTATAGCAGCGCAGACCCAAGCCGGGAAGCGCGCGTGCTAACGAGTCCAGATGAAACCGGTTCCCCCCGGCTTGATCGTACCGCACAGACCCGCAAATGCATCTACTGTACTGTAGATCACACTAAGGTGGGGATCAAGCAATGATCTGTACTGCAAAGATTGCATCTTACCCAGACACCACCACAAGAGTAGAGCAATGGTACGTACACACACCATATCACGCCCGGACCATTAATGCCCACGAGAGCAGGAGCACGAGCAGGAACAGCAGCAGCGTCAGCGGCACCGACGGCGGCGAGCCTGCCTCAAGATAAAAAAAAAAAAGCTTAAAACCAGCGGCCGGAAATCAACTTTTTACACGAAAAAAAAACGGGTGACAGCATCCAGCCGCGCCCAATCGAGGGAAAAAATCGAGAGTGCAGTGTCAAGCTAATCGGTTCTATCAAAATACAGGTACTTTATACCTCCCCCACCCCTCCCCCCAGTCCTTCCCGCCCCGCCCCCCTTCTCCAATCTATGCCTCTTCCACCACAAGCCTCGAGGATACAGCCCCCCGGAAATCGTCATAGAGACTCTCAACCTCGGCTGGCTCCAAGCTCTCACACGCCACAAAAACGTTCCTGTAAGGCTGGCTCTCTAGCAACTCCCTTCCTCCTCTTCCCGACCCCCCCCTCTCCTCCTCCTCCTCCGCCACTTCCAGCACCATTTGAGCTAGTCTGAGATACCAGCCACTCGACCCATTCGCGAAGGGACGCCCGGCTGGGAGGGAGGGAGAGAGGGAGGGAGGGATGGAGAGAGGGAGGGAGGGAGGGGGGGGAGGGAGGGGGGAGCAGGAAGGGAAGGAGGGTTTAGATTTGAAAAAAAATAAATAAAATCAAGACAGGCGTGACGAGGTAGTGGCATAGTATTACATGTAATTTGGGGGCGTCTCCTCGCCGGCATAGAAAACGAACGGCCCATCCCCAGGTGAGCAGGTTGGTGGCAGCAGACGGTGACGGAACCCTTCCATAGCTACTCGTAAGGTGTAGCCACAGAAGCTTCGCCAGCCTGTTTTGCAGGCGCGACGAAGCATTTATCACTGCTCTCCTGCTTCCCGAGAGCGTCACGAGACGCACCAAGACGCAAAACGCCGAAAGCCTTCAAGATGCCACACACCACAAAGCAAAAAAACAAGCAAAAAAGAAAGAAAAAAGGACGAGAAAAAAGAAAGCCCCCCATCAATGTCTGCCCGTCTGTCTGGTCGGTGAAAACCCGACGTGGCTCCGCCCAGGTATTGAACGGGTGCAAGGGTGGCCACACCGAAAAATAAATAACTCTTGAAGCTGTAATCCATATGCAAGTCCGCCCCACAAGCAGCTCTTACTAGTATATAGTAGGATGCTCACCCCTCATGCGACTCACCGAACACCTCACGGCGCTTCGCGCGTGGTGCATGCAAGCAAGGTCTGCTCGGTCGGTGTGTACTTCGTCCCGGCATTGTAGGGATACGAGGGTCTGCGGTTATATATTACTACGGTCATGCATGACATCGAGCACCCCATGGTCATACGGCTACGGCCATGCATGATATCGACTAGACCCCCTCCCCCCCCCTTCCCTCCCGCCAAGAAAGTCTTCCTGTCCGCCCGAAGCAAAAGCCTCCTCCACTGTCTTCAACCAAAACCAGAAAACCAAGAGACCAAAACACTAAAGACACGGATGACAGATTACCGAACGATCCCCCTCCCCCTCACTCTTACCTGCCCGCTTGAAGCAAAACCTCGTCGACCGTTGTCTCCTTCAGGACGGAAGCCAGCCTAGCGCTGCCCACCACCACGTGTAGGCTGTCGGGGTCTCGGCTCTTAGGTCCGGGCCCCGCCGCCCTAACCGAGTCAAAGTAACAAAAAAAAAAAGGCGGCAAACACAAAACAGCAGCAAAAAAATACGAAGCATCAAAATTAAGGGTTCGTAGAAAAACGATGGTATATACATATACTTCGAAGTATATAGTAACCCCTCCCACCATCAAAACAAGAGGACGCCAAATGGATAGCTCCCTCTCTCCAAAGTCAATGTCTGCCAGCCTGGTCGGGCAAAACCCGACGCGCTCTGTCCCGGCATTGTAGGGATGGGAGGGTCTATGGTCATACGACTAGCTACGGCCATGCATGATAATAATGAGAGCAAGCCCCATCCCCCCCCCCTATGGTCATACGACTACGGCCATGCTTGAGATCGAGTACATCTCTCCTATCGAGTACAACCCCCCCCCCCCACCCCCACGTGGTGTTCAAGGCACGGCACCCAAGAGGCAGTTACATAGTACTCCCATTGCTGTCTCTGGAAGTGGCCACACCGGAAATTAAACTAACTCATTGAAGCTGTCATCCATATGCAAGAAAGTCCGCCTCACAAGCGGTTCTTAGTAGGATGCAGCTCACCCTTCATGCGACTCGCCGGACACCTCACGGCGCTTCGCGCTTGGTGCAAGCAATGTCTGCCTGGTCGGTGAAAACCCGACATGCTCCGTCCCGGCATTGTAGGGATGCGAGGGTCTATGGTCATACGACTACGGCCATGCATGAGATCGAGTACATCTCTCCTATCGAGTACATCCCCCCCCCCCCCCCCGCGCGCCCCCCACCAACTCTCTTTCACCTGGTTATCTTGAGCGTGTGGTCATTACCATCCATCCTTCCCGTCCGAATCACCACCCCCGACAAAGGCAGCACCATGGTCAGCGTGTACGGATACCCGGCCGAGCCCCGCCTTCTCCCGGCCCGCGCCGGGGGGGTGATTGGACCCATCGGGCACCGCATCCTGCACAAATTGTTTGCACCGGGAGCGTTATAGCGGCAGGGTAACTCGATCAGAGAAATATTCGGGTTAGCAAGAGGGGGAGGAGGGGGAGGGGGGTGTTGAGTCGTCCTGCCTCCCACCTGGTAGCTGTGATATCAGCTATTATAAATAAGAGATCGAAAATTTCCCGGTATACCGTATTCTGGCGAGAAAAAAATCCCGGTACACCGTATTCTGGCGAGGAGAAAAAAAAATCCCGGTATACCGTATTCTGGTCCAGTTCCCCAAAGCCAAACTACATGATACATACACTACACACAGCAGCCAAGACGTAAGACCATACCCACGCGCCTATACAGCCTCGCTCATATTTCTCATGCAACTGTACCAGGCAAACATGGGACACCAGCCAGAATAGCCGACGACACTACAAGGGAGACGAAGCGGCGGTGGCACGCCCGACAGAAGCGGCGAGGAGGCGTGTTTCTTTTTTTTTCACCTTTCTGGGGGAGTACTCGTAGAGGGTGCCGTTCGCGACGGCGTACCAGCGTCGCGAGGTCTTGGTGAGCAGACCGATCTCCTCCACCCTGGTGAGGTGACCCTGGACGCAGATCGAGTACTTGTGTGGCCTCACCAGATGGATCTGGGCAAATTCGGGTCCCAAGCATCTCTGAGGAGGGGAGGGGGGGCGGAAGGGAACGAGGGAGAAGGGGGGGGGGGGGGGGGGGGGGGAGGGGGTAAGGCAAATAAAAATGGGATGGCGGGGGGGGGGGGGGGGGGGGGTGTGTACTCGATAAGAGAGATGTACTCGATCCCACGCATGGCCGTAGTCGTATGACCATAGACCCTCGCATCCCTACAATGCAGGGACGGAGCATGTCGGGTTTTCACCGACCAGGCAGACATTGCTTGCACCAAGCGCGAAGCGCCGTGAGGTGTCCGGCGAGTCGCATGAAGGGTGACCTGCATCCTACTAAGAACCGCTTGTGAGGCGGACTTTCTTGCATATGGATGACAGCTTCAATGAGTTAGTTTAATTTCCGGTGTGGCCACTTCCAGAGACAGCAATGGGAGTACTATGTAACTGCCTCTTGGGTGCCGTACCTTGAACACTACGTGATACGATCAATTCCCTTGTGCAGAGTAAAGGTTATTTACTTCGCACAAATGATCTGACCAGACGACCAGCTGTGGGCGACCGCCAAAAAAAAAAAAACAAACAAACAAAAAAACGGTACCCTGGATGTCTAGCTCACGTAGTGAGCGGCATGTTTTACAGTGTCGTTGCCAACCGACGCCAACCCAACCCATTTATATATATATAGGGGGGGGGGGGGGGGGGGGGGGGCAATGAGAGAGAGGGACAATACATGAAAAAAGAACGCGCGAGGCAAGCGTTGGTGCATTCACTTTGGCGGAGACTGGCGATTGAAAAAATATCCCTCCACCTTGTTCACCTTGTTCATAAAACAGAGAGGGGGAAAAAAAAAGCGATTTTGATCGAAATCAACACTTCCGTGAGTCCGCCCACCGTACATGAATCCAACTCCACCACATCTATAACCCAAACACAATTCCAACCCAACTTCATCCGATCGAGGCTACTCGAACGCGACAAACGAAACCACGTCGACGCCAATCCCATAACCCCAACACTATCGCCATCGCTATCGCCATCGCCATCGCCCGAAAATCAACTTCAAACTCAACCCAAAAGCCTACGCTGGCCCCAACCTCAAACTCTAACCCCTCACCAACCCCTCACCAACCCTGAACCCGACGCTTAAAGCCGACGGCACTACCCCAACGCGACCTTCGATCCCGACACGCCACTCAATCCCAACGGAAACGGGAACCCGACCCCCGATTCTGTTACGGGGGTCCATAGTTAACGGGACCAAATTTTGTTAGTAAAAGTAGGCAAATATATAGGTTTTTACGAACACCATAGGTCCTGTTAACTATGGACCCCCGTAATAGCAGCATCACCAGTGCCCCCAACCCCAACTCGAACTCATGGGTAAACGAACACCCGTTTAAGCGTCAATCCCAGCCCCCAACGCTATAACAGCCCTCGACTTCAAAACGTCAACCCCAACACCAGCACGAACGTCGACCCCGATTTCCAATGCCATCACGTGATCAAGGCAAGCGAGAAGTGAGTTCGCCCCCGAACCTAACGACGATCTCGGCGCCAACACCGACCCAGACGTCGACCCCAACGCGTCGCACCGCCCCCAGCACCGGTCACCTCAAGACAAGCCAGGATTGCCAACGCGCTCATGCTGTCCGGGTCGCACACCACAGCGTTTGGTCTCGAGCTTACCCCCCCTGCTGGTTGTACGAAAACAGAGGCAACTCCTGGTAGGAGCGAGGACGGAGATGGCGGAGGTGCGGTTGTGGAGGTAAGGGGGGTGATTGGGGGGGGGGGGGGGGGGGGGGGGGGGGGGGTACTCTGGCCATGTGTGGACTAGTGGTATAACTATGCACTACGACGGGTGTTCACCGACCAGGCAGACACTGCTTGCACCATGAGGTGTTCGGCGAGTCGCGTGAAGGGTGTGAGGTGCGCTGCATCCTACCCTGAACCGCTTGTGAGGCGGACTTTCTTGCATGTGGATGACAGCTCCGGAATCATTGAGAGGCGGCGGGGGGGCGGGGGGGGGCGGGTGGGAGGCACAAGGACCAACGTACTGGTGCGATGGTATAGTAGGGGGGCGTATTGGTGTGTCGAAAACAAAAAATACGTAAATACAAATACAAAAGAAATGAGGCTCCTGGACGGACAGGGGGTTGCGTTCAAGGGCGGAGGGGGGGGGGGGGGGCGGGGGGGGGGGGGGGGGGGGGGGGGGGGGGGGGGGGGGGGGGGGGGTGACACAGGGAGAATAGACAATGGTGACGCAGGGGAGGGTATTGCAAAGTCAGCGCCCGGTCGGCAGTTCGTAGTTAGGTACGTCGGAATCGAAACAAAAATAAATTCCAAACCACATCAAAACACCACAATCAATAGCCCGTATCGAACCCAAGACCGAAATCAAACAAAACAAATACAAAACCACTCTTAAGAACGGAGACCCGCATCAAGATCGAAACGGAAAAAAAAAACGAACCAAAATCGAAATCAAAATCAAAGCCGAAATAAAAAAATGAACCAAACCCAAACCCAAACCCAAAATCGAAATACCATACCAACTATTATGACAAAATAATTATTATGGGCTACTGAAACCGCTTTGTTAAGTTTAGGCCCAAAATATATACCCGTTCTATGAGGAAAAAAACACAGAGATACTACTATCAGAATCCGAGCGGTTTCAGTCTAATATTTGGCGCAACCAACCCATTTTGTTGGTGGGGGTCAAAAGACACGCTGATTTTTTTTTGCTGATTTTCCGTAAAATAAATCATCACGCCCCCCACTCCAAAGGAACTGGCAACACGGACAAAGCATCGGACCACGACTCCGCTGAGAAAACGGAAAGCTACAACAGAAAAGTTCTCGGGAAAACTCAGGGGAGCATCCCATAATGATAATAATAATAATAATGATAATAATAATAATAAATAACAACAACAACGACAACAACAACAATAATAATAATAATAATAATAATAATAATAATAATAATAAATAACAACAACAACGACAACAACAACAATAATAATAATAATAATAATAATAATAATAATAATAATAATAATAATAATAATAATAATAATAATAATAATAAATAATAATAACAATAATAATAATAATAATAATAATAATAATAATAATACGAGTCGGAAGAAATATGAAGAATAAAAAAGCGAGCTCTCAAATCTCACCTGGCGGTCGGCGCCGTTTCGGGCTGAACGCGCAGTTCCTACAGCCTAAGAAAAAAATCGCATAGCGCGTACGTCGTTGGTCTCAAGAGAAAAAAAAAAAAACAAACTATTATTACGGGGGGGCCATAGTAAACAGGACCAAATATTGTCAGTAAAAATAGGGAAATATATAGGTTTTTGTCTGTACCGTAGGTCCTATAAACTATGGACCCCCGGAATAAGCGAAAAATTTCAAATCTTAAAATGTCAGCCTGAAAAATAAAATCTCCCATAGGGCGTACGTCGTTGGTCTCAAGGAAAAAAAAAAAATAAGCGAAAAATTCCAATCTTAAAATGTCAAGTCTCGCCTGGTGGTCCGTGGAAAACTGCACGGGAGCAGCGAGCGACAGTTTAATCCCCTCGTGAGCGGCCTCGAGCGTAACGCCTCGCACGCTCGAAAGCGGGGTGTCCCACAGCACCCGGACCGCGCCCAGCCCCGGAGACCACGGCGAAAACGCCACCCCAAACCTTGGGAAAACAACAAAAAAAAAGAGTTTCGAAAACAAGAGCGCACCTTTAGACATGCACATTCTCTTTATTTTCAAAAGTACCTATTTTCGTAGGGTTCAGACCAGGACCGTGCACGTAATTTCAGACAACCAAAAAAAAAAGCGACTTATCCGAGAAAAAAAAAAAAAAAAAAAAAAAAAACGATCGCGTACGGCAAAAGCCCGCAAGGAATCACAAAAACTTGTACTGACCGTGCCCTTCGTATCGCCATGCCTGCCTGCCTGCCTGCCGCCCCGCTGCTGCTGCTGCTATTACGGGGGGTCCATAGTTAACAGGACCTATGGTGTACAAAAAACCCTATATATTTGCCTATTTTTACTAACAATATTTGGTCCCGTTAACTATGGACCCCTGTAATAGTACTACTGTCGGGAACTACTCTCGGTAGTGAGGATGGACCAAGCGCGGACAGCTTTTGATTTTTTGGTTGGAGTGATGCCGGTGGTTACTACCGTCCAGACTTGATCCTCTACCTCCGCCCTCGCAAGCGGCTACGTACGTACACCGACGAGAAACACGCAAGGAGAAGCAAGAACGATATCGTAATATACCCGGTAGTCAACAACGACCGCCAAAATTTGGAACACCACCCGCCACCGCTACCAGCCCGCACCACCACACGCCCCGCCCCACCTCCCACCCCCCATCACCTCGGCCCCGCCCCCACGCCCCTTACCTCACGAGGTCCAAGGTCTTAACCTTGTCTTTGTCGAGCCCCCACTCAGGTTCTTCCTGGGCATACATCGCGCGCTTGTCGGTCACGATAATCCACCGGGTCACAAACGCCTCATCAGGGGACGAAGTCGAACCATCCCCGGACCCCGTTCCCCCTCCACCCGCTACAGAACCCGACCCAGAATCGGCTCTTTTTCGGCCAGAACTGTTTTTTCCTGTTGCCGCTGCTGCTGCTTATGTTATCGTTGGGCTGCACCACCAACACCCGCAGATGGCGGGCGCGCAGAGAAAATCTCCTGTACCACTGGATTCTGCGGAGGCGTTTCGGGAAGGGGGCGGGGGTTGGGATGTTGGTTGTGGGGGGTGGATGGAGCGAGGTTGGTGTGCGGTATGGATTTATGGTTGGGGAGGAGGATACCCGACTCGTTTGATTCATAGGCCCTTCCTTGTTCATGCGGTGCAGAATAAAATTGTTCATTTTTTTTTTTTTTTTTCGGCTGTTAACTTCGGAAGCATGCCGAATGGGAAAAAGAACGACCTCTGTCGTGATCATCAACGCTGATGAGTAATAAAGAGGGACTCAGATGCTCGTCGAGAGAAATAAAAAAACAAACACATAAATACATAGACGAAAGTCAAGAACCTTATGGGCGATCACCAAAAAGAAACCTCGATATGTAAAAAAAATAATATGCATAGCCAGAATCGGTTAACAATCTACCAGAACGGACACAACCAATGGTATATCACCAAGTTTCGTTTTCCTAGAAAAAAAAAAAAAACGAAAAAGGCTTGCGTCCTTGAGGAAAGGTTAGAGGGATCGTTTCCCGCGCTTCGCTTCGAATCGAGACGTGCTTCTCCGCGAAGAACGGTACATATCGATGACCTCCCGGGGTCCGCTTTAAGGCGATGTCTGGATCGATTTTTCATAAATATATCGAAACACTCGCTTGCCTCGCAACACCAACCTTCCGAAAGCTCTCCCAGTTCGTGGTCAAACTTGAGTTTGGTGAAAACGAACGATACGAATGCGTGGACTGTTTCGCGGCATTGAGGCAGAGAACACTATTAATATAAATAAACATGCATTGCTTCACCGAATGATCGCCTGGCGATGAGGGGTGTACTGTTTGCTTTCGTACGCCCTTGGTCTCGGGGGAGTGTTTGGACAACCTGTCCTCATCCTTGCGTGTAACATTATCCACTCATATTCTTGCCCTCGATAACGATCGGTCTAGTTTTCTGCACCACGACGGCATGCAGAGGCGCCGCATCCAACAACAAAAACAAACAGAATGCAACACGAACAGCCCATCGGTAAGGGTTGGGCGAAGCAAAAAAAAAAAAACTATTTAATAAATCAAGCCCAAAGCAAGCCAAAGGCAAGGCAAGGCAAGGCAAGGCAAGGCAAGGCAAGGCAAGGCAGCGCAAGCCCATGAAGGCCAAGGCAGGACAAGCCAAAGCAAACCAGACACAGACAAGAAAAAGAAAAAGAAAAGAAACCTAAACCGAATCACAAAAAAAAAAACAGACAAAACAATTCAACCCCAAATCCCAGACAAGACCAAACCAGACCGGACAAGGTCAAACACTAATACCTGCGCAAGGCGGCACTAGTATAGTCAGACGCACCGACCCGGCACGAAGTGAACGCTACGCACGCGACGCCCACGAAACCATCCAAAGCAACCCACCCCTCCTTCCCACCGTCCATCCCTACCTTTCGCTCGGCAGGTCCCCCTCGTCCCTCATCCCCGCCCTCAACACCGCCTGCGCCACTGCAGATTCCCACGTGAACGGGTCCATCTCTCCGAGTGGCCCAAACATCCTCGGCGGTCTCGCCCTCAGCGACAGAAGCCCTAACACAGCCCCACCTCCGCCCCCACCTCCACCTCCACCCCCAACCCCCCAACCCGCAGCGTCCCCTCCCCCCCCATCCCGAACGGCACCCTGAGATTTTCCAACCGTGTCGTGGGGGGGGGTGGGAGGAGGAGGACGAAAGCCGTTCTCTGTTATCATTTCTGTCAAGCCTGTCACCGCCACCGCCGCCACCACCGCCGCCACCCCCTCTCCCCTCCTCGTATTCGTCGTCGTCTTCGTCGTCATCCATCCTGGAAGCATTTCGGATGCCCTCGAACGCCCTCGTACCGAGGTCGAAAACCCCAACCACTGGCTGCGAATTTGGTTTCAACCAATGTTCGCACAGAGGAAACGAACGGTTATTGGTCAAGTACGTACGTAAAACGTGAAAAAAAATAAAATGATGCAACAACAACCAACGCACGAACGAGGAGCAAGAAGGAGGGGGAGGCGAAGCGGGTGGGGGGAGGAGGAAGCTGTTGGATGTGGAGGAACATGCGAACATCAATGAAGGAAAAAAAAAAAAAAAAAACTGTGTCGGCGAAACGACAAATTCTCAACAAAAGGCGGAGGGAGGGTCTATAACGTATATGCACGGACGGTGGGATTTTTTCGTTCATGCCGTGTCCCGCTCGAACAGCCGAGTATTTCGCCATCCACTCCCGCAGCAGCACATGCACTACGAACGCATCATGATATATCTGTAGACGGCCTGTGCGTTATCTATCTGCGCATGATCTCCACATTACATAACGACAGCGGCTTCCTACAGAGAGCTACAGCAGTAAAATAAACACCACATTAAAACATGGGGGGTTTCCTTCACCTTTCACGTTTCGCGCGAAAAAAAAGTCGAGCCACAAAACATCTGACACACCAATTAACTACCGCTTCATTACTCATCATTCTACTCAACTCCCGATTCTATCTATATGCCCCAACTTATTCACTCATATAATTCGTACCCGGTAAGTGTTTTCGCGTGCAGTACTCTATACCACATATAGTATATCTATGTCATACCATAAACTATTGCCGGGGGGCCATAGTAAATAGGACCTATGGTACATACAAAACTTATCTATTTTACAATATTTGGTCCTATTTACTATGGTCCCCCGAAACATACATACTATATAACATACTATATAACATGTATCACGCCCTGGACAGTATACAACAGGACTACTGCTGTCTGCACGATAGCTTCCTATCGCAATATACTGCCCGTCGCAGTCTCGAAAATCCAACTCAACAGAAAACGCTAACGAGCGATACTGGGTGCCGAGAAGCATCATCTATCCGTGCGTGTTTTCACTATCTCGTCCTGTCGCCGGGTATCTTGTGAGTATGACGTGAGCATCTTGCGAGTACAATGTGAGCATCTTTTGAGCGTGAGCTGAGCATCTTGTGAGAATAACGTGAGCATCTTGCGAGTACGATGTGAGTATCTTGCGAGTATAACGTGACTTATCTTGTGAGTACGATGCGAGTATCTTGCGAGTATAACGTGGCCATCTTGTGAGTATACATCTTGCTCCTAAAATTTTACTGCTGCGGGGGCCCGTAGTTAATAGGACCTATGGAATACATAACAACCTATATGTTTGCCTATTTTTACTAACAATATTTGGTCCTATTAACTATGGACCCCCGTGATATGTTGTGAGTGTTGCATCCGTGTACCTTAATCGCGACGCCGACGACACCCTTGACCATCCCCTTGCCGAATCCGAGAACGCCTTCCTTCTCCGCTCCGAGGTACGGCTGAAAAAAAAAAAAAAGAACAGAAAAAAAAGAACAAAATCAAACATGTTTTTTTTTTTAAACAACGAACAAATAAATATTTAAAAAAAAAACGATCACGAAAAAACGAAAAAAAAAAAAAAAGTAAAAAAGCAAAAAAACTACTCCTCAGACAAAGAACGAAAGAAAAAAAATAAAAAAGAAAATAAAAAAGAGCCGAAAAAAAAAAAAAAAGGTAAACAAGTAATTCGTCGATCAGCAGAGAGGAGAGAAGGGTGCGACCGTTACAACACCAAACATAAAAGAGTACGTGTGCTCGCGACTGGAAGAAGCCGGGCTTCAGCCGCGGCAGTGACTAGAGGAGAAAAAGTGGCGACCGGCCATTAATCCCTGTAGAGCTGCTGAAAATGTGATACTACTTGGATTAGGTGCGGGACACTTTTATCACTAGTGTTCGTTCTTTCAGCAGCATCGCGTTCTCCGCCATCATCGTACTGGCCATAGATATACATAAGGTGCATTTGGACAGTTTGTGGCTATCTAAAATTCTGCCTGCTGGACAGTATCGTCAACTACTCCCTGCTGTGCCGCGAACTACCACCTGGTACATTGCCTAATGTACCGCCTACCGAGTGTCTGCCTTGCTGTGCTGCCTACTGGTCCTACCAGCAGCCCTGCTTGCGTCTCCTGCCGAAAGTTGTACAGATTGCCGTACAGGCCGACGACACTGGCAAATACACGTATTGCAGAGCATACTTGTGCGAGGCCTGCCGCTGTACTTCCTACTGTGATGACTACTGTACTTCCTTCCTACTGTGCTCCCTACTGTACCGCCTACTGCCTACTGTACCGCCTATTGCCAACGCAACAGCCTACTGTCGCACGGTACGCACCTCCATGACGACGCCGGTAACCCCCTGGAACAACCCTCGGCCGAACTCCTTGGCTCCTTGCGCCATGCTGTCCGCCATCGTTTCCCCCTTGACCAGCCCCCCAAAAAACGGACCAATAGTCGAACAGTTACATGGTTAACACTCACATTGGCTGAACAGTTAGTTGCATGGTTAAACAATCGCGTTGGTTGAACAGTTATAATAATTACACGGTCGAACAATCCCATTGGCTGAACAGTAAGTTACATGGTCGAACAATCGCATTGGCTGAACAGGTCGTTACATGGTCGAATAGCTGAGCAGTTGAAAAAAGATTGGATCGTGTTTCATCTCGGGAAAAAATCATCGAATTTCTACTTGAATGATCTAGATTTTTTCAGGGGCAAATGATCTGTGTGTTATCTGTGTGATCTAGCTCATGTTGCCGGGTGGGAGCTGTTTGAGAGGCTGCATGATTTAGCATATGTTTCCTGGGTTGGATATGTGCTACACAGATCCCGCACAACGCATCATAACGGCGCGTTATGCTCTATATGATCTATCTGTAGATGGATCTATCTCTAAATGATCCAAAAGATCCGCTCGACTCGTGGGAACGGTTGAACGGTTGACCATCGGCTGCATACGTACGCAGCTGCAGACAGTTCAAGGCTTGAGTGTACCGGAGAAAAAATGGGAAACACAACGGAACGAAATGACCCGACGTTTGAGCAGCACGGTTGAAAACAGTACGGTTCAACAGTTGAGTAGTCGAATCGGTACAGATGATATACAAGAGTTCGGCTTAAATAATTTTTCAGTGGATTAAGAATGAAATCATAAAAATGATGTGTGAAAAAATTACCCCGAAACTCGCCTCCCGCGGCACCTGCAGTTTTTTTTTTTTTTTAACCAAGGCCTGGAACAAGGTATTTTTCTCGTGTTGGTTGGCCATACCAGTATACCCGGCATATTACCGTTGATAGCCCGATTTGAGAGAATAGTACCGTTGAGAGAGGGCAAATAAGTGGGCTGGACCCGCCTGCGCTAAAAGCCAGAAGACAGAAGGCTAGTTAGAAGAGAGGCGTTCTCGGCCTGTTCCACACCTCTCCCCGAGTCGGGATGCTACCCCGCAGTGAACCATTTCGAATCGACACACCAATCGGGCATCACGCAAAAACGAAAACTTTGCACGCTCCCTTCCGTTCCTGCTCACGCTAGGCACTCCGATCCCAAAAACGACCTGACTTCACCCGGACCTGACCCCTTCAAACTCCAAACCGACCGTGGGCATATAGTAAAGCCGCCAGCTTCGCCGGGCCTAACACCCACCCTGATCCCACCTCGACCCAAAATCCACCAAAATCGACCGTCTCCTCCGACTGGCGACATCAAATATAAAAATACGTTAAAACGAGAAGGCAGTGAAGGGCGCGCAGAGCTCAGTATGTAGACCCGGTGTGCACGTACTGTAGTGCCCCCCTTACAGATGGGGGTTTCCACACCTGGACGAGGCGTTCGCGCACCCTCCGCTTCCGGTAGTCCGTGTCGAGGGAGAGCTGTGATATCGTGTCTCCGAGGGAGCCCGTGACCTTGTTGAAGGTGTTGAACGTGCCCTGCTCGCAGCCGGGCGTGCGAAAAAAAAAAAACGGGAGGGAAAAAAAAAAAAAAAAAAAACGAAAAAAAAGCATAAAAGTAAAGATGAGAAAACAAAAGAGGACAAACAATAAAAAGAGAACTAGGAAAACAAAGAGGAACAGATAAACTAAAGCGGACACAAAGATGCGGGGGGGGGGGGGGGGGGGGGGGGGGGGGGGGGGGGAAAGCAAACAAACGGATGAACAACAAATTTCGAACAGAAATGAGAGCACCACAGTTGACACATGACAAAAAAAAATCAAGAAGAAACAGTGATTGTGCGGTTGTCGGCTGCTGGGAGGGTTGTTCAACGGGAATCGCGCGAAAACAGAACGACCAACCAATGTCGAAAGCCGTCCCCTACCCGAAGACGTTGCAACATCCCACGCGAGCTACGATATCAACAGAGCCTTCCTCCTCTCCGACAGCCACTCAGCGCTACGTCGGCGGACGAGAGCCCAGAGAGCCAAGAGGCGACGGGACGTCATCGTCGCCATCTTCGTCACTTCTCACTACCCCCGTCGCTGCCGCCGCCGCCACCACCACCACCACCACCACCACCACCACCAACACCACCAACACCACCACCAACACCAACACCAACACCACCATCACCACCAACATCATGACCACTAACGCCACCATCAACACCATCAACACCATTACCACCACCACCACCACCACCACCACCACCATCATGTTCACCCCCCCCCCCCCCCCCAGCCCCGCCTCAAACCCCCCTCCGCACTCACCTGCATCGTGTTCGAGACCAGCGACGTCCCCCCCCTTCCCCAGACCGTACAAAAATCCCTTCCCGTCCGGCTTGAGACCCTCCAGAGGCTCGTAGAAGAAGTCCTTTACTCCGGTAGACAGGTTCGAAAGCAGCCCCACCGGATCCCCCAGGAAATCAAAGCTCCCCACCACGTTGTAAACCTAGTGGAGGAGGGGGGGGGAGGCGGCAGGGGCGAGGGGGGGGGGGGGGGAGGGGGAGGGCGGGGGGCGTACTCATCAGTTGCTTGCCTCTCGTAGTCACTTGGACATTGACCCCACGTCCCTTCGGAAACGGACCAGCGTTCCTACTACTCACAGAAACACCTCCAACATTATGAGGCGGGAGCGCGGTGGTTGGGGGGGGGGGGGGGGGGGGGGGGGGGGGGGCGGACGGGACGGGTCATCATTATATCAAAACAGTGGGATACACCGGTTTCAAGTGAGGCCTGCGTAAGAAAGTTCGGCATTTGAGAGCGGTCAAATCGGCATGCCCCGCCTGCTGTACTAAACGCAGTCTATTGCCCACCACAAACAGATTAAAATTAAAAGTTAAAAAAAAAAACTGTAGCTGAGAGCACTTGCTTAGGCCCGTCACAGGGGGCAGTGATGAACCAGGGCACCCACCGGAAAAAAAAAAAAGGTATTTTGCCACCGGCGTGCTCTCCGGATCGAAAGAAAACTGTCGGCATATATATAGTCCCTGTTGCATTCACTATTTCTCATTGAAACCTTCGATTTTGTATACCACCTGTACTGATACCAGATTGTTTTCGTGGCCGGCGATACAATCGCCACTTTGACCGACATATATTCATATCAGATCATGAGTGTTAACTATTAATAAAAGTAGAATGTGTTTCGGGGGGGGGGGGGGGGGGGGGGGGGGGGGGGGGGGGGGGGGGGGGGGGGGGGGGGGGGG
>JASSKH010000029.1:2199094-2253851 GCA_031763025.1 Macrocystis pyrifera
TTTATGATTTCATTCTTAATCCACTGAAAAATTATTTAAGCCGAACTCTTGTATATCATCTGTACCGATTCGACTACTCAACTGTTGAACCGTACTGTTTTCAACCGTGCTGCTCAAACGTCGGGTCATTTCGTTCCGTTGTGTTTCCCATTTTTTCTCCGGTACACTCAAGCCTTGAACTGTCTGCAGCTGCGTACGTATGCAGCCGATGGTCAACCGTTCAACCGTTCCCACGAGTCGAGCGGATCTTTTGGATCATTTAGAGATAGATCCATCTACAGATAGATCATATAGAGCATAACGCGCCGTTATGATGCGTTGTGCGGGATCTGTGTAGCACATATCCAACCCAGGAAACATATGCTAAATCATGCAGCCTCTCAAACAGCTCCCACCCGGCAACATGAGCTAGATCACACAGATAACACACAGATCATTTGCCCCTGAAAAAATCTAGATCATTCAAGTAGAAATTCGATGATTTTTCCCGAGATGAAACACGATCCAATCTTTTTTTTCATCAACTGCTCAGCTATTCGACCATGTAACGACCTGTTCAGCCAATGCGATTGTTCGACCATGTAACTTACTGTTCAGCCAATGGGATTGTTCGACCGTGTAATTATTATAACTGTTCAACCAACGCGATTGTTTAACCATGCAACTAACTGTTCAGCCAATGTGAGTGTTAACCATGTAACTGTTCGACTATTGGTCCGTTTTTTGGGGGGCTGGTCAAGGGGGAAACGATGGCGGACAGCATGGCGCAAGGAGCCAAGGAGTTCGGCCGAGGGTTGTTCCAGGGGGTTACCGGCGTCGTCATGGAGGTGCGTACCGTGCGACAGTAGGCTGTTGCGTTGGCAATAGGCGGTACAGTAGGCAGTAGGCGGTACAGTAGGGAGCACAGTAGGAAGGAAGTACAGTAGTCATCACAGTAGGAAGTACAGCGGCAGGCCTCGCACAAGTATGCTCTGCAATACGTGTATTTGCCAGTGTCGTCGGCCTGTACGGCAATCTGTACAACTTTCGGCAGGAGACGCAAGCAGGGCTGCTGGTAGGACCAGTAGGCAGCACAGCAAGGCAGACACTCGGTAGGCGGTACATTAGGCAATGTACCAGGTGGTAGTTCGCGGCACAGCAGGGAGTAGTTGACGATACTGTCCAGCAGGCAGAATTTTAGATAGCCACAAACTGTCCAAATGCACCTTATGTATATCTATGGCCAGTACGATGATGGCGGAGAACGCGATGCTGCTGAAAGAACGAACACTAGTGATAAAAGTGTCCCGCACCTAATCCAAGTAGTATCACATTTTCAGCAGCTCTACAGGGATTAATGGCCGGTCGCCACTTTTTCTCCTCTAGTCACTGCCGCGGCTGAAGCCCGGCTTCTTCCAGTCGCGAGCACACGTACTCTTTTATGTTTGGTGTTGTAACGGTCGCACCCTTCTCTCCTCTCTGCTGATCGACGAATTACTTGTTTACCTTTTTTTTTTTTTTTTTTTCGGCTCTTTTTTATTTTCTTTTTTATTTTTTTTCTTTCGTTCTTTGTCTGAGGAGTAGTTTTTTTGCTTTTTTACTTTTTTTTTTTTTTTCGTTTTTTTCGTGATCGTTTTTTTTTTAAATATTTATTTGTTCGTTGTTTAAAAAAAAAAAAACATGTTTGATTTTGTTCTTTTTTTTCTGTTCTTTTTTTTTTTTTTCAGCCGTACCTCGGAGCGGAGAAGGAAGGCGTTCTCGGATTCGGCAAGGGGATGGTCAAGGGTGTCGTCGGCGTCGCGATTAAGGTACACGGATGCAACACTCACAACATATCACGGGGGTCCATAGTTAATAGGACCAAATATTGTTAGTAAAAATAGGCAAACATATAGGTTGTTATGTATTCCATAGGTCCTATTAACTACGGGCCCCCGCAGCAGTAAAATTTTAGGAGCAAGATGTATACTCACAAGATGGCCACGTTATACTCGCAAGATACTCGCATCGTACTCACAAGATAAGTCACGTTATACTCGCAAGATACTCACATCGTACTCGCAAGATGCTCACGTTATTCTCACAAGATGCTCAGCTCACGCTCAAAAGATGCTCACATTGTACTCGCAAGATGCTCACGTCATACTCACAAGATACCCGGCGACAGGACGAGATAGTGAAAACACGCACGGATAGATGATGCTTCTCGGCACCCAGTATCGCTCGTTAGCGTTTTCTGTTGAGTTGGATTTTCGAGACTGCGACGGGCAGTATATTGCGATAGGAAGCTATCGTGCAGACAGCAGTAGTCCTGTTGTATACTGTCCAGGGCGTGATACATGTTATATAGTATGTTATATAGTATGTATGTTTCGGGGGACCATAGTAAATAGGACCAAATATTGTAAAATAGATAAGTTTTGTATGTACCATAGGTCCTATTTACTATGGCCCCCCGGCAATAGTTTATGGTATGACATAGATATACTATATGTGGTATAGAGTACTGCACGCGAAAACACTTACCGGGTACGAATTATATGAGTGAATAAGTTGGGGCATATAGATAGAATCGGGAGTTGAGTAGAATGATGAGTAATGAAGCGGTAGTTAATTGGTGTGTCAGATGTTTTGTGGCTCGACTTTTTTTTCGCGCGAAACGTGAAAGGTGAAGGAAACCCCCCATGTTTTAATGTGGTGTTTATTTTACTGCTGTAGCTCTCTGTAGGAAGCCGCTGTCGTTATGTAATGTGGAGATCATGCGCAGATAGATAACGCACAGGCCGTCTACAGATATATCATGATGCGTTCGTAGTGCATGTGCTGCTGCGGGAGTGGATGGCGAAATACTCGGCTGTTCGAGCGGGACACGGCATGAACGAAAAAATCCCACCGTCCGTGCATATACGTTATAGACCCTCCCTCCGCCTTTTGTTGAGAATTTGTCGTTTCGCCGACACAGTTTTTTTTTTTTTTTTTTCCTTCATTGATGTTCGCATGTTCCTCCACATCCAACAGCTTCCTCCTCCCCCCACCCGCTTCGCCTCCCCCTCCTTCTTGCTCCTCGTTCGTGCGTTGGTTGTTGTTGCATCATTTTATTTTTTTTCACGTTTTACGTACGTACTTGACCAATAACCGTTCGTTTCCTCTGTGCGAACATTGGTTGAAACCAAATTCGCAGCCAGTGGTTGGGGTTTTCGACCTCGGTACGAGGGCGTTCGAGGGCATCCGAAATGCTTCCAGGATGGATGACGACGAAGACGACGACGAATACGAGGAGGGGAGAGGGGGTGGCGGCGGTGGTGGCGGCGGTGGCGGTGACAGGCTTGACAGAAATGATAACAGAGAACGGCTTTCGTCCTCCTCCTCCCCCACCCCCCACGACACGGTTGGAAAATCTCAGGGTGCCGTTCGGGATGGGGGGGGAGGGGACGCTGCGGGTTGGGGGGTTGGGGGTGGAGGTGGAGGTGGGGGCGGAGGTGGGGCTGTGTTAGGGCTTCTGTCGCTGAGGGCGAGACCGCCGAGGATGTTTGGGCCACTCGGAGAGATGGACCCGTTCACGTGGGAATCTGCAGTGGCGCAGGCGGTGTTGAGGGCGGGGATGAGGGACGAGGGGGACCTGCCGAGCGAAAGGTAGGGATGGACGGTGGGAAGGAGGGGTGGGTTGCTTTGGATGGTTTCGTGGGCGTCGCGTGCGTAGCGTTCACTTCGTGCCGGGTCGGTGCGTCTGACTATACTAGTGCCGCCTTGCGCAGGTATTAGTGTTTGACCTTGTCCGGTCTGGTTTGGTCTTGTCTGGGATTTGGGGTTGAATTGTTTTGTCTGTTTTTTTTTTTGTGATTCGGTTTAGGTTTCTTTTCTTTTTTTTTTTCTTGTCTGTGTCTGGTTTGCTTTGGCTTGTCCTGCCTTGGCCTTCATGGGCTTGCGCTGCCTTGCCTTGCCTTGCCTTGCCTTGCCTTGCCTTGCCTTGCCTTTGGCTTGCTTTGGGCTTGATTTATTAAATAGTTTTTTTTTTTTTGCTTCGCCCAACCCTTACCGATGGGCTGTTCGTGTTGCATTCTGTTTGTTTTTGTTGTTGGATGCGGCGCCTCTGCATGCCGTCGTGGTGCAGAAAACTAGACCGATCGTTATCGAGGGCAAGAATATGAGTGGATAATGTTACACGCAAGGATGAGGACAGGTTGTCCAAACACTCCCCCGAGACCAAGGGCGTACGAAAGCAAACAGTACACCCCTCATCGCCAGGCGATCATTCGGTGAAGCAATGCATGTTTATTTATATTAATAGTGTTCTCTGCCTCAATGCCGCGAAACAGTCCACGCATTCGTATCGTTCGTTTTCACCAAACTCAAGTTTGACCACGAACTGGGAGAGCTTTCGGAAGGTTGGTGTTGCGAGGCAAGCGAGTGTTTCGATATATTTATGAAAAATCGATCCAGACATCGCCTTAAAGCGGACCCCGGGAGGTCATCGATATGTACCGTTCTTCGCGGAGAAGCACGTCTCGATTCGAAGCGAAGCGCGGGAAACGATCCCTCTAACCTTTCCTCAAGGACGCAAGCCTTTTTCGTTTTTTTTTTTTTTCTAGGAAAACGAAACTTGGTGATATACCATTGGTTGTGTCCGTTCTGGTAGATTGTTAACCGATTCTGGCTATGCATATTATTTTTTACATATCGAGGTTTCTTTTTGGTGATCGCCCATAAGGTTCTTGACTTTCGTCTATGTATTTATGTGTTTGTTTTTTTATTTCTCTCGACGAGCATCTGAGTCCCTCTTTATTACTCATCAGCGTTGATGATCACGACAGAGGTCGTTCTTTTTCCCATTCGGCATGCTTCCGAAGTTAACAGCCGAAAAAAAAAAAAAAAATGAACAATTTTATTCTGCACCGCATGAACAAGGAAGGGCCTATGAATCAAACGAGTCGGGTATCCTCCTCCCCAACCATAAATCCATACCGCACACCAACCTCGCTCCATCCACCCCCCACAACCAACATCCCAACCCCCGCCCCCTTCCCGAAACGCCTCCGCAGAATCCAGTGGTACAGGAGATTTTCTCTGCGCGCCCCGCCATCTGCGGGTGTTGGTGGTGCAGCCCAACGATAACATAAGCAGCAGCAGCGGCAACAGGAAAAACAGTTCTGGCCGAAAAAGAGCCGATTCTGGGTCGGGTTCTGTAGCGGGTGGAGGGGGAACGGGGTCCGGGGATGGTTCGACTTCGTCCCCTGATGAGGCGTTTGTGACCCGGTGGATTATCGTGACCGACAAGCGCGCGATGTATGCCCAGGAAGAACCTGAGTGGGGGGCTCGACAAAGACAAGGTTAAGACCTTGGACCTCGTGAGGTAAGGGGCGTGGGGGCGGGGCCGAGGTGATGGGGGGTGGGAGGTGGGGCGGGGGTGTGTGGTGGTGCGGGCTGGTAGCGGTGGCGGGTGGTGTTCCAAATTTTGGCGGTCGTTGTTGACTACTACCGGGTATATTACGATATCGTTCTTGCTTCTCCTTGCGTGTTTCTCGTCGGTGTACGTACGTAGCCGCTTGCGAGGGCGGAGGTAGAGGATCAAGTCTGGACGGTAGTAACCACCGGCATCACTCCAACCAAAAAATCAAAAGCTGTCCGCGCTTGGTCCATCCTCACTACCGAGAGTAGTTCCCGACAGTAGTACTATTACAGGGGTCCATAGTTAACGGGACCAAATATTGTTAGTAAAAATAGGCAAATATATAGGGTTTTTTGTACACCATAGGTCCTGTTAACTATGGACCCCCCGTAATAGCAGCAGCAGCAGCGGGGCGGCAGGCAGGCAGGCAGGCATGGCGATACGAAGGGCACGGTCAGTACAAGTTTTTGTGATTCCTTGCGGGCTTTTGCCGTACGCGATCGTTTTTTTTTTTTTTTTTTTTGTTTTTCTCGGATAAGTCGCTTTTTTTTTTGGTTGTCTGAAATTACGTGCACGGTCCTGGTCTGAACCCTACGAAAATAGGTACTTTTGAAAATAAAGAGAATGTGCATGTCTAAAGGTGCGCTCTTGTTTTCGAAACTCTTTTTTTTTGTTGGTTTTTTCCCAAGGTTTGGGGTGGCGTTTTCGCCGTGGTCTCCGGGGCTGGGCGCGGTCCGGGTGCTGTGGGACACCCCGCTTTCGAGCGTGCGAGGCGTTACGCTCGAGGCCGCTCACGAGGGGATTAAACTGTCGCTCGCTGCTCCCGTGCAGTTTTCCACGGACCACCAGGCGAGACTTGACATTTTAAGATTGGAATTTTTCGCTTATTTTTTTTTTTCCTTGAGACCAACGACGTACGCCCTATGGGAGATTTTATTTTTCAGGCTGACATTTTAAGATTTGAAATTTTTCGCTTATTCCGGGGGTCCATAGTTTATAGGACCTACGGTACAGACAAAAACCTATATATTTCCCTATTTTTACTGACAATATTTGGTCCTGTTTACTATGGCCCCCCCGTAATAATAGTTTGTTTTTTTTTTTTCTCCTTGAGACCAACGACGTACGCGCTATGCGATTTTTTTCTTAGGCTGTAGGAACTGCGCGTTCAGCCCGAAACGGCGCCGACCGCCAGGTGAGATTTGAGAGCTCGCTTTTTTTATTCTTCATATTTCTTCCGACTCGTATTATTATTATTATTATTATTATTATTATTATTGTTATTATTATTATTATTATTATTATTATTATTATTATTATTATTATTATTATTATTATTATTATTATTATTATTATTATTATTGTTGTTGTTGTCGTTGTTGTTGTTATTTATTATTATTATTATTATTATTATTATTATTATTATTATTGTTGTTGTTGTCGTTGTTGTTGTTATTTATTATTATTATTATCATTATTATTATTATTATCATTATGGGATGCTCCCCTGAGTTTTCCCGAGAACTTTTCTGTTGTAGCTTTCCGTTTTCTCAGCGGAGTCGTGGTCCGATGCTTTGTCCGTGTTGCCAGTTCCTTTGGAGTGGGGGGCGTGATGATTTATTTTACGGAAAATCAGCAAAAAAAAATCAGCGTGTCTTTTGACCCCCACCAACAAAAAATGGGTTGGTTGCGCCAAATATTAGACTGAAACCGCTCGGATTCTGATAGTAGTATCTCTGTGTTTTTTTCCTCATAGAACGGGTATATATTTTGGGCCTAAACTTAACAAAGCGGTTTCAGTAGCCCATAATAATTATTTTGTCATAATAGTTGGTATGGTATTTCGATTTTGGGTTTGGGTTTGGGTTTGGTTCATTTTTTTATTTCGGCTTTGATTTTGATTTCGATTTTGGTTCGTTTTTTTTTTCCGTTTCGATCTTGATGCGGGTCTCCGTTCTTAAGAGTGGTTTTGTATTTGTTTTGTTTGATTTCGGTCTTGGGTTCGATACGGGCTATTGATTGTGGTGTTTTGATGTGGTTTGGAATTTATTTTTGTTTCGATTCCGACGTACCTAACTACGAACTGCCGACCGGGCGCTGACTTTGCAATACCCTCCCCCTGCGTCACCATTGTCTATTCTCCCCCCCCCCACCCCCCACCCCCCCCCCCCCCCCCCCCCCCCCCCCCCCCCCCCCCCCCCGCCTCCGCTCCTTGAACGCAACCCCCTGTCCGTCCAGGAGCCTCATTTCTTTTGTATTTGTATTTACGTATTTTTTGTTTTCGACACACCCAATACGCCCCCCTACTATACCATCGCACCAGTACGTTGGTCCTTGTGCCTCCCACCCGCCCCCCCCCCCCCCCCCCCCCGCCGCCTCTCAATGATTCCGGAGCTGTCATCCACATGCAAGAAAGTCCGCCTCACAAGCGGTTCAGGGTAGGATGCAGCGCACCTCACACCCTTCACGCGACTCGCCGAACACCTCATGGTGCAAGCAGTGTCTGCCTGGTCGGTGAACACCCGTCGTAGTGCATAGTTATACCACTAGTCCACACATGGCCAGAGTACCCCCCCCCCCCCCCCCCCCCCCCCCCTACCCCCCCCCCCCCCCAATCACCCCCTTACCTCCACAACCGCACCTCCGCCATCTCCGTCCTCGCTCCTACCAGGAGTTGCCTCTGTTTTCGTACAACCAGCAGGGGGGGGTAAGCTCGAGACCAAACGCTGTGGTGTGCGACCCGGACAGCATGAGCGCGTTGGCAATCCTGGCTTGTCTTGAGGTGACCGGTGCTGGGGGCGGTGCGACGCGTTGGGGTCGACGTCTGGGTCGGTGTTGGCGCCGAGATCGTCGTTAGGTTCGGGGGCGAACTCACTTCTCGCTTGCCTTGATCACGTGATGGCATTGGAAATCGGGGTCGACGTTCGTGCTGGTGTTGGGGTTGACGTTTTGAAGTCGAGGGCTGTTATAGCGTTGGGGGCTGGGATTGACGCTTAAACGGGTGTTCGTTTACCCATGAGTTCGAGTTGGGGTTGGGGGCACTGGTGATGCTGCTATTACGGGGGTCCATAGTTAACAGGACCTATGGTGTTCGTAAAAACCTATATATTTGCCTACTTTTACTAACAAAATTTGGTCCCGTTAACTATGGACCCCCGTAACAGAATCGGGGGTCGGGTTCCCGTTTCCGTTGGGATTGAGTGGCGTGTCGGGATCGAAGGTCGCGTTGGGGTAGTGCCGTCGGCTTTAAGCGTCGGGTTCAGGGTTGGTGAGGGGGTTGGTGAGGGGTTAGAGTTTGAGGTTGGGGCCAGCGTAGGCTTTTGGGTTGAGTTTGAAGTTGATTTTCGGGCGATGGCGATGGCGATAGCGATGGCGATAGTGTTGGGGTTATGGGATTGGCGTCGACGTGGTTTCGTTTGTCGCGTTCGAGTAGCCTCGATCGGATGAAGTTGGGTTGGAATTGTGTTTGGGTTATAGATGTGGTGGAGTTGGATTCATGTACGGTGGGCGGACTCACGGAAGTGTTGATTTCGATCAAAATCGCTTTTTTTTTTCCCCCTCTGTTTTATGAACAAGGTGAACAAGGTGGAGGGATATTTTTTCAATCGCCAGTCTCCGCCAAAGTGAATGCACCAACGCTTGCCTCGCGCGTTCTTTTTTCATGTATTGTCCCTCTCTCTCATTGCCCCCCCCCCCCCCCCCCCCCCCCCCTATATATTATAAATGGGTTGGGTTGGCGTCGGTTGGCAACGACACTGTAAAACATGCCGCTCACTACGTGAGCTAGACATCCAGGGTACCGTTTTTTTTTTGTTTGTTTGTTTTTTTTGGCGGTCGCCCACAGCTGGTCGTCTGGTCAGATCATTTGTGCGAAGTAAATAACCTTTACTCTGCACAAGGGAATTGATCGTATCACGTAGTGTTCAAGGTACGGCACCCAAGAGGCAGTTACATAGTACTCCCATTGCTGTCTCTGGAAGTGGCCACACCGGAAATTAAACTAACTCATTGAAGCTGTCATCCATATGCAAGAAAGTCCGCCTCACAAGCGGTTCTTAGTAGGATGCAGGTCACCCTTCATGCGACTCGCCGGACACCTCACGGCGCTTCGCGCTTGGTGCAAGCAATGTCTGCCTGGTCGGTGAAAACCCGACATGCTCCGTCCCTGCATTGTAGGGATGCGAGGGTCTATGGTCATACGACTACGGCCATGCGTGGGATCGAGTACATCTCTCTTATCGAGTACACACCCCCCCCCCCCCCCCCCCCCCCCCCCCCCCCGCCATCCCATTTTTATTTGCCTTACCCCCCCCCCCCCCCCCCCCCCCCCCTCCCCCCCCCCCCCCGCTTCTCCCTCGTTCCCTTCCGCCCCCCCTCCCCTCCTCAGAGATGCTTGGGACCCGAATTTGCCCAGATCCATCTGGTGAGGCCACACAAGTACTCGATCTGCGTCCAGGGTCACCTCACCAGGGTGGAGGAGATCGGTCTGCTCACCAAGACCTCGCGACGCTGGTACGCCGTCGCGAACGGCACCCTCTACGAGTACTCCCCCAGAAAGGTGAAAAAAAAAGAAACACGCCTCCTCGCCGCTTCTGTCGGGCGTGCCACCGCCGCTTCGTCTCCCTTGTAGTGTCGTCGGCTATTCTGGCTGGTGTCCCATGTTTGCCTGGTACAGTTGCATGAGAAATATGAGCGAGGCTGTATAGGCGCGTGGGTATGGTCTTACGTCTTGGCTGCTGTGTGTAGTGTATGTATCATGTAGTTTGGCTTTGGGGAACTGGACCAGAATACGGTATACCGGGATTTTTTTTTCTCCTCGCCCAGAATACGGTGTACCGGGATTTTTTTCTCGCCAGAATACGGTATACCGGGAAATTTTCGATCTCTTATTTATAATAGCTGATATCACAGCTACCAGGTGGGAGGCAGGACGACTCAACACCCCCCCCCCCCTCCTCCCCCTCTTGCTAACCCGAATATTTCTCTGATCGAGTTACCCTGCCGCTATAACGCTCCCGGTGCAAACAATTTGTGCAGGATGCGGTGCCCGATGGGTCCAATCACCCCCCCGGCGCGGGCCGGGAGAAGGCGGGGCTCGGCCGGGTATCCGTACACGCTGACCATGGTGCTGCCTTTGTCGGGGGTGGTGATTCGGACGGGAAGGATGGATGGTAATGACCACACGCTCAAGATAACCAGGTGAAAGAGAGTTGGTGGGGGGCGCGCGGGGGGGGGGGGGGGGATGTACTCGATAGGAGAGATGTACTCGATCTCATGCATGGCCGTAGTCGTATGACCATAGACCCTCGCATCCCTACAATGCCGGGACGGAGCATGTCGGGTTTTCACCGACCAGGCAGACATTGCTTGCACCAAGCGCGAAGCGCCGTGAGGTGTCCGGCGAGTCGCATGAAGGGTGAGCTGCATCCTACTAAGAACCGCTTGTGAGGCGGACTTTCTTGCATATGGATGACAGCTTCAATGAGTTAGTTTAATTTCCGGTGTGGCCACTTCCAGAGACAGCAATGGGAGTACTATGTAACTGCCTCTTGGGTGCCGTGCCTTGAACACCACGTGGGGGTGGGGGGGGGGGGGGGGGTGTACTCGATAGGAGAGATGTACTCGATCTCAAGCATGGCCGTAGTCGTATGACCATAGGGGGGGGGGATGGGGCTTGCTCTCATTATTATCATGCATGGCCGTAGCTAGTCGTATGACCATAGACCCTCCCATCCCTACAATGCCGGGACAGAGCGCGTCGGGTTTTGCCCGACCAGGCTGGCAGACATTGACTTTGGAGAGAGGGAGCTATCCATTTGGCGTCCTCTTGTTTTGATGGTGGGAGGGGTTACTATATACTTCGAAGTATATGTATATACCATCGTTTTTCTACGAACCCTTAATTTTGATGCTTCGTATTTTTTTTGCTGCTGTTTTGTGTTTGCCGCCTTTTTTTTTTTGTTACTTTGACTCGGTTAGGGCGGCGGGGCCCGGACCTAAGAGCCGAGACCCCGACAGCCTACACGTGGTGGTGGGCAGCGCTAGGCTGGCTTCCGTCCTGAAGGAGACAACGGTCGACGAGGTTTTGCTTCAAGCGGGCAGGTAAGAGTGAGGGGGAGGGGGATCGTTCGGTAATCTGTCATCCGTGTCTTTAGTGTTTTGGTCTCTTGGTTTTCTGGTTTTGGTTGAAGACAGTGGAGGAGGCTTTTGCTTCGGGCGGACAGGAAGACTTTCTTGGCGGGAGGGAAGGGGGGGGGAGGGGGTCTAGTCGATATCATGCATGGCCGTAGCCGTATGACCATGGGGTGCTCGATGTCATGCATGACCGTAGTAATATATAACCGCAGACCCTCGTATCCCTACAATGCCGGGACGAAGTACACACCGACCGAGCAGACCTTGCTTGCATGCACCACGCGCGAAGCGCCGTGAGGTGTTCGGTGAGTCGCATGAGGGGTGAGCATCCTACTATATACTAGTAAGAGCTGCTTGTGGGGCGGACTTGCATATGGATTACAGCTTCAAGAGTTATTTATTTTTCGGTGTGGCCACCCTTGCACCCGTTCAATACCTGGGCGGAGCCACGTCGGGTTTTCACCGACCAGACAGACGGGCAGACATTGATGGGGGGCTTTCTTTTTTCTCGTCCTTTTTTCTTTCTTTTTTGCTTGTTTTTTTGCTTTGTGGTGTGTGGCATCTTGAAGGCTTTCGGCGTTTTGCGTCTTGGTGCGTCTCGTGACGCTCTCGGGAAGCAGGAGAGCAGTGATAAATGCTTCGTCGCGCCTGCAAAACAGGCTGGCGAAGCTTCTGTGGCTACACCTTACGAGTAGCTATGGAAGGGTTCCGTCACCGTCTGCTGCCACCAACCTGCTCACCTGGGGATGGGCCGTTCGTTTTCTATGCCGGCGAGGAGACGCCCCCAAATTACATGTAATACTATGCCACTACCTCGTCACGCCTGTCTTGATTTTATTTATTTTTTCAAATCTAAACCCTCCTTCCCTTCCTGCTCCCCCCTCCCTCCCTCCCTCCCTCCCTCCCTCTCTCCATCCCTCCCTCCCTCTCTCCCCCTCCCTCCCAGCCGGGCGTCCCTTCGCGAATGGGTCGAGTGGCTGGTATCTCAGACTAGCTCAAATGGTGCTGGAAGTGGCGGAGGAGGAGGAGGAGAGGGGGGGTCGGGAAGAGGAGGAAGGGAGTTGCTAGAGAGCCAGCCTTACAGGAACGTTTTTGTGGCGTGTGAGAGCTTGGAGCCAGCCGAGGTTGAGAGTCTCTATGACGATTTCCGGGGGGCTGTATCCTCGAGGCTTGTGGTGGAAGAGGCATAGATTGGAGAAGGGGGGCGGGGCGGGAAGGACTGGGGGGAGGGGTGGGGGAGGTATAAAGTACCTGTATTTTGATAGAACCGATTAGCTTGACACTGCACTCTCGATTTTTTTTCCCTCGATTGGGCGCGGCTGGATGCTGTCACCCGTTTTTTTTTCGTGTAAAAAGTTGATTTCCGGCCGCTGGTTTTAAGCTTTTTTTTTTTTATCTTGAGGCAGGCTCGCCGCCGTCGGTGCCGCTGACGCTGCTGCTGTTCCTGCTCGTGCTCCTGCTCTCGTGGGCATTAATGGTCCGGGCGTGATATGGTGTGTGTACGTACCATTGCTCTACTCTTGTGGTGGTGTCTGGGTAAGATGCAATCTTTGCAGTACAGATCATTGCTTGATCCCCACCTTAGTGTGATCTACAGTACAGTAGATGCATTTGCGGGTCTGTGCGGTACGATCAAGCCGGGGGGAACCGGTTTCATCTGGACTCGTTAGCACGCGCGCTTCCCGGCTTGGGTCTGCGCTGCTATACAAATCCTGCGCAGCGTATCGTGAGCGCTGGTTGGGATCCAGATGGTCTGTACGGTAGATAGATAAGGTCATGGCCTAGCCGGTGTGTGCAGACTGTGTCGTATGCCCGACGGCTTTTCTCCGCTTTTCTGTACGGTATGAGAAAGTTGAGGCAAAGGCGGTAGTATCGTACCCACCCACCCACCCACCCACCCACCCATCCACCCACCCTGGAGCTTGATCAACCCCATCGCCGTCTGACTGGAATAGAAAACACGAAACAAGAAGAAAAGCCCAAACCCCCTTGAAAGTAGGCGGGCGTTTTTGTTGTTGTTGTTGTTGTTGGTGGTGGTGGTGGTGCAGCAGGAACTAAAGCAGTCGGTTAGTGGCGTGGTGGGAAAATTGTTGCAAGTAGGCAAGCTAAGGGTTATTTGCTGCCGCGCATACATACCCCCAGTGCGAGCGCCTTTTTTTATATTATTTGTTTACGTAGTCTCTGAAAAATATGCCGCGTATTCCCCTCCCCCCCGTTAGTGATGTTTGGGGGGGAAGCATTCACATACATTAGTGTAGGGGCGGAGGGGGGGGGGGGGGGGGGAAGAGAGACCGCCCATTTTGCTGGGAGCGTAGCGGGAAGGGAAGGGAAAGCGGGTGTGCCTATTTTCGAAGAAAAGGGCGGTAGTCGTATGACCATACCATAGGCCCTCGCATCCCTACAATGCCGGGGCGGCGCGCGCTGGGATGGCACACGCCGTGGTTATCACCGACCGGGACGGCGCCGTGGTGTATTGTTGGGGCGGCTCGCGTGAAGCGTGAGCTGCGTCCTTGTACGCGAAGAACCGCTTGTGACGTGGACTTCGGCACCTCGTGCGTTCTTTTTTTTTCCAACATGGATGACCATGGGTGACAAACGTCAACTAACTTGAGAGGGGTGGGGGGAGCAGATGGGTGCTGCGGACGAAAAATGGTTTTGTCTATTGTCTCGGCAGAAGAGCTACTGCGCGGCCCCCCTGTGATTCACTTGGTTTTTGAATGTTGACCAAGCTTACAACGCAGGAGAAGGGGAGAGACGCTGCCTGTACACGCCTCGAGCAGATCGGGGAGGGGGGTCCTGCGAACGACCAATGGTGGACAGCTAGCTCCGGGCTACCCGAACGATTGTGTTTTCTTTCGGCAGCGAAGATGGCTGCTGTGCACCCCCCCTTCTCCCTCCGCGTGATTTTCTTGTTTGGAGGAAGATGCGCATGCGTACAAGTTGACCGACAGTAGATCGGGGGAGGGGGGGAAGAGAAACCGCCTGTATTCCCTGTGAGCAGACAGGGAAGGGAAGAAAGGGGGGGGGGGGGGGGGTGTACCATTGTCGTCCATGGCGGTATTCGTATGACCATAGTCCCCTGCATCCCTACACACAATGTCGGGATGGAGCGCGTCAGGTTCTCACGGACCAGGCAGACATTGCTTGCACCAAGCGCGAGGCACGGGGGGGGGGGGGGGGGGGGGGGGGGGGGGGGGGGGGGGGGGGGGGGGGGGGGGGGGGGGGGGGGGGGGGGGGGGGGGGGGGGGGGGGGGGGGGGGGGGGGGGGGGGGGGGGTGGGGGGGGGGGGGGGGGGGGGGGGGGGGGGGGGGGGGGGGGGGGGGGGGGGGGGGGGGGGGGGGGGGGGGGGGGGTGGGGGGGGGGGGGGGGGGGGGGGGGGGGGGGGGGGGGGGGGGGGCAGGGGGGGGGAAAAACGCCCAACCAGGGGGATACCGGGGGGGGGGGGGGGGGGGGGGGGGGGGGGGGGGGGGGGGGGGGGGAACGAACAACCGGAAACCACGGAAAACCACGTCGGGGGGGGCGGACGAACGGCGGTTGGCGGCTAGATGAAGCTGCAGGACAGTGGACGGTGGACGTACCACGTGCTTGAGACCACTTCGCGCACCACAATGCATACGTACCAGGCATACACATCACTACCGTACGTGGGAATAGCGAAGTGTGGTAGCCAAAAAACGCTATCCCGCCTCCACAGAAGCTGTGGAAGGGGTTGTTGATAACTCTATGGTTTATTGTTGTACGAAGCGTCGGGTTCGTTTTTTTTTTTCCTTTGTACGTGTTCGTGGTGTTTGGCTGTATATTAAAAAAAAATGTGATATATTAACGTGAAGCTAATCCCGGAGGGTACCTAGCCTTGTCCTTGGTCTCGGCCAATTACCCCACTTTTTTGTGCCCGGAAAATCGAAGCACGGATCGATTGCTGTTGCGTGCGGCGTGGAAGACCAATCGTTAGCTCCTACAAAAGGGTTTATGATGATCACGTAGGTTTTCTGTGTGCACTATATCTCACAGACCACGAAAAAAAAAAAAAAAAACATGATCTTTTTTCTTGAAGCAATTCGTTGGCTCCAATCCTTGACTCCTTTTTTTTTCTTGAATCAATTTTTTTTAGTCCTTTTTTTTTTGACACGCACAGCGACGACCTCAAGCATCATGGCTCACGAAAAAAAAAAATCAAGAATCGGCGGGACGTAGCTTTTGCGGACGGTGCGACCATGGGCTGGGGGTACTGTAGCTGACACATGGGCTAGCCGTTTGGTCCAAGCCCAACGCCCAACTGCTGGAGGTGTCTCTGTTGGGAGTAGGAACGGTGCTCTCCGGCTCGAAAGGGAATGCGTGGTCAACGGTGGAATGACTAAGGCGAGCAACAACTGAGTACGCCCTCCCCCCCGCGAACTCAGTGAAGCTGTCGTCCATATCGATATGCCAGAAAGTCCGCCTCACAAACGGTTCTTGGCAGGATGCAGCTCAACCTTCATGCGACTCGCCGAGCCCCTCACGGACCTTCGCGCTGGCGTAGCAAGCAGTGTCTGCCTGGTCGGTGAAAGCCCGACACGCTCCGTCCCGGCATTGTAGGGATGCGAGGGTCTATGGTCATATGACTACGGTCATGCATGATAACGAGTTCACCCCCTCCCCCCCCCCCCCCCCCCTCGTGCTGTTTGCCGAACGGCGAAAAGAATTTTCGCTGAAATGGTGTTTTAGGTCAAAAAAATAATGCCCCGCTCGAGTATCTCGTCGACTACAGAAACCGTGTATCATGTGGGTGCCGTGCGAAAAGTTCTTTCTTTACCTCTGGTGAACCAAGAAGTGGCTATATGCTGGAATCGTTTTTTTGTGTGTGTGGTCATCGCGTCCTTTTTTCCATCTCAAGTCCCTAAGCGGTTGTGTTTGAGGCGCTCTTCGATGGAGGTCCACCCTAAATTCTCTGAGGCTCCTCACCCGAAAAAAAACTTCAGCGCGAAAAATCAAATTGCATCCCGATTGTGAATAATCCCATAGCCCCGAGTATAAAAAAAACGTCATTTTTCGAAACAAGATTGACATTCCGGCGACTTTGGGTTAAGAAACCGCGTCGTTCAATAATCGTTTTAGCGGAAATGTGCTATTAATACCTCTTTTATCACAGAAAGCTTTTTCCTTTCACCTTTTTTTCATCATCTGTATGCACTCCGAGGAAAATCATGAACTTGACTGCCGTACAGCGCCAACCATTTCCATTTTTTTTATATACGTCGCCCTGCTGTTGCGTGTTTGGGTACCGTTCGTGAAAAAACACACACACACACATGTTTGCGTCGTACGTACTCGTAGGCCCGTCGCTTCTGAATCGACTAGGGCGTCAGTCAGACGGCATGCTTACTTCGACCTTCTCGCCACAGAGACCCTAGGCAAACAAACCTACACAGGGATAACTAACTGATATGCCATTGTCCACAGATAGGTCAGAAGACGGCAGTCTAGACTACCCCAGGGATGCTCGACCGTCCGGAATTCCAATAGCTGTGACAAAACTGGCGTCCGAAAACTGCCCAACCTTTCGTACGACATTTCTGCTCGTCTGTGTCGGTTGTGTTGGTGTTGGTGTTGGTGTTGATGGTGTTGGTTACTTTTTTCGCAGTTCGCCTCAAAGCTTGTTCAAACACCTACGGCATCCGCGGAGGGTTCGAGCTGTGATTCGCCTCCCGAGGGCAAAACCCAACATCCCCCGCCACAAACATAAAAAGCGAGGGGGTTGATCAAGAGTAATACCGACTTCGTACTGAAACAACGCTCAAAACACCCAGAACCTGGCGAGAAAAACGTCGCCCACGCCCCTCCCTCCCTGCGCCCCTCGTTCGCCCCCTCCCCTCCCCCCCCCCCCTCCCCCGCCTGCCCGCCCTCCCTCCCTTCCTCTCTCGAACTCAAAGCAAACGAACAAATGGACGCCAAAAGCAAAACGAATGTGGACGTACGCATGGATGCGGAGGTACACCATACACTCGGCACGAGGACCGGAAGAAAAAAAAAAAACTTCACGAAGAGGGTAGAGAGAGAGAGAGCAAGGCAAAATCGAAAACATCAACCAAGACAAGAAAAAAAAAAAAAACGCTCTCGCTTAGTGGAACCGCGACGTTTTCCCCAAACGCGTGGACCAGCCCTTGAAATTGCTGCAGTCGATGCCTCCGAAGAAACTGGTAAGACGAAACAAAACAAAAAAAAAGGAAGAAAAAAGAAAAAAAAAACGTCGGACGAGCGGTAGATAAGAGAGGAGTTACTGCTGTAGTTCAGGGGTGAGGCGAGGGCAAGGCGGGGACGGGGGGTTGAAGGGGGGTAAAAAAATAGACCCACGTTAAATTTTCCGTCGTCTAGTAATACGATTTGTTTTCACGGCACCTCAAACACCACAACAACCACCGGAACAGCACCAACGCCAGCAAAACATCGCCGTCAACAACCAACAGCATCAACAACCACGAAAAAAAAAAAGCAGCGGTGGTTGGGATAACATTCGCTGCGGGGGCACATGCGAACCGTGGATACGCACAGACGAGGCGTTTTTACCACACGGGGGTCGGGGTGCGCGTGATGGCGTGGACACCCAACAGTCACAACTACATCGCCAGCAACCACAACCACAGAATCAACAACAATAGAAACAACAGAAACAGCAACAACAACAACAACAACAGCAACAGCAACAGCAACAGCACCGACAATGACAATGACGGCGACATCTACTGCTCACCACATCACCACTTTCTGTGCACACTGGACACACACACACACACACAAAAAAAAAAAAGAAGCTCACATGGTTCTGGTGATGCCGAGCTTCCTCTGAAGATACCTTTTCTTTTCCATGCTAGACCAGAACGGAATAGGGTCCCATTCCAAGAAAGGGATCTTCGAAACAGGGACAGAGACGAGCACAACGACAGACAGACGGACGGGTAGACAAGACAGGCATACGGCACAGAGGCAAGGGTCAGAAGAAGGACGAGAGGAGGAAGGGAGGAGTGACGATGGCTGCGCAACGAGCAGAAAATTCAGTGGGACACCCGACGGTTTTGTTGCGCTGCAGAGGCGGGAGCAAGGGGGTCGCCACCACCACGACCACCACGACCACCAACCCCCACGACCTCACGACCACCACCAACACCACCAACATCACCCACACCATCCCCAATACCACCGACAAACACCACCCCCACCACTCCGCCCGCCACCACCAGTACTAGCAGCAGCGGCAGCAGTAGCAGTTCCTAGTAGCCTACCGATACCACCGTCCAGCCCATCTTCGTCAAGGTCCGGTGCTTGAGGACCATGTGTCCCAGAGGGCGGGCGGTGTTCTTGGTGAAGTGGGCCGGCCCGTCCACCTCGAGCGCCAGCTTCAGCCGCACCTTTTCAACCATGGTTGAGGAGGAGCAAAAAGGTTGACGCAGTGATCGATCACGAGGGTATAGTTTAAAACCAAAAACCAAACAAAAATACGAAAATACATACATGGAAAATCTGACGTAGGACAGTGGTTCTACAAAAGTGCTATACGCTGAATGAAAAGGAACGAAACAAAAAACACAAAACATTTTAAACTGTTGTAGGAATGGCGCATACAAGTGATAGCACAGCTCTGCGGGCATGCTCCCGTTCGCCTCAAGCGCCAGCTCCAACTGCGCACTCCAACCACGGTACGTGGAGAAGCATGGTTGAGAAGCGTGGCCATGACGAGGCATGGTTGGGGAGGAGCGAGAGCCAATCAAACACGACCAACCATAGGACATTGACAATGACAATAATCAAACACAGGTGCAGAACGGAGACAAGAGTAAATCAAGCGACACAATCGAGAAAACATTACCGGTAGAGCAAGCAAAACTGACAGAGGGCGACTACATTGTGGTTTACACGAAACAACCAACACACAACGGCTGGCACAAAGAACGAGTCCGAGAAAAACACCAGTGCTCACATGCCTAATGCTATGTAGAACTAAGCTATCGTGCCCATAAAGTTCTTGAACTTGAAGAAGACACCATAGACGTACGACCAACGTGACGGCATTTTTCTGGTCGTGATCGGGGGTACCAGCAAATCCCAGCTAAAAGGCAGGTTCTGCTACGGTCTTCGAACATCAGAGCGAGCACATTTCCCGCTCCATCCTCTTCGACTATTTTTTTCTGACTGCGAATCAACCGGCTGACACGCGATTGCAAAAGCGCTTCCGAATGCCCGCGCGAAAGCAGCGCAACAAAATGCAACACACGCACCACCTCCAACACACACCACCACTCCCGACAACGCTCACCCCAACTCCCGCCCAACACTCTCAACACCCACCCCAACACCCCCCCGACACTCCTCACACCCCCGCAAATCCCAAGCAGTAACGCCTCGGCCCCGTCCTGCCCCCAACTCCTGCACCACCCACAGCACACCCACAACACAACACCCAGTAAAATCACCCACACCCCTTCCCGGCCTAGAGCCCAACTAGCAGTACCTCGGGAGGGTCGGCGGGGGAAGAGCCGGTCCCACCCCCCAACACCCACCTACCCTCGCCAACATTCTCAACACCTTACCAACACCCTACTAACACCCTACCAACAATCCCTCCCCCCCTCAACACCACCAACATCCTCACCACCACACTTACCTTCCCCAAGCCCCGCCATCATCCTCCAACCCCCCCCCCCCCCCCCCCCCCCCCCCCCCCCCCCCCCGAAAAATAAAAGGAAAACACCCCCGAACATCTCCAACCACCAAAGAGCAGTACCTCGGCGGGATCGGCCGGGTTAGGGCCGGTTCCAGCCGCAAACGATCGGAAGTCCCAGTCCTCGCTTGCCAACCCGACCCCCACCACCTCTATGTCGATGTCATGCTCCGACTCGTTTTCGTGGGATATTTGCATCAGGTGAAGCATCTGCCAACCACGGACACGACGTTTTTCCGAGGCGAACAGAGGGGGGGGGGGCATTTTTATTTGACCGAACTGTTTTATTTTTGTACGGTGTGTAACGCTTTTGACTTGATCGTAGGATGGAGACCGACCTTGATGTCCATGTCGTGCAAAATGCCTCATCCGCACCATCACCACCCATCACCACCATCACCACCACCGCAAAGGCATCGCTAACTCTAACGCTAACGCTACCCCCGACGTTAATGCTGACGCTGACGCTGACGCTGACGCTAACGTTAACGCTGACGCTAACGCCAAACGCTATCGCGATCTCTATACCTAGCGCTATGGCTACATCGCTAACGCTAACACCAAAGCAGCATTATCGCCAATGCCTACGCTAACCCAAAACGCCAACCCAAACCCTCGAGGCCAACATTAACGCCGACACAAACACCAACACCAACAGCACCAAAAGAATAACGCAAAACCCTAAACGCTGACCAAAACCCTAAACGCTGACCCAAACCCTAAACGCTGACCCAACCCAAACCCTAAACGCTGCCCCAAACCCTCACCTGAACTCCAACGAGCATCGTACATCCCAACCGTAACGACCACCACACCCTCGCCGGCGACACCTCCAAGTGGGAAAGAGGAGGAGCTTTTGGACATGTGCCTATTGCCGGCCCACCGATGCCAACGGAAAAGCTAACGCTAACATTAACCCGGACCCTCAACTCAACGAACCAACCGTCACGCGCGTCATACACAGACACACCTGCGACACCTCCAAGTGAGAGAAGGAAGACCTCTTGGTTCTCTGTTGGTTGTCGGTCCACCGGCGCTTAAGCGCGGCCAGAAATGCGTCGCTAACGTCTTCCCAGAGCTCGGGTGCATCCTTGCCCCACAAGAGATATACCTTGACCAATCAGAGCGAGGCAGCAAGAACGAAATAAATCAAGCAATCGGCATCAAGCAATGGACCATGCAAGAAAGAAAGAGAGGAGGGGGGGGGCAAATCAACTGAGCAACCTCTACGAGAGAGCAAGCAAGCAAGCAAGCAAGCAAGCAAGCAAGCAAGCAAGCAAGCAGGCCATTCAAGCAAGCAGGCCATTCGAGCAAGCAAGTTGAGGCTGCAGGTTAGTCAGACAGCCGTCCATCAAGCGAGCGAGCGAGCAACTGAGCAAGCGAGTGGGCAAGCAAAGCAGGCAAACAGAACAAAATAATGGAATCACGTAAGAAGATGAGCAACCACGGGCAAGCAAACGAGCAAGGGGCCAAGCAAGCATGCAAAGCAAGCAAAAAATGAGCAAGCGTGAACAAGCAAATGAGCAAGCTTATAACAAGCGGGCAAGAAGGCGAGCAAGAAAACAACAAATCAGTCAAGCAAGCTAGAAAAAACAGAAGGGCAAGCAAACCATCTGCACGAAGATTGAGCAATTGAGCAAGGAAACGCTCCGCCCGCCCCCTCTCCGCTTCTCCTCCCCTCCACCTCTCCATCCCTTCCCCCCCGCCCGCCCCCCCCCCCCCCCCCGCTCCCGCCCTCGCCTGCTCCCCTTCCCGTCCCCTCCCCGCTCCCCGCGTCCCCCTCCTTACCTGGTATAGTTGATGGCTCTCGATGAGGGTAAGGGAACGCTTCTGTGCCTGGGCCGACCGTAACAAACGCGCCAGAAGCGAGCTGTCCGCATCCCCCATCACAGCTAGTGACCACGCCAGGTTGGCGATCTCCTGCGCTTTCATTCCGGGCCCGTCGAGCATCCTGATTGGCCAAAAAGCGTGCGCGCGAGGGGGGTTGGATGCTAGATTTGATTTGTCGAAAAATGCGTGGGTCTAATGTATGTAGCATACCCTGGAATCAGTATATCCTGAATGGTCCAGAAATGCGTGGGGCTTGATGGCGCAAACTTCTGATTGGTCCGAACGTGTGGGGGGCTTGGTCGAGCATGCTCCTGATTGGTGTAACCGTGTGGGGGCTTGACCGAGCGTGCTCCTGATCGGTTTGGTCGGAATGGGACGGTGGTTTGGTCGGGGATCCTCATTGGCCAACACAAAACGCGTGGGCTGTGATCGACAATACCAGTATCCCTGACATGAGAAAAAAAAAAACTCGTGGGGGTTTTGATCTAGCACACCGATTGGTCAATCACGGGATAAAAAAACAGGCTTACTCGTATACCTTATTGGTCGAAAAGTGTGTGGCTTGACAAGAGCACAGTCCTGAATGGTCTGGTCGAACGTTTGGGGTTTGATTGGAGCATACTCCTGGCCTTGTGCAAAATGTGTGTGTGTTTTTTTATGGAACATGTTCCTGATTGGTAGAGCATCCTCTTTAATTAAAACAGCGTGTGGTTAGATCGAGCATACTCTTGAATTGTCGAAAAGTACGGGGTTTGGCCGGGCAAAGACCTGGTTGATCTGGTCTAAAACGACCGGGTAGGATTTGGTCGAGCATAGTCCTCATTGGCCAAACAACGTGCGGGGTCTTGATCGGTCAGTCTCCTGACTTGTCAAAAAATACGTGGAGCTTGATCGACCATAGTCCTCATTGGTCAATCAAGTGTGGCTATACAACCAGGCGTGCTCCTGATTGGTCGAAATGTGTGGGGTTTGATCGAGCGTACCCCTGATCGGTCCGGTCGGAATGCGCGGGCCTACATCGAACGTCCTCATTGTTCAAAAGGTGAGGGGTGTGATCCAGCAAGGAAATTTGGGAGGTTCGGTCGAAAATCATGAGTTTGGCCAGAATCACAAGCCTGCCGGCTATTTTTACTGGTAGCATATATCCACTCTAGATAGACGGAAATATAAGGGTCGTTAGGTGCTGATATAAAGAAAAACCTTGCATTTCCCGCCAAAGTGGAGCATGTTCCCATTTGCAATAGAGCCAAAAAGTGCCCATGTCGAGACACCAAAAAAGATGACTCTCCGGCACCTCCGTCCTTCCCTTTCAGCCTCCCCCGCTCGCCATATACCTACCTCCTCCCGCCCCCCGCCCCCCTTCACCCCGCCAAACCCCGCAGCCCCCCAGCTCCCTCCACCTCCCCTCCTCTCCCAATGCAACTTTCGTCTTCCCCTAATCCCCCCCCCCCTCCTCCCTCTCGTGCTTGGTGCAAGCAATGTCTGCCTGGTCGGTGAAAACCCGACATGCTCCGTCCCGGCATTGTAGGGATGCGAGGGTCTATGGTCATACGACTACGGCCATGCATGAGATCGAGTACATATCTCCTATCGAGTACACCCCCCCCCCCCCCCCTCCCCCTCCCTCCCCCTCCCTCCCCACCCGCCCTTCCACCCCCCCCTCCTTCTTCATCGCACCTCTCCCCATACCCCTACGGGACAGATATAAAATCTAGATAACCTAAGATCACGTCAGGTCCTATTACGGGGGGCCATAGTAAATAGGACCAAAAATTGTTAGTAAAAACAGGGATATATATAGATTTTTGTGTGTACCGTAGGTCCCATTTACTACGGTCCACCGTAATAGCTTGCCGCTACGGGATGGTTGGCAGGACCTGTGCACTACATGTCGAAACCAGGACACATGTCCTACGTAGAGCAGAACTGGGAATGCGCCCACTGAAGACAAATAGAGACGTGGGAAAGTTGAACTGGCAATATAAAGTAAGGAACATACCAAAAAAGAGGTTGCCAGCCATAGTTGATAGAGCTATATGGGAGAAAGTAAGAAAAGGACGAGCTGGAATAAGGTGGGATGGCGTAGTTGAGAACGTATGGAAGGATTTAGGGGGAAACCAAGAAGAATTGATGTCCGCCAGGAAGTTTGGGAGGTACAAGGCAGAAGTAGGAAGGATAGAAAGAAGGGAAAGGCTAGTGCTAAGAACAATGTGGAATCGGGAAAAACACACTTAGAGATATACGGGGGATTGAGGGAAGGAATAGGAATGAAAACGTAGTCGCATGGCCCAATGGACTTCACGAAAACGCTGAAACTGCGCTTTCGTGTAGGGGACCTGGACCTGCCAGAAAGAAGAAAGAGGTACACCAGTAGCCGGGAAGAGGAGGAAGTAGATGCACAAACGTGCCCGTGTGGCAAAGCAATAGAGAGTAGAACTCACATAGTAGGAGAATGTGAAATATGCAAGGAGGAACGGGATGTGTTAGAAGAAGAGATGAGGAAAATAGACGAATGTGACACGGAGGAGTTTGATACAATGAATACCAGCGAGAAAACGATCGCTATCCTAGGAGATAGATGGTGGCCACAGGAGGCCAAACAGGAAGGGGATAAGATTAGCAAAACGTTTCTGTGTAATTTATGGAAACAACGTAATGAGCGCCCAATTGTTGGAAGTGTCTCTATTAGGAGTAGGAACGGTGCTCCGTCTCGAAAGGGATGCGTGATCAATGGTCAAATTACTAAGGCAAGCAACAAATGAGTACGCCCCCCCACCCCCCCCCCCCCCCCCCCCCCCCCCCCCCACGGGGCAACCTAAGCTGGATCATGTAGATCAGGTATCTGCCTTCCCTCAAAGATGTAGTAGATGATGATCTATGCGAAGTGCGAAACGATTCCTCTGTATCCCTTCCCCTCGTCCCGTATCCCCTCTCCCCCCGTCCCCACCTTTTCGCCTGCGTCTGCAAGGAACTCCAAAACCGGGGGTCCTGCACGTATAGGCGAGCGCACGCCCAAGCCGTGTTGCTCAATTCTTGTGGCCTGCCGAATATATATTAAAAAAAACAAAACAAAAACGAAAAAAAAAAAAAAAACAAAAAAAAACGAAAAAAAAAGGTGAAATTCACACGATGACAACAAAAAAACGAAAAACAAAATTGTACAAAAACGAAATAAAAACAGAACAAAAGGAGCAAAATAACCCCTGGTTACAGCAGTAAAATGGGCGACCTCGTCGCACGAATATTGGAACACCATCTTTTCATCGTAGTGCCACAGAAGTTGTATCGCAGAGAGGTCGCTCACTTCTTCTTGTCGCTCCCGAAACCTCGTGAGCAGAGTTGGTCACGAAATATCTCGAGACCACCCCACCCGGGAGCCGTGGTGTTGATAGGCTTGTGCACCCAGATCATTTGCAGGTGCCGACCCCACGTGCAGAGTGTACGGTACGCTATTAATAGCTCCACTCATGGGCCGGCGCAGGAGACCCCATACAGTCAGATACATACTTGGTACCACTATGTCCCATAATAATAGGACCGGGTTCACACTAATTGCTGAACCAAAGGGTTCTAATATTTCGGGACATGGTGGTAGGTACATGAAATGGTGCCATGGTATCGAGACGGAACAGAACAGATAAGAACGGAGAAAAAAAACGAAAGAACGAAACGCGAAAAAATCACGCCAAAAAAACACGAAAAGGTACCACTCTGACCCAAAATATAAGGACGGTTTTTATTGAATAATTTTATGCTAACGGTCCCTATATTTCGGGTCAGAGTGGTACGCAAGAAAACGAAACGACCTTTTTAGCGGAGGTGATGATAGGAAAGGACGACGGGGGGGGGGGGGGGGGGGGGCGTACTCATTCGCTTCTCGCCTGAATCATTTGACCATTGACCACGCATCCCTTTCGGGACAGAGGGTCATCAGCAACAACTGACGCGAAAATCATATGATATGCTCAAAAGGAGACTTAACCATATTTTTTTCGGGGGCAGCAGTGGAGAAGGGTTGCGTGGCATGAGGGGGATTATTTTGCACTAGAACAATAAGCATGAAATACTATCCCCTACTCTAACACCCCCCCCCCCCCCTCCACTCCCCTCCCCCCCCCCCACCCCCTCCCCCACTTTCGGAAATTAAAGTAACTCATTGATGCTGTCATCCATATGCAAGAAAGTCCGCCTCACAAGCGGTTCTTAGTAGGATGCAGCTCACCCTTCATGCGACTCGCCGGACACCTCACGGCGCTTCGCGCTTGGTGCAAGCAATGTCTGTCTGGTCGGTGAAAACCCGACATGCTCCGTCCCGGCATTGTAGGGATGCGAGGGTCTATGGTCATACGACTACGGCCATGCATGGGATCGAGTACATCTCTCCTATCGAGTACACCCCCCCCTCCCCCACTTTCCTTGACCTCCCCTCCACTCCACAAAAAAACGCCAACCAACTCACTTGAACGCCCTCAATGTTTCCGTAGTACGTGCTGTCATGGCCATCATCAGCTCCGGGTCGTCCCAGGACATTCGAGCCAGGGCAAGCGCAACCATGGACACATCCTGGGGCCGGAAATTTCCCACGCATTTTCTGGCGGCCTTGGCGAGGACGGCCAGCGCTCGGTACGCCGCCGGCTGGGAACGAGTGCAGAGTCCCCCATCCCCCATCGGACGCGAGATAGGAGGGTTTGATTTTGGGGGGGGATGGGGGTTAGTTAACAAGTTGGGGGGGTGTGGGTTTAGGCTTGGGTTTTGGAGCAATCTCAAGGAATAATAGGGGTGGTGGTTGCCATATTTTTCTTGGTTCCTTGCGTCGAGGAGAGCTCCATATCTACCTCACTCGAAAAGAAACAACAACATAAAAATGAAGTGGGAAATTTTGTTTCCGCGCGACAAACAGCTCGACCATCATGTCTATGCGCTACGTACACACATACATATAGTTAATGGGACCAAATATTGTTAGTAAAAATAGTCAAATATATAGGTTTTTATGTATACCATAGGTCCTATTAACTATGGACCCCCCCGTAATAGTGCGGGACGACGTCCCCGTGATGACTCAAAAACGCCCGTATTGCTCCACCAAAACCTTACTCCCCGCTTTTAGAGAGAGCTTTCCTATCTTGTAGGCTTTTGGTCCCGAACGGCCGAGAAGTACAGACTAAAACGTGACACCCATGAAACAAGGTCAACTTACTGGTGGAACCCTCAACCGCGTGATAGCTTCCGTAGGCCAAGATTTTCGTGGCGACAGCATCCATGGCTACGCAGCGCGCCTGCTGCACTGCTCGCTGATCAATCCTAATAAATTTAGACCGAACAATACGGTATTGTTCCAACATTTATAATTAGTGATCGTGCGCGGGGCTTTCCAGAAAAGGAGGGGGGGATACGGAAGATGGGGGCGGGAGGGAGGAAGGGGGGAAGGAAGGAAGCTTCTCGAAAGAGCTTACCTGGCAAGGAAGACACTCCTGAGACAGAGCGCTGAAGCCCCACGACAGCATCGCCAAGTCTTGAGGGGTGAGGGTCACAGAGGCCACATCCACCTGAAACGCACGCCAAAAAAGGAAAAGGAAAAAGAGACACGCAAACATAGAAATACATACATGAGTGCGTACCTAACTAATAGGATCACAGACAAAAAAAAAAAAAAAAAAACAAAAAAAGAAAAGAAGCCAGATAAAACTAGAACAAAACGAAACAGACGAAAAAGGAAGACAATTAGGGATAAAAGTACTCTTGTACCGGGCACAGTAAGCAGGGCTAGGGTGGACAACAGCGCGTAGGTAGAACTAGGGGAAACAAAAATAAAGCGTAATCGAGCACACTAACATATACCACGAAATAACTGAAAACATTGCAACAAGCACATCTCAACAAGCGTCCACCTCCGGTGCGCAGTTCCAGCGCCTGCGCTCGTTTCCCCAAGACCTCACCCCCACCCCCACCCCGGTTCCACCGGCACTAAGCGCGGCTCCATCTCCCGTAGCGCCCGCGGTTGCCCCCCCCCCCCCCCCCCCCTCCTCCTCCGGACGGGGTAGCCGTGTCAATGAGAGAGGAAGAACCAGGCGCCGCCGCCGCCACAGCCGAGGGTGGGTCTCTCGCGACCAACCTCCTAGTTGAAGAGGAGGAGGAAGGGAGGGGAGGGAAGGCACGCCCAATGCGTTCTCCCTTGCCCGCCACTACCCCCCGCTTGCCCTCCGCCTTCTCAACCCCCGCCGCCGCCATCGCCGGCACCTCCACATCGCCAGAAGCGGTCTTCGCCTGCTCCCCAAGACCGTCACCACCACCACCACCACTACCACCAGCACCAGCAGCGCCACCACAAGCTTCCATAGCCTCCACTGTTCCCACTTCCGCTTCTGCTGCTGCTGCTGCTTCTGCTGCTGCTGCTGCTGCCGCTGCTGCTGCCGCTGCTGCTGCCGCTGCCGCCGCCATCTCAGCCGCCGGTCTGTCATCTACAACGCCATCATCGGTGGACCAAGAGCGATCGATGGTGGCTTTCCAAGACCCCGTGCCGTTGCACTTGCCCTTCTTCTCTCTACGGGGTTTTTACGGATAATACATGCGGAGGCGGGGGGAGTTAGGCGGAGGCGGAGGGCGGCGGCGGCGGCGGCGGCGGCGGCGGCGGGGGGGGGGGGTGAGGGGGAGAGGTTTGGTGGCTGCCACCTCCTGGAAGGGGTTGTATGAAGGAAGCCGAACAAAATGAGCGGGATATTGGGAGGGAGCGGGATTTTTTTTTTTTGGTTTTTGCGCCTGTGGTCTTTGGGCTTTTTGCGCTACCGTGCGCGGGAGGGAGGGAGGGAGGGAGGGAGGGAGGGAGGGAGAGTAGTACGGCAATGGCAATGACAACGGTGTACAGCGCGGCCAACCGGATATTAAAAGAACAAGAACACTCGGCAAACGCAGCAATAACAACTATTACGGGGGTACATAGTTAATAACATGAACATTTTTCGGCCACTGCACCAACGCCACCCCCCCCCCCCCCCCCCACCAAAAAGCAGACTCTACAGTAGACCGCAGGCTAAACTGCTAGGCGCCTTCCGCAGTCCCCGAGCACAGATGTCTATACTGCATGACGCATACAGACCATACACAGGACAACACCCCACCCAAATCTCCACCCCACTCCACCCCACAACACTACATTACACTACACTACACTGCACCCTACCCTACCCTAGCAAACTACATCATGACACAATGAGCACAACATTCCTCTACCCCATATCACACCATATTTACAACACTTTTGTACCTCCCCCCCCCCCTCCCCCTCCCCCCCTCCCCCCTCCCCCCCCGGCCGCCGTCGTCCTCACCGCGGCGGCGTCCAATCCCAGGACACCCTGCCTTGCCATTTCAACGGCTCTGGCGACAGCACCTCGGACACGGCCTCCAGCATGGCCTGCGACGTCTGGACGTACAAACAAAATCGGCAAGGTATACGATGAAGATGATGATGATGGCAGTGATGATGATGATGGTGATGATGATGATGGTGACGATGATCATGATGATGACGACGATCAGGACGATGACGACGACGATGTTCTCACACGAGCTCTTTTTCCCCGAAGAATCCTGCCCGTCAGCAGAATTCACCGGACACTATACAGCTAGAGTTTAACGAGACAACATGGGCAAGCGCCGACCGCGATTCTAAGAAGCGCAACCCGCAAGCCGCTATCAGCGTGTAGGAGCTTTGTCAGGGTGGACGACGCGCGGTTATATTGTAGGACCAGCTCCCGGCATAACACCACACCTACCTCCACGTCTTCGGTCGGAATACCCACATCGCCCTTCTCATCCCACGCCCGGACACGATCCTATCTGGCACACCCAGCTCCCACTTCAAGCGGTGCAGAACTACAATCAACCCTACTTAGGAGGCGCCGGGGGGGGGGCGTGTGGGTTGCAAATACTGCTGCAGCTCCAGCCCAGCAACTAGCGGATATCCACCGGGCGGCTATAAACACAGTAGTATTAACTTTTTCGGGGGGGGGGGGGGGGGGGGGGGGACACTCATCCGGACCAAATATGCCTACTAAAAATACTGGAATATATAAGTAATTGTGTATCTGATCGATCCTGAAAAGTAAGCCCCCCCATGATACAACTCTGGGGGCGGAAATGTAAGTGCCATCGGTACATAAACAGCAGTACACAGCGGTCCTTTCATCTCCGTCCAGGGGGGGGTACCTGGTTCTGCTTGCGGCACGCGAGGGCCAGGCTGGACCGGAATCGTGTTGGCTCCCAACGAAACGAATGAATAGAGGAGCCCCAATAAAAATTTCGCCGCACAGTCGTCACGACAGCTGCGGTATTTTATCATATCGTATCACCCCTCACCTTCAACTCGGCGCACCAAATCGAACCAACCCGATTACAGCAGCACAAGCCCGTCCAATCAAAATTTCGTCGCACAGGCACAGCACAGCGACAGCGGCAGCGGCAGCAGCGGCACCAACAGCAGCATGATCACAGTCCTCACAGCAGCAGCAGTAGTCTACTGCAGCTGCAGTAGACTGCTGTGTGTCTACGGTAAGACTACTGTAGTCCCTTACCGTACCTTATCTCGGTAGTCCAACACCGCGAAAGCCCAGACGATATTCCCCAGTTCCTTGCCCTTCAAGTCGCCGGTTCGGCGGGACACCTCCCTCGCTATGGCCGACAAACACGCCTCGTCTCGCTGAAAAGCGGGCAGGTTGGGGGATCGGTGAGGAGGATAGGAAGGTTGGGAGGGGATACAAACGAACGCACTATTTTTTTGAAAGGCGCTATTCTGGAGCAGGTGTCGAATCAACCCCACCCTCGAAATAAACAAACGATACTGCTGCACCGTCAATATTGCCTTCACCTGCCACAGGAAAAACAGTACCCATTTTTCCCAGACAAGCAGTAACAGCCCTGTACTTGTCACGTACAGCAGGAAAATAACAAGTAATACACATGCTTAAGGCGTGCTGTTTGAAGCGCAAAGTTACAAAAATTAAAAAACACAAAACACAAAACACTGCTCAAGGCATGCCACATGAAAAGCGTGTCGCTATATACTACAAAAAAGCAATAAAAAAACAAAACACTGGGCACGTAAAGCATGCAACTGGCCGCGTGATGAGATATATAAAAAACAAGTACCAGGTACGTCGAACACGACTTGAAGCCTGATAAATATTTCCAGCCTGATTGCAGTACTACTCATAAGGGATCGACTAAAGAGGGCCGGCAAGTCCATGGCATGATACACCGGAGGAGTGTGCGTGTTCTAATTCACTGTGGTGCAGATGGTTTGGTCTACTCTTCACGAAAAATGCATGTCCATCAGTAGCCCGTGTCGCCCACGGGGGAGGTGGGCGGAACTGTGACGGATCCCCCTCGTCCAATTCCCCCTGCCCCCCCTCCCCCGTCTCCTACTCCAGCTCTTGTACGCGGCTGACCTGCCCACCACTCTGACAGACACACCTCAACAGCCAAGTTCCCCTCCCCCCCCCTCCCCTTCTCTCGCCCCCTCCTCCCCCTCCCCTTTAACCTCCCTGCTCGTGGCGCAATCGGGTGGGTGGGTGGGAGATTGCGATCGAAAAACCCACGCACTATATCTCTACTCCCGGCCCGTCGATCCTCCCAACTGCTGTTGCTGTTGCTGCTGCTGCTGCTGCTGCTGTACTGCTGCTGAACCGATGCCTCTGCTGAACCGATGCCTCTGCGTATGCTTGCCCTGAATATACGTGCAGCTGTGATCCTGCCGTGAACCACCCACCACCAGGTATTCCCCCACTGGAACTACACCCCCCCCCCCCCCTCCACTCCGACTTTTTATTTTTCTCTCCGACTCGCCAAACCCCAGACTGTTCGGACATTCTTCTACACTGGAAACGGTACACACACAAGAAAGCGTACGGTCGAGCGAAAGCTTTTTTACCCAGATCTCCAAGGAGGATATGAAACAAAAGTAAATGAATAACTAAATAAACAAATAACAGACGCCAAAAAATATGCACCTGGTATCAGGTATTGTTTAGCTCGAGGAGACGAAAAGCTCATGCAACTTTTTTTGAGTACCGTATTTGAATTTTGTTTTTCCGGGGGGAGACGAAAAAACCCTCCGTCACTTTTTTTTTACTTTTTATTAAATGTTTGCAACCATTGCGCACCTCGGGGCAAATAATCGATCTTGACCTTTCAGGGCAGAATATATCATATATTCCTGGTCTGTACCGCAAGTAGGTAGGATCTATGTACAGTAGTTCGCGTTGCCGAGCTGGGGGAGTTCGTACAGTAACCTGGCATGATCTTGCAGGATATGTTTGCTGGGTTGGATCTAGATTATCTGTCTGTAGATGGTCTATCTGCAGATGATATATCCGTAGACGGTCTATCTGTGGATGATCTATGTGTAGATGATATATCTATAGATGATCTATATGTGTATGAACTATCTGTAGATGATCTACAGCATCTGCAGATGATATATCTGTATATGATCTATCTGTAGATCATCTATATGTGTATGAACTATCTGTAGATGATCTACAGTATCTGCAGATGATCTATCTGTATATGATCTATCTGTAGATCATCTATATGTGTATGAACTATCTGTAGATGATCTACAGCATCTGCAGATGATATATCTGTATATGATCTATCTGTAGACCATATACATGTATAAGAACTATCTGTAGATGATCTATCTGTAAATGATCTATCTGTAGATGATATATCTGTAGATGATCTATTCGTAGATGGCCTTTCTCACCTCCCCAAGAACGGCGAGGGCCCAGGCCGCCATGGCCAACTCCATAGGCTTGCACTCGCGTACCCTCTCGGACAGCTTCCCCGCTACGAGAGACGGAAGGCGACCCTAGACAAGGGATAAGGCAGGGGGGAGGGAGAGGGCACTCATGTCATGCATGGCCGTAGTCACATGACCATAGACCGGGGAGGGGGAGGGGGAGGAGGCGTGCTCATTTGCTGCATGCCTCAGTCATTTGGCCATCGACGACGCATCCCTTTCGAGACGGAGCAGGCGGGAGGGGGGGGGGGTACACTCAATATTATACATGCTCGCAGTCGTATGACCATGGACCCTACCATAGCATCCCTCCCTACAACGCCGGGACGGAAAACGTCAGGCTTTCACCGACCAGGCAGACATCGCTTATAGCGCCAAGCGATGAAGCGCCGAATGTTGGTGGGCGAGTCGCACGAAGGGTGGGCTGCATCCTACCAAAGAACCGCTTTTGAGGCGGACTTTCTTGCATACGGATGACAGCGTCGAATGAAATGTTTTTTTTTTTTTAGGGGGGGGGGAGGGGAGGGGAGGGGAGAGACGCAGCGAAGGGGAGGGGAGGGGAGAAGGAAGGAAGTGGGGGGGGGGGGGGGGGGCAGGGGAGGAGGGAGATGAGGGGAGCGGGGGGGGGGGGGGGGATCGAGTCCGAGAGGGACATGCACTAAACTTGCGAGTGGAACACTGGCTTGGGTACCGTATTTTTTCTCGCTCTGTCGCTACATATAGCGACGGTTTCGACTCAATGCTAGTACGAAAATATTACTTATATATCGGGGCAAAGTGGAAATGCATCCATAATATTATATATATACAAAAAGTATACCACACACACACCACCTGAGCCCGATCTGTACAACACAGATTCCGCACCACATCTAACAACCGGGGGGGGCTTCGGATCTAAATGATCTGCAGCAGTGCATAGATAGATCATCATCTGTACGATACATGGTACCACACTGGTCGGAAACATAAGGGCCATTGGGTCTTCAAATCATTGTATAAACGCTAGGGTGGTACGTCTCACCACACCAAAAAGACCCGGACGAAAACTTATCAAACGGTCCTTTCACATTTGTTTTCCGGATCAAACCGGTACGTTTCAGGTTTAAGCCACGCCAAAAGGATCCGCCGCGGCGCAGTAACCTGGACAGGGGTTTCCACCACAAGCGGAGGCGATCCTGTCCCTCGATCGGCGGTCCCGAATTTCAGGGGACCAATCTCGCGCAACCCCTTCTCGGGATGCCCCCGAATTTTCTCCGCCGAAGGCTCGGGGTTTCCAAGCTTTGCCAGAGACCACAGAATCTGGGCCAGGTTTCGCGCGTTGACCATGTCGGAATCTACGAGTTCTTCAGTGACCTTGGGAGGCCGCATGCAGAGGGGGGGGGTCGGGTAGTTTTGGTTAGGGCTGCCGTTCGCTGGATTCGGTGTGAAGAGTGTGTCGACAGTTCGACCTTTCGGCTGGAGGAGCAATCAACCGGGATCCGGATCACAGAAAGTAAGGTCATCATCCTCCGCGAGCGAGCAAACCAAAGCAAACCAAAGAAAGCAAAGCCAATCAAGGCACATCGAAGCAAAAGCAGAGAAAAGTAAAGCGAAGCGAAGCAAAGCAACGTAGAGCAAGGCGAGGTAAAGCAAAGCAAAGCAGAGCAGAGCAGAGCAAAGCAAAAAATAAAGGCAAAGCAGAGCAACGTCAGGCCAACCAACACACGCAGTTAGCCGCCAAGCCAATCAACCAATCCACTCATCTCAACCCCCCAGCCAATTCAACCGTCAAACTAACCGCCCCACCAACTAAAACACCCGTCGAACACAACCAACCAACCAATCAATCAACCAATCAACCAATCAACCATAACCGACCGACCAACCACCCTACCAATCGACCCGCAATGCCTGACATATGAGCACAATTGCGAGGTGCTTTCTTCCCTCGTCGAGATTGAGAACCAAACCAAACGAAAACGACGAGCCAATTTCAACCAACCAAGCACAAACCCCCCACACACAACCGTTGTGTGCCGACGGCTACCTACCAACTGCTATTCACCAACCGCTACATACCACTCCGTTCTAGAACAAAAGGATCGTTTCACGCAAATATTAATGTGCAAACGGACCGTATACTCGGAGGCAGAGCGGTACACACACTGCACCAGTACACGCGTTGGTTGCCGTGCTGATCCCTCGGTGTTAACATTCAAGGTTGGACGGAGCTTGTGGATTTTTTTTTTGGATTTTTTTGTGGGATTTTTTGCGGTATTTTAAAAAAGTAACGGAAGCGGCGAAAACAAAAACAAAAGGTACCGTACACCTACTTGGTGACCTTCGGGAAGCAAAAAAAAGGTACATTTTGGGTATAATTGATTGAAACCACACACACACAGACTTCGGCGGGCACGACAACCGCGCATCCTTGAACGTGCAACCAACCATTGCGTGCCGGTATCTATTTTCGACATGCCATACCATACCCTGGTGTGCACCAACTGCTACAAAATGCATGTCCTGTACGAGGTAATAACCCGAACACCACTCTGGGTGTATGTCAACATAAGGACCGGTTCGTATTCATATTCAAGTGTGATCGTTTCTTATATTTCCGACCAGATTAGTATATGGTGCGCGAGATCGAGGCACCACACACTTCGACGAAATCCTCGATACAAGGCGCCGTTTTAATAAAACAAAATATTCATAAATATTCCAACTGTTCAAAAGCAACCTCCGTACATACACTAGCCCTCATACACTACCCCTCCCTGGCATACATACATACGGACATACCCACCTTTAAGCAGACATCCCGAGGGACTTCCTTTTTTCATCATTGACCAATCACAACAAACCAACCCACCTAGCCACCCACCAGCCCAACCAGCCCAACCAACAGACCGCCAAGTATCAACCGCTATACATCAACTGCACTATATCAACCGCAATGTATCAACTGCTATACAACAACTGCGATTTATCAACTGGTATATATCAACTCTATATATCAGCCGCTAAACACCAACCGCTATATATATATATATATATAAGCAGCCATATATCAACCGCTACGTAACAATTGCTCTATATCAACCGCTGTAAGTCAACCGCTATATATCAATTCCGACAAACGTGTGTACATACCTTGAGAAGAATCCCGAGGTACTTCCTCTCCTCATCGTTAACTAGGCCGCCACCGCGCGATCGCTTCGCCGCCAGCTTAGCGACGCGGTTAAGCGCGGTCGAGACGGAGACAAAGTTCGCCCGAAGGGGCCGGTCGAGCACCGCGCGCATGGCCTGTATGCAACAACGTGACACAGACAGACACACGCGCATGCAAACACATACGCGAGTGCACGCACGCAAGCACACAGTGACGGCAATGACAAAGAGGGAGAGACACAAACAAAAAAACAAAAAAAAAACAGAGAGAGAGAAGGACCAATTGATGAGAGAGAAATACGTGGAACTGGGAGAGAGAGACAACAAAAACGTGAAGTGATAAGATAACCACCTATAACCGAGAGATAGATAAACCCAGCTGAAGAGAAGCATAAAAGTAACCGAGAGATATCATACGTAGACGAGACGAGGAGAGATGCACGCAGACAAATAAGAGAGGTATGCACCGACGAGAGAAACACAAAAGGAGAGGGCGGGAGGACTAAGGAAGAAGAGAGAAGCAAAAGGGGGAGAGGAGGGAAGTTCAACTCACGTCCATCGTCGCACACATCGGACACAGATCATCTACAGATCATCGACAGATCATCTACAGATCATCCCTACGTAGAGGGGTTTGGGTCAAGGCCAACACTAAAACACGCCCCGCCCCTCCCCCGCCCCTCCCCCTATTCACGGCTGCAACACCCATCCAACGTCAATTCCAACCGATACGACGGAATACAGTACTCAGGACCCAAAATATGCTTCATAGCACATTAAGGGATATGAGATTTTGGGGTCCATTCGGGGGTTCTAGTTACAATGCCTCCACCCCCCCCCTCCCCCGTAAAACAGTATTACGGGGGACCATAGTAAATATGACCAAATATTGTTAGCAAAAATAAGGATATATATATATAGGTTTTTGTATGGACCGTAAGTCCTAGTTACTATGGTCCCCCGTAATAGTTTGTCTCTGAAACGGAGGTATACTAGATAGGTGCAGCAGTACCAAAAGGGGGGATACAACACAGCGTCCCCTCCAGGGGTTTCCACACCTGTGTAGGCGTAACCGCCGCCTGCACCACCTGCTGCGCGTGCCACGCCCGCGCCTTGCTCGCTCCAAACGGACCCCCTGGAGGACGCTTCTTCAGCGGCGGCCCTCCTCCCCCCCCCCCCCCCCCTCCTCCTCCCTCGGCCTCCTTCTGCCCCCCCTCGCCACCGCCGCCTGCTGGTGAGCCGGCACCGACACCGCCAACCCCGCTATTTACACCGACCGGTATCTTCCGTTTAACCACCGCCGCCGCCGCTCCTTCGTCGTCTAGTCGACTCCTCCCTAGGGGCTGTTGTCGTAGTCGATCCGTAGCCGGGTCGAGGCGGCCGGTTCCTTCCCCTCCCGCTATGCCTTTGGTAGACCCCCTCGCCCCCCCCGCCACCCCCACCGCCTCCGTACCCACTTCCACTCCCGCCCCACCGGTACGTCCTCTACCGCTGCCGCCGCCGCCGCAGCCCCCCGCGCCAAACGTTTCGGGGTGCGGAGTTTCCGCCGGCGGCGTTCCCGAAGAAGATCGTTCCACGGACTGTCCGTCGGCAGTTCAACGGCCGTTGACGGAGGAACTTCTTTGGCATCTTTTTGGTATTGTGGTGGGCCTGTCGGATATTTTCTATTTTTTTCATCTTCGGAATGTTTCGGATCTTCTCCATGTTTCGAACGCGTTGGGCCTGCCTGGAAACTTGGACCTTCGGGATCTCTTTGATATTTTGGACCGTTCGGATCCTTTTGATGTTTTTGGTGTGTTCGGTGTTTAGGGCCTTCTGGATCTTTTGGATCGCTTCCGCTGCCCGAGCGGAGGCTACTGCTGCCGCCACGGTTTTCCGTCGCTGCGGTCGGCATCGCTCCTCGATCTTGCGAAGCCATCGTGTCCGCCGACGTAGCTTCCAGCTTAAACCCGCCTCCACCACCACCGCCACTACCACCGCCGCTGTCCCCCCTGAAGCCTCCGCCCAAACTATCTCGTCCCAGCAGCCGGGCGACACCCCTGCCGCTCCCGCCTTCCTTCTCCCCTCTAACAGAAACACCTACTCGTATCCCCTGCCCCCCTTCCCCCTCACAAAAACGCCCGCTGGCATCCCCTCCCCTCCCTCCCCCCCCTCACAGAAACGCCTGTTCGTGTCCCCTCCCCCTGTCCCCTCCGACATCGATAGCCGCCGCCGCCGCCGGCATCGCTCGAAAACCCTCCGCAAAAAGGAGCATTTCCAACGCTTTTTCCAACGAAGTTATCCCGATTCCAATAAAACGAGGGGGCTTTCTTAGACCGATCTCGGGATGGCGTGAACGGGGCGGGGCAGGAGAAGAAGCCTAGGGTGGCAGTCGCTGTCGAAGACGTCGCAGAAGGGGGCAAAGTACAGTTCGTGTGCGTCATCAAGAGCCCTGGTACTTTTTTACGGTGAACAGCAAAGTCAGGAGGGGCGGACGGTGGGGGGGGGGAGAAGGGCGGGGGGATACGGACGGGGAAAGAGAGGTGGGGGAATAGGAGTGGGGAACATGGTCGGGTGAATAGTTCGGGTGAATAGGAACGAGGGGAGGGGTGGGAGGGTCAGGGCTGAGGCGTGCTTGGTAGTGGGCGGGGCGGAGGAATACGGACGGGGGAATAGGGGCGGGGGAATAGAAGTGGGGAACATGGTCGGGTGAATAGTTCGGGTGAATAGGAACGAGGGGAGGGGTGGGAGGGTCAGGGCTGAGGCGTGCTTCATGGTGTTGGCAGGGGACCAATAAGAAGGTGTACTCGATATCATGCATGGCGGTAGTCGTAAGACCATAGTAGACCCTCGCATTCCTACAAAGCCGGGACGGAGGAGCATGTCGACTTTTCGCTGGCCAGACAGACATCGCTAGCATCGCTCTCACCAAGCGCGGAGGGCCGTGAGATGTTGGGCGAGTCGCATGAAGGACGGGCTGCATCCTACCAAGAACTGCTTGTGAGGCGGACTTGCAATGGATGACAGCGCTTCGAATTGACTCATTTTTTTTTTTTTTCTGGCGTAGGCAGGGTGGGGGTTGATATGCGTTGGCTGGCTGGCTGAAGGAAGTGTGTGCGTGCGGGGGGTGCTCGATGTGTGTTGGGTTGGCCTTGGTGTCTCAAGAGTCTCGCGGTTTAGAGGCTCTTAAGGTGAGCCTGTTTCGAGACACTGCCCGGGATAGGGGGATAGGGGCTAATGCTGTTGCTACTGCTAATGCTGTTGCTATTCAAGTCCCGACTCCTGTTCCTGCTATACGCTGCTGATGCTGCCGACGCTACAGAAAGGCAGATGCATCGTATCCGACTATTGCTGTAGTGCAATTCAACCAATGTTATATCATGGCGGCTGCTGATATTGCTACTGCGACGTGCTTCTGTTAGTACTGGTTACTGCCGCTGCTGCGGATACTGTCACTGCTACTGCTACTGCTGGTACTTCTTCTGATGTTGCTACAAAAAATATCACTATTGTTGATACTACTACTACTACTACTACTACTACTACTACTACTACTACTACTGCTGCTGCTGCTGCTACTGCTGCTGAAACAGGACAGGGCATCAAACCCGAGGCAGTGACGACAAGCGGCCAGTTTCCACCACGGCTGCCGGCCGCGGAAACCATCTAAACCTCGGAGAGATCAGATAGATCATGATCTATCTGCAGATCATCTGGATCCTAACCTGCCGTTTCTGAGGTGCTGTGCAGAACCTGTACAGTACAGATCCAAACCAGGAATCGCCTCCTTGATAGTGCAGATTCAATACATCCCACTCGGCAACGTGAGCTATCACAGATCATACACATCATACAGATCATACCGATCATACAGATCATGCAGATCATACAGATCATACAGATCATACAGATCAGGAATATATCTATCTGCCCCGGAATAACTACATCACGGGAGAGCGGGAATGATCCGTACACGACCTGTAGATGGCCTGTCAACTATCCATAGCTCGGACAGAAAAGCGATTCCTACGTCACGGCCCATGAGCTACCGCTAGTGCGGGGGGCCACAGTAACCAGGACCCATCATACACATGGAAACCTATATATTGCAGTATTCGTAGTGGTCGTATTTGGTCCTGAACACTACTTTATGTTCCCCCGCAATATTAATGGGCTACGCCGGCGGCCTGGACCACCGCCGGTCGCAGACTTGCATGATGGGCGTATGCTGTAGAGGAGGAGGAGGAGGAGGAGGAGGAGGAGGAGGAGGAGGAGACTGAGACTCGATGTCACGAGATTGAGAGCATGCGCTCTACACCCGGTAACCGTTGGAAAAGGCGGCAGAATGCTAAGGATTACGTGCCGATTAACCGAAAAGCGGCGGAATGCTACAAGGCGGTGTATCTATAACTCCTAAGTCAGGAGGTACGTGGTGACCGACAGCGCAGCTCCGTAGATAGGTGCCGTCACAGCAGCTGCACCTGTATACAGTACATCTCCGCATCCACGTAACGCAGCTCCACTGCACCTAGCTGCCGCTGTACGACAAGCGCACACACCGTAAGCGCTTCTGGCCGTCATATGTGCTGCTGGCTGTAGGTGACATGCGATCTCTCTTGTCATACATCCCGGCATATTTTTTCATGGATGGAGTTCTTAACTAAGCCTGGGTGGCATGTGCTATCGGGGCGTTTCATCGATGCCCCAGATACAGCCACCCGCGCAGGCCCCCACAACGGCGACGCCAGCCGGGTGGTCGACCCTCCCCATGGGTCGGAGGCGGAGAGGACGTGCCGGAAAGAACCATGCCAATGCATACACTCTGTCGAGAGACCATGGGGCGAAACACAGACAGGGAAGGGATTTTCGGAGTTTCCTTCGTAGATCTCACCGCCAAGGCTTCGTGCGGGCGCTGCGGCGCTGACCGGGCGGGTCCTCCAAAGCCGGGCGTTTCAGGCGTGGAGGGGGCACTCCCCGGCGAAGAAACCGCGCGGAAAGACACTCAGAGGGCGGGAGAGATCCGCCGACCAACAACGGATCGGATCAGGCTGAGGATCATCATATGTACATCTACATACATAGCCGTACAAGGTTTCCCTTCGGGATTGTGGTTCCATGCCTTGAAATCACGGGGGGTGTTGCAAGGTTAAGAGGGGAGGAAAGCAGCAGGCGTTCGCTCCTCGTACCTGCTACATACTCAGGGCGTGTCTCAACCCCCCCAAGAGAGCATTGGAACGAACCGAACGGAATATTATTTTGCCACATGAATTGGTGCTGGTTGGTTGAGGGAAAACGAGTAGATTCAGTGCAGCCCGAGAAAAATAGTACCAGGGTACATATATAATAGGAAGAGGAAGAAAAAGTGTTGCGCCCCTTTTTCTTGTTGGGGAGGACCGAACGGCCCGACCGAACGGAAACAAATAGCATATTATTTGATGTAGGTGGACACCGCCGAAGATGGACGTGGACATCGCTTTTGCCGTGGCATGTGCAAAAGACACCGTTCGTACCGGTTCAGCTGGCGAGGGCCAGAAGTCTGCATGGACTCAAACACGTTTTTTTTACACACGAACGGAACGAATGACCACGAGCAGCCTCGTTCCGTTACGCTCGTTCCCATGCTCTTTGGCCACTTCTTATGCGGTCGGAAAAATGGATTGAAAAAGCCGGTTTCCGATCGGACACAAAAATTGGCGTTCTTGCGCAGCTGCAAAAGCGCGTTTTCAATTCCAGATTTTTCGATTATGATTTCCAACAGGACCAGACAGCCGAAAAAACTGAGATTTTCGGTCCAACTCGCTCGTCGGATTCATGCATCGGAAATTTTAGAAGGTCCCGCCGCATACTCGTACGAGTATCACCCACCCACACAACAACACGACATACGACACGAGCCCACACCACAACATCGGCGACGCTGGCTTGCCTGCTGTCACTTCTGCTGCTGCTCGACGCGAGTCAGCGTGATACATCCTTATCTATGCCCGTCAGCAGCACGTGACAGCACCCGACGGCCGCAGTGCGCGGTATCGATGACCTTTCGCCAACTGCTGCGCTGGCTGTAGCTTTGGCGACTCTCGAAGAAATCCAGCGCCACGATGGCCTCGAGGACGAGATGGAGGAGAACGCATCGCGTGTGAAGCTCACCGCGTGTGAAGCTCACACGCTGCTCGAGGAAGAAGAGAGACATCAGCATGTATGTGTGGTTGGGTGCTGCTGCTGGAAGATGAAGACCTCTCTGACCCCACGAGCATTACGGCGAAGCAGTTTCGAACCGACTTCCGCCTGCCCTACCCTTTTTTCTTGGAGCTATTACTAGTCAATAGATTGTTCGCGATTTTTTTTTTTTACTTTTTCTTCTCCAAAAATTCTCCCGAGGTGACTTTTTGAGGTAACTTTTTGAAAAAAAGGCAAAAAAGTACTTGAGCGAAGTCAGGATTTCATCAAAAGTTGTGGTAACTTTAGGCTCTCTGTTTCATTGGCCTACACGCACCGAGCATTATCCCGACGCAGAACGCAACTCAAATCTCGAAGGATCAAAACACCGAGCATCTTCCATGCCACCACGCTGCTTGCCGTTCGCATCACGACGACCGCTGGGGGCACAGAGGCTCGAGAGGTGTAGCGTGAGTATGGCGCGCACGAGCGGCGTTGGGTTGTGCTAGCGGGCCGCCGCCGCTGCTACGGTACACGCTTTCGCCCGCTTGGTGAAGACGTGGAGGACGCGTCGTCCGAAAAAAGGACTCGTACTCACACTCACACTCGTACTCGTACTCGTGCTCGTAGAGAGCGCGACAGCATGACAGCTCGTGTATCATTTCGATTTTACCATACTGCGGCAGCAGCAGCAGCAGCAGCAGCAGCAGCAGCAACAACAACAATCCAAAAATGGAAGCTGGTTGGTGCTGGTGCTGGTGCTTGCTGGTGCTGACGCTGTTTATTTTTGTTGCTCAAGCTACCCCTAGCTGCGGCTTGCGCCAGTTAGCTGCTGCTTGCTGTGCTGCTGCTTGTAGTCGTGGGATGGCAGTGGTGGCTTCGCGGTCAACTATTACTGTGCCGCCGAAACGTGGCTGGGCTGCCGTTGCTACTCGCACGCTGTCGTTTTTTTTTTTCCGTTTAGCGTTCTTTTATTGTGTGCCCCGTTGCCTCACCTCCTCACTTCCTTTATCATTTTCGGAGGCGTCGCCTGCAGGATTTGGTTTACCCCACTCGCAAACACACCGAAATCAGGAATTGAAGGAAATTCACTTTTCTATAAGCGGAAGTAAAGATTATTTTTTTTTCACTTCTATCGCAAACACTCTGATCTATTGAAAGTCGCTCCCTTACATCAAACGTCTCCAGAAAAAACACATAATCTGTATATTCGATCCGACGGACGATAAGAAAGGTAGCTATTCACAATCCAGTCGGAAAAAATAACCGATCGGAAACCGGCTTTTTCAATCCTAGTTTCCGACTGCATAAGAAGTGGCCTTTGGAGGGAGTTTTTGCCCTCTAACTTACATTGCCACGGGGCAAGAACGAAGAACATGAAAAAGAGCACGTGAAGGTAATGAAAACAATGGTTTCTCGGTCAGCAAGAAAGGGTCAAAGATGAGCGAGAGGGCGAGAGTCATATCCGCGAGGCGCGAGGGTAATTAATGTACTCATATGGTAGAATGGTATTGTTAGCGGTGGAAGTACGTACGCACAGCTGCAGAGCAGCAGTAGCAGTAGCAGCAGCAGCGGCAGCAGCAGCAGCAGCAGTATGTGCTGTATTTCACATGTTGATGTGAGATATTTTGGTGACGACGAAAGTGTCGGGAGTAGCTCATGGCAGTCAGTCGCTGACCAAACGGGGACATCACACCAACACGGGAAGAAGGACCGCACCAAGAAGCACGTCGATATGGCTACAAGCCTTGGGCTCGAGACTAAACGCGCACCTGGTACACCGGCACTGTCGCTGCCGTCTCCAGGAGAGGAAATAGCGCTCGTGCATGACGCCGACCCGAGCACGCCAACGAGCCCAGCCTGCACAGTTCGGAACCAACACAGCCGGGGAAAAGTATTTACCCTTCCACTACCACTTGTCCTGGTGGGATTCATCTTTCCCATCCGCCAGCCTGTACCCTGCAGGTACTCGCAACTCAACGCTCGTCTCATGATCTTGATCAATAAGGAGTTCTCAAATATTCCACAGGCGTTATTTAGGCAGGGGACAATTTCACCCCAAGGCCCAACAGAGCGGCAGGTCTGGCCCCGTGCCGAGCTGCTGTTGACCGGCGAAAGAAAGAACGAGAAGGAGAGACGCTCATCAGAGGCGCTGCTAAGGTGAGCGTGGGCGTGGTCAATGTTCTCGCCCGAGCCCAAGGGTGCAGTGCGAAACTGGGGTTCATCCTATTAGCGCCTAGTTTTTTTTTCAACTTGAAATATTTACGGGGGGGGGGGGGGGCCGGGAAAGTTACGATGATTGCCTCGTTGCGGTGGTTTAGGGTCTACCATGCTGGACCCTCTCCTGTCCTTTCCCCCGCTTTGGCCACACGCCAACCTGTCGATCATACACAGAAATCAGCGCACCGAGGCGAAATTTCAGTGTGTCGTCCATCCTTACCTCACGACGATGCCGTGTGGTGAAATACCCGGCCGTGAGTACAGCAGTCAGAGCTTTCGCTATCTCCCTTCTTGTGCCTGCCGCTGTGTTGCTTGACCTTTTTATGTGTTTTGTACACACGAGACAACTAAACTAGACCCTCCCTTGTACCGAGTATACAGCGATAGACTCGTGGTTTTGGTTGGACTATTGTGGCAGCTGAGTCTCCCGATCGCTAGTATGTACAGACGAACCAGAATATCACTGTTTTGAGGGTTGTCCATTGATTGACCTTTCACCAAGCAGCGTTACTCGACGAGAGGGTACATCGCTTTGACGGTCGCGTTTACCCTGCACGTGTCTGGACCAGGCAGGTGCGAAACTTGGACACTTGCGCACGTCGAAACTTGGACACTTGCGCCGTGTCGCCCTTTCTTCGTACGACAGCAGCAGTAGTATTAATAGTAGGTGAGGTACTGTTACTACAGTTGTAGGTAAACAATTGGCTACACAGCAGCAGTACGTACACAAGTTGTCCACTTCGGTACCCGGGCGGCACACCACAGTAGCCTACTGCTGTTTGAGTCGTACGGCAGTAGCCTACTGATGTTTGAGTCGTGCGGCGGTCTACCGCTGTACCGTCGTCCATTACTCGTATTAATACCTGGTACCTGGTATTAATAGTAGATTAGAAGTACGGCGACATCCGATTTTCCAATTTGCTCTTCGACGATAGTATTTTTACGGGGGCACATAGTTAATAGGACCTATGGTGTGCATAAAACCTATACATTTACCTATTTTTACTAGCAATATTTGGTCCTATTTACTATGGTCCCCCGTAATAGTAGTATGTACCTGCGGGTATCAGACGTTGCCCGAAAACCGCGAGAAGGCTCGTATCGCATTACGTGCGCATACCAGGTACAGTAAGTACCCTCTACCGTCTTGCCTTTTTTTTTTTTTTTTCATTCACGTATTTCCGTCCCGGCCCCGCCGCAGTACATAGCAGTACCCCGACAACAGCAACAGCAGCAGCAGCAGCAGCAGCAGTCATGGCGACGGACTTCAAGCGCGGCGACACCGGCATCAACACCGCGGAGGGACAGATATCGGGGCCCCGGGCCGCACGACTTGCCAAGCAGCGGCAGGAAGATCAGAAAGAGTACGAGAGCAAACGCCAAAAGATTCAGGTAATGAGGCATTGTGGTGTGGGGGTGAGCGGGGGGGGGGGGGGGGGGGGGGGGGGGGGTGTACTCGATAGGAAAGATGTACTCGATCTCATGCGTGGCCGTAGTCGTATGACCATAGACCCTCGCATCGCTTCAATGCCGGGACGGAGCATGTCGGGTTTTCACCGACCAGGCAGACGTTGCTTGCACCAAGCGCGAGACGCCGTGAGGTGTCCGGCGAGTCGCATGCAGGGTGAGCTGCATCCTACTAGGAACCGCTTTAGAGGCGGATTTTCTTGCATATGGACAACAGCATCAATGAATTGATTTAATTTCTGGTGTGGCCACTCCCAGAGACAGCGATGGGGTTACTATGTAACTGCCTCGTGGGTGCCTCACCAGGAGGGGGGGGGGTGAAATAAGGGGAAGGGGGGGGGTGGTGGGTGAAGAAGGGTTGGGGGGGGTTGTGTGGCTAAACAGTGCCAGGAGGACTGCAAAGGGTACCAGATATGAGAACAAACGCCCGAAGGAAGATTCAGGTAAAGAGAATGAGGTTAGGGGTTGGCTGGGGTGGGTTCGGATACGAGTAGGCGGGATATATAGCGGGGGGTATGTGGTTGGGCGGGGTGGGATTGGTTGGGATATGGTGATGGTTGGAGTATGAAAAGCGAATATAACTAGGGTTGGTGGTGGAGTGCAAAACATCGCTTCTACGCCCGTTTCTTGCAACGAAAGAAAGGCCTGTTTAGGTTTTGGTGGAGCTATATATACACTATTGCTCGGTTGTAGCGGCCTATGTTCTAGAACTCGGTTTAGCTTTTTTGAGGTGGGGGCCCGGGGGGGGGGGGGGGGGGGGGGGGGGGGGATTGTCGACTGCACGCGCGTTTCATGGAAAGTCTGCTCTACTATTACTTGAGAGTTAGAGCTGCGTCCTGTTTGGCGGCTGTGGATGTATTTCATGTCGGACAGATACACGGCAGTAGTAGATGCCCACCTGCCGTTATGTTATGTGGTGCAAGATCCGTGTACATTGCACGAATTCAACCCTGGAAACCTGTCCCGCAGCAGATGATACAGATAATATACATCGACATAGATCAGAGGGAGCTGTCTGGCCGTGAAATGTCTTGATCATACAGTAAATGATCTGCAGATGATCTGTGGGAGGTGCAGATTTGGATGGTTGACCCTTGTGGGACTGCAGTTCTATTACGGGAGACTATCGTGAACGGAACCAAATTTTGTTAGTAAAACTAGGTAAATATATAGGTTGTTGTTTGTACCGTAGGTGCTATTTACTATGGTCCTCCGTAATAGTCAAGTTCTAATTTAGACAGCAGTCCTGTTCATAGAGTCAACCATCTTGTGGGACCCAGATGGAGAGACCTAAGAGACGACAAGTCCGGTCTCGTGCGTGCCTCTTCCCGTCTGAGCAAGACAGAGAGAGAGAGAGAGTGCGCGCAACGGCAGCGCGAGACAGTGTCGTGTCGTCGCGCGTGTGTCGTCCACCCGCTTTTGCATTTTTCGCTTTCCGATGCGCCCCATATCCCCACGAAGGCCCCGTGCGAACGATGCTTATTTTTTCTCTCTTCGTTCTCTTTTTGAGTTACGTCCCACTTGTTATCTTCGCCCTCATTCTTTGTCTCCCCTCCTGCTGCTGTAGTCGTTCTCATTATAACTCAGGTCCGGGGTTGCGTAGCAGGCTCTTCTCCCCTCTCTCCCCCAGTGCGGGTCGCGCCTTGCATGTTTATCGTGTGAAGACTTCACCCGTTTCCTTCATGGTGAACTCGTCAACTGCTTTCCTTGCGACCGTTTTTACCTCCGAGTGTCCCTAAGGAGCGTGGCGCTAAAAAAGCCCCAGGCCGCCGGTGCCTGTGTATGGACGGTATGGACGGTGGCTTGTTCCTCCGGGGATGACTCGGCATCGTCCCCGTTCCACCCATGTGACGCGCCTCCACCGGAAACCCCACTTGAATTTTCTGTACCACAAAGAGGGACCACTGTTACTATAGTGATGGTAAGAAAACAAATCGACAGTGTTCCCCTCCAAGTTTCCCATGGGGGTTAGGGTATCACACACGCGGTTGGCCCCACACGTGGGCTGAAGTGAAGTGTTCCTCCCGGAGAACAACGCGGGAGTGTTTTTTTTTCATGATTTCGCCGCAATCATCTCGCACACCCACGTGCACTTTTTCTCTCCCCCCCCCCCCCCCCCGCTCGCTCCCTACCTCCCCTTTCTCCAGCAACTCTCTCGCGCTTGGCGTTGTGCCAACACTTTTTCTCGCCCTTATCGCGTGGTGAACATATTGCCTCCTTTGCAACTCCCCCCCCCCCCCCCCCCCCCCCCCCCCCCCCCCCCCCCCCCCCCCCCCCCCCCCCCCCTCCACGCCTGTCGAATTGTGGGCTTAGAGGACGGTACGTGTCAGAGCTTCGACCCGTATCATTTCAACACCGCCCCCCCCCCCCCCCCCCCCCCCCCCCCCCCCTCGTCCCGAAAAATATCGAAACCGCATCAGGATGAGTACCACAGAGGAGCTCTCAAGATCGATGACAAGTTCGGCGGGAGCGCGACTGACCAGTACGAGGCCATGTTTAAGGTAAGGGTTGGGTTCGATTCGGTTGGGTTGGGTTTCGTACTATTTGTTCGGCGTTGTTTGGGTGACCAGATTGCTGTGGTTGTGGTCGTTTTGAGGAGTATGTTGCGGTGGCGAGGGTGGTGTGCCGGAGTCGTGACCGGACGACAAATGTGACGGAGTTCAAGGAAGTAGTGGTCTGGAGAAAATAAATGATCCCGAAAATGATCTCGACAGAAGTCGGACCCTTGAGATTACATTTGTGCATCGATCGCGCCGCGATTTATTGACATCGACCGATCACACATTCCTCGGGCAGCTCACGACCCGGACGTATCACGATGTACCGTAGATGACAACTAAACCCTCGCGTGACGTTGTGAAAGGTTGTGCAGGATATGAATGAACAATACAGGCCAAGCTCAGGAAACGTTTACTACCGCAGATCATGCAGGTTTTTGACACGGCTCCCGCCCGGTAACACGAGCTAGATCATGCAGGTCCTACAGAACGTACAGATCAGGAATGTTTCTGCCGTGGAAGATCTAGATCATGATGTAGTAGGAATCGATGATCTGTCCGAGAAACAGTGCATCGGCCGCGACGAACACCGATAAAACCTACTTACTACTTGTCCCTCGGTTAAAGTGCCGCCGTCGATCGATCGATTGCGCGACGAAACACCGCCAAACGCTATCAACCAACCAACCAACCAATCAACCAATCAACCATCTAGGAACGGAGACAACTGCGACAACGACGTTGTTTTTCGTTTTTACCTCGTCCTTGGTCTGTCCTCAACCTCCCTCCCTCACTCCCTCCCTGCCTGCCTGCCTGCAAGGCCACCACCGTGGGATTGGTGACCGCAGAGGAGTTCAAGAAGGCACGCGTTTTGGCGGGAAACGGGGGTGGGGGAGAAGGAAGGCGGTGAGGGGGAGGGAGACGAAAGCGCGGCGGGGCGCGGGGATGGCGCGGCTCGGCGCAAGAAGAAGAGGAAGAAGAAGAAACTTATTTCGACGCTTTCTTTCGGCGAGGAGATCGAGGAGGAGGAGGAGGATGGGGGCGGGGATGCTGATTCAGGTGTCTATATATGGGTGCACCAAAGAAAGTACAAGTCAAGTCGACACCCCACGTTTTTTTTTTTTTTTTTTGAACAAGCCTGCGACCTTAACCGGCCAGTGTACTCGTACCGCGTGAAACACCTACATAAACCGAAATATTATTTTCAAGATTTCACCTATATACCGATAAAAAACAGTTTCCTTCCGTCCCTCCGTCCCTGCGTCCCCCCCCCGTCCCGTCTCCCCCCCCCCCCCCCCCCCCGCTAAATACGCTAGACACGCCTCATCTCCACACCCCAAAAATGGAAAATTTTACCAAATCGGCGGGGGGGGGGGGTACTGAAACCAAGCCAAAAATCTGATACATTCCCTTTTTTTTCCCTTGTAATTTATGGCAAATATCCCTGCTGGTTCGTATTACACGTAAAGTGTGTGTTTTTTGAACCCGGCATGCTGGCGAGTGTCGAGCCCGTGCGTGGGTATGAATGGTAATGGTCCAGCTCCATCGGTTGATCGTTTCTTCTGCGAACTTCGAAATATATTTCATTTTTTTTTTTAAAAAAATTATTCTCGTGTTTCACGACACAGGCGGGGGGGCGGTGGCGAAGGCTGGCAAGAAGAATCCGAACGTGGACACCTCGTTTTTGCCCGACAGGGAGAGGGAGAGGGGAATGCTGGAGCAGAGGGAGAAGCTCAAGAAGGAGTGGCTGGAGGACCAGGAGAAGACGAAAAGTGAGCTGGTGGTGGGTTCTGACGAGGGATGCAAATCTCGATATATGAACAGATTTCAAATATTCGGATATATTCTCGTATTCGGTTTTGATAGATTCAGGTTAATTTAGTACACGTACTTGTACGTATACCAGGCATGTTTTAATAGCACATTTCGAGAGTTGTACACAGTTTGATGGATTCCTTCATTGATTTTGTTTTTGAATCGATCCATAAAAGACTCGGAGCTTTCGATACTATAGATTCATGAGTTGTTCTATAGACTCATACCCGGATCTGAGTTAAATAATACGAATATCAACGGGAAGGGGAGAGAAAAGAAGGGCGAGGACAATATATAAATGGGATGGAGAAAAATACAACATACCAGGCATTACATGAATAGTTTTTTTTTTTTCTTAGGTTTTTTTAATCGATTTTGATGGGTTCATCGGGCTATGGGCTATTCGCCCGCGGCTACGCGTTATCGTGACATTTTTTACAACCATAGTCCCGGTTCGGGCACATGCCACCCTAACCGTAAGTGACGTGGGTGAGAGGTGTTGAGGAGGCTGACGCGTGCTTGGTACACGGTACGGGTTTTTTGCGCGTTTCTGGCGAAAAATGGTTCTGACCGACTTTTGAGGGTTTCTTAACCCGTAAATGCAACCGTTGCAATACTACGATTAGGACTATTACGGGGGTCCATAAGTTAACGGGATCAAATTTTGTCAGTAAAAATAGGCAAATATATAGGTTTTTTATGTTTACCATAGGTCCTATTAACTATGGACCCCCGTAATAGTGAATTAACTCTTTTGGGACTGCACTCAGTCCCGTTTTTTTTGGGGGACGAGCCAACTCAAAACTCTTGAGTAGGTTGTTCGGTAAACGGGGGACTGACTGCAGTCCTAAAAGAGTGAACAGACTTTTTGATTGCGCGCTTCATCGGGATTTCGGTTGGGGTTGTTTTGCCTGCTTGCTTTTTCTCAACATCTGTGTTTGTGTGGATTTTAGCGTACAGTAGTGAGTGATGACGTTAACAACAGTAATCGAAAAAAGATGAGGGAGAAAAACGGAGCAGCATTCGCCACGATGTTGGAATCGAAAACAAGCTATCATTAGGATTTTTTTTCTTCATGTTTTTTGTCAGAAGTGACAGAGTTAAGGCGTGTTTGTTTTTTCCCGCTTGTTTTTACTTGGTTTTAGTGTGCTGTCCAGGACTCGGAAGAGAAAAGAGATGCATCGTTTCCCCCCCCCCCCCCCCCCCCCCCCCCCCCCTTTTTCTTTCTTGTTTCTCGTGTACCGTAGAGGAGCCTCACAAATTTTAGGCGCTTTCCGTGTAAAGGCAAACAAAGCGTCGGTTCGGGAAATGTAGGCTTTACCATTGTCGTATGACTCGTCAACATCCCACCTGCGCGAGTTCCTACGAGAGCTACCCTACCTTGTGACAGCACTGCGGCAGTAGAGCATTCAGTAGCCGGCGGCGCTGCTGCAGAAGAGCATGCAGCAGGTAGCGCTGAGCAGAGGTTCGGGCGGAGGAAAAACAGGTAAACTCTTATTCCGCAGCACGGCAGGCGTCGAAGCTGCCCGCTGTACCGACGGTTTCGATTCCAAGCAAACCGCCATGAAATACCGTACAACAACCCAAATATCCTGTTGTAGTATGGAGTTGTTCTTGCACTGCTAATATCCTGACACCTTTTTCGTTTTTTTTTTTCCTTCTCACGCCCCCTTATCCCCTCTCGTTTCTCACCCGGTGCATGCTTTGGTCACACCCGTTGTATGTTTTGCCACACCCGCTGTGTGTCGTGTCACGCCCGTTGTATATTTTTTCACACCCATTGTATGTTTTTCACATGCACCCTATGCTTTCGTTTCACCCATTGTATGCTACAGTATGTCACACCCATTGTTTGTTTCGCCGCACCCCATGGTTGTGTTTTATCACACCCGTCGTGCTATGCGCCACACCCATTGTATGCTACAACATGCCACAACCAATTGTATGTTCTGCCACACCGAATGTATGTCTCTTTATCACACCAATGGTATGTTTTACTTACCACACCCGGTTACGTGTTTCGTGATACTATTCCATTGAATGTTTTGTCACAGTGGAGCGCTTGGAGGTGACGTACAGCTACTGGGATGGCTCTGGTCACAGGCGGGAAATTGTTCTCAACAAAGGCATCACCGTCGGTGAGTGTCGAGCGATTGGCTGCCTTTTTCAGTGCTGGTGATGGTGTTGGTGGTTTAGGTGGCGGTTTTGGTGTTGGTGTTGGGATTAGGTGTTGGTGTTGATGGTAGTGGTGTTGTCGGTGATAGATGCTTGTGGTAGCGATGCTGTTGTTTGTTTTGGTTTTGGTGTTGTTGTTGGTGATGGTGATGGCGATGGTGATGGCGGTGGTGAGGTGGTGGTGGTGGTGGTGGCGGTGGTGAGGTGATGGTGGTGGTGTAGTTGTCGGTGATATTGTCGGCATTATTGGTGAGAGTGTACGTGTGGTTCGTGCTTGCTCCCTCTGGCGTTGACTTTGTCCCCGGGACTGCAGTTACCGCGGATGAAAATACATGATGTGATCCGCCGACCGTGTTGTTTTTGTTCCAAAACGCGTGGGTTGGAGCGGAAGACTCGTCCACGAAAGGTCGAGCGGTCTCACGGGTCGGGTCGGGCCCGGCCGGGCCGAGTCGGGGCGGGGCGAAGCGGGTCGGGTCGGGTCGGGTCGGGTCTGGAGGGGTCCAAATTCTCACGGGTCGGGTCCGGTCATCGTTACCCGACCCAACCCGACCTGACTGGTGAGGTTTTTACCCGGATATGTATACAGTACCCCCGAACGGTCCAGAGGGGCATGCATATGACAACTACTCTGGGATTGAATATGAGGAGTGCTTCTTCTGGATATTAATGTATGAACTATCCTTATATTTACGGCCAGGTTGGTATATATTTTACGAACGTGGTGTAGAATACTTTGCAGTGACAAAGTCGGACACGCGTCGGACGGACAGATGATCTACAGATAGATGGTCTACAGATATTTCATTTACAGATATATCAACTACAGATAGATCTACAGACGGCGTGATCTACAGATGGATCTACAGATATACCGTACAGATAATCTAGATGCTGTCTCGTCGTTCTGAGAAGCTCGGCGAGATCTGCGCAGGTACGGACACAACCGAGGAAAACATGTCCTAGACCTCGCAGAAAATATGACTCCCACCCGACCACGTGAGCCAGATCATACATAGATCATAACGATCACACAGATCATACAGATCAGCAGTATCTCTGTTTGCCCTTGAAGGTCCGGGCCATCACGCGGGAGTCGACAGCCTGTCTGAGGGGTGTACTTATCTTTTAGTCGTTTTTCTGTCGAAGGTAAGAGTAGTGCCGAATTTCCCCCGTGCGTACGTACGTGTGGGCGTATTCGTCGTCGGTTTCGTCTGTCTTTCGCCTCTGAAGCCGCCGAAAAGGGCGAAGGAACGTTTGGGGGTACGAGTATGTCGGTCGTCGTTCGTACGAAACCATTGGTGATCAATCCCATCTCTTTTGGTCCGCGATGCCTCGTGAGGTGAGCCCGCTACTGCTGCAGGCCGACCGGTGTGAGTTAAGTATGCCTTGCTCTCGGCGGTCTCTGCCTGCTCGCAGCAGTCGGGGATAGGTTGCGGGTTCGACAGAGATGTTGCTGTACTTGTGTGTACGATCGGTGAGAGACAGAACGAGAGAGAGATCATTCGTCGGATTACACGGGTTACACGGGAAGCCGCGCGTCCATCAACCATGGGTGGATTCGTCGACCATGTGTGTATGTTTGAATGTGCCGGGGCGTTCATCGGATCATGCATGTTATGGTATGCTGCATGCGCATTCATGAACAATATGTGTGTGTTTTTGCATGTGCATTCGTCAACCATCGTGTGTGTATGCGCGTCCATCACTACCAGGTATGTTGTTGTATATTGCATGCGCATTTCATCAACCATGTGTGTATTTGCGCGGACATTCATCGACCGTGTGGTTTCTCCCCGCAAACCTACCGCTCTATTGTCCCAGGTAAGTTTCTGGAGATGGTGCGCCAGCAGCTGTCCCAGGACTTTAGCGAGATGCGGAGCGTCAGCTCGGAGAACCTCCTGTACATCAAGGAGGACCTCATCATCCCGCATGTGAGGAGGGGGTTGTTGAATGGGGACGAGGGGGGGGGGGTTCTCGATATCATGCATGGCCGTAGTCGTGTGATCATAGACCCTCGCATCCCTACAATGCCGGGACGGAGCACGTCGGGTTCTCACCGCCCAGGCAGACGTTGCTTGCATCAAGCGCGAAGCGCCGTGAGGTGTTGGGCGAGTCGCGTGAAGGGTGAGCTGCATCTTACCAAGAACCGCTTGTGAGGCGGACTTGCATATGGATGAATGACAGCTTCATTGAGTTGGTTTAATTCCCGATGTGGCCACTTCCAGAAACAGCAACGGGAGTACCATGTAGCTGCCTCGAGGGCGACTTACCATAAACACTACGTGATAACGATCGTTTCCCCTTTGTTTGTGCAGAGTGAAGGTTATCCACCCCGTACAGATGATCTAACTCGACCACCAGCTCTGACCGACCGCCAGATAAAAAAACGGTACCCTGGTTGTCTAGCTCAATTAGGGGGCGGCATGTTTTACAGTGTCGTTGCCAACCGACGCCAACCCAACCTACACATATTA
>JASSKH010000029.1:2253951-2330395 GCA_031763025.1 Macrocystis pyrifera
GTCAGTACCAGTGTCAGCAGCAGTGTCAGTACCAGTGTCAGCAGCAGTGTCAGTACCAGTGTCAGTACCAGTGTCAGCAGCAGTGTCAGTACCAGTCATACCTTGGTCGGACCGTCGGCGCGGACTCTGACGTTGACGTAGACCTTAGCTTGGAGGCGGGACATGATCGCATCACCCCCTCTAACCTGCTCTCGCCCCGAGGTTTCAACGGTTGGTCAGTTGGTTGGATACTTGGTTAGTTGGTTGGGTAATTGCTCCATCGCTTGCATAGTTGATTGGAACGATAGGTAGCTGGTTGGAAAGTTTGGAAGCTTGGTTGGATAGTTCGTTAGTTGGTTGCATAGTTGATTGGACACTTGGTTGAAAGTTTATTTAGTTGGTTGGATAGTTGCTTAGTTGATTGGTTAATAGGTTGGTCGGTTGGATAATTTTTGCTTGTTTGGATAGTTGGTTGAAAGTTGAGTTCGTTGGTTGATCAGTTGGCTAGCTGATTGGATAATTGAATAAATAGTTGGTTGGTTGAAGGTTAGTCGTTTGCATAGTTGGTTGGTTGTATATTCGCTGGTTGGTTGATGTTATTGGTTGGTCGATTGGTTGATGACCGATGATGGAGGCTGCTGGCTAGTTGGGTGGCTGGTTTCATTGGTGGTTCCTCCCTTTGTTATTTCGGTGACGGCTAGGTTGCTGGTTGGTTGGTTGAATTTTGATTGGCTGGTCCTTTCGTTGATGATTGAGTGGTCGGGTAGTTTACTGTTTTTTTTTATTGATTGGCTTGATCGTTGGCTGATTCACGATGGGCGGTTGGTTGATTCATTGAAAAAGCCTGCTTGGCTAGTTTATTGACTGGTGGGTCGTTGACCGCGTTAATTGAATGGTTGAATGATCGATTTTTGAGCGAGCAGAGTGGATCGGCCTAGTTGGTCGATTGGTTGATCGGTTGGCCGGCTGGTCGGTCACCTGGCGGACACGTCGATTGATAGAAGAATCTAGTCATCCTTTCGAATTGGGCTGATCACCCGTATATGATTGATTGCTCGATGGTTACAAACTTGTTAAAAAAAGCACAAAACTTGAGCTGTGAGATCGAGGATTCCGTCGAAAATCATATTTGCACGCTGCGTGTACTACTTCGACCGCGCGTACTATCACTACGGGTTTTCTATGGCCTCCATGGAGGCATGTATACTGGCATTCCTCATTGTTGAGAGGAGCGAAACCTGACAGCTGTGGAACTCAGAGGTGTGGGTGCGCCCTTGTATTGAAGTCTGAAAAAAATCAGCTGCCATACTCGTACGAAACAAGAATGATTTTTTTAGAAAAAGCTCATTTTCGCAAGCTTGGTGTGGTGCTCACGCACTACTCAGGGGCTGCACACGTAAATTATCGGATTTATCTATTAATAGCACTCCCGCTGCATGGGTCACAGGATAATTTCCATGACCGTCAGCATCAGCTCAACAAAATCGGACTCGGTCAGCCGACCGGTCCACCCACGAAACACGGTCGACCGCCTGGGCCAAAAAAAAAAAACTGCCGATATGACCGTTAATACGTCGTGCAGGATCGGTGTGCTACAGGTCTAACCCGCCGGAAAAAAACAAAACAAAACATGCGCTACACAATGCTCGCCGTGCAGACTATACGTTCCCCAGCCGGCAATGAGCAACAAACATAACGTACAGAACTGTACAGTACTCTGTCCCCCAAACCGGGACTGCAGCGCGTACTAAAAAGGGGCCATAGTAAATAGGACCTACGGTACACACAAAAAAACATTTATATTTCCCTATTGTTACCAACAATATTCGGTCCTGCTTACTATGGTCCCAAGTACTAAAAGGGGCCATGAGGCTGCACACACCAGTATCGGGGGGGGGGGGGGGGGGGGGGGGGGGGGGGGGAAGTTTTTGAAACTAGACTGACGCATCTTTTTCTGCGCAGTGCGGTCAGTTTACCGTAGCTACCTCTTGGGAGCTTCACAGAAACGAAAAAAAACTGACGTTAAAAAGTGACGGGTACATCAACCATTGTGGCCACTACGTGATTGTTGGGGGGGGGGGGGGGGGGGGGGGGGGGGGGGGGGGGGGGGGGGGGGGGTGATACCAAATGGTGTCCGAGCTACGGTGCCTGATGCAAGGGGCTCGAGCGGCGCAGGCTGGGCGCTCACGCTTACTCGTAGCCCCTCCATAGTGCCAGTATTTACATGCGCCATGCCATGCCATGCCATGCCAAGCGATAAACACCGGCATTATTTATAGCTAGCACCGGCATGCATTAATTCTTCCGCACGGCTGCTGCCAGACTCTGGTTAACTAATAAATAATCCCATCTCTGTCCAGCAGCGATTTCACCGGCACTGTTTATAGCTAGCACCGGTATGCATTAATTCTTCCGCACGCTGCTGCCAAGACTCCTGAAAAAAAAAATATCCCATCAGTGCCAAGCGATTCCACCAGGCTTTATTTATACCGGACATCGGCATTATAGAGGGAATCCCTACCGTGTGTGCTCATGTGCTGACGAGTTAAACCGGCAAAATATCGGCAATATATCGGGTGAATGGCAGATACGGCGTTACAACACCGGCATCATTGAACCGTCAATATGTCCGGCACCGGCATGAATAAAAAAAACGGCTATAGGTCGGTCACCGGAATTAATAAAAACCGGCTATATAGAGGGACCCCCTACCGCATGTGCTGCTCTATTATTAGTAACGAGTCAAACCAGCACTATATTAGCATTATGTCGGGTGAATGGCAGACACGGCATTACAGCGCCAGCACTCTATCAGGTACCGGCACCGGCATTATAGAGGGACCCCCCTTTCTAAGGGGGGGGGGGGGGGGGGGGGGGGGGGTGACAAAAAACAATGGTTGATAACTGCTTTGGCATGAACCATGGTGCTCGAGCGGCCCAGCATCAATCAACCATGGTGTGCCAGTTTTTGAACCACCTCCCAATCACGCAGTGGGCCCTTGCTGTTATTGTCCCCTTTTTTTTTTCCGGATAAAGCGGGGGTCGGTGACCTGTCCTGTCCCATATGAGGATTCGTTATAATAGTTTCAACTCTTACCTAGAACTTTCTCCTCTAGCCTTGGCTTCTTCTTCTGCCGCGCCCACCGCCGCCGCCGCCGCCGCCGCCGCCTCCTCCTCCCCACCGGACACAGCGACTGCGTTTCGCCCCGGTCGTTTGAGAGCCTCGACACAGTCGGAGTCGACGGCGTCTCTCATTGCCTCTATCCAGCGCAGAGCCGCCTGGTTTTTGCAAGCGGAAGGACCGGGAAGAAGGCAATACCGATTTGTTTTTTTAAACGATGACACCCAACAATTGATACGACCAAACCAATAACACGACCACATTAAAAATACACCGCGTCTCTCGTTTATTTTAAAAGGAGGCGGGGGGGCGGGCGGGCGGGGGGGGGGGGTACGTACAAGGTAAACGCGAAAAAATGTTATCAACATAAGACAGCCGTGATGAGGTAGGGCGACGATGGCAAACAGCATCGACCACCACAAACAACAAAAAATAACACCTGCAACAACAGCAACAGCAACAGCAGCAACAGAACGACCACAATGGAAAAAATGGAAACAACGGCGTCCGCCACAATACTCCATCAGTCACGCAACCAATCAACCCACCCATTCACCAACCAACCAACCAACCGAACCAAGCCAATCGAAGCCCCTTGCTCATAGTACTGGAGTCACACCGGACCTTGTGCGTCGCTTCCGACGGAGATAAAAAATACTCGTACAAGCTCAAATCCATCAGTGAACACATCAACAATGCAATCAACCGACCGACTGTCCCATCAACCAGTCCATCAATCGATCTACCATCCAGGCCGACCAATGGACCAACCAACCAACTCACCAACCAACAGTGGACCAATCGATCAACCATCTAGATCGACCGATCGATATACCAACCAACCAACCAACCAGTCAACCAATCGATCAAACATCCAGGCCGAACAATCGATCAACTAACCAACCAACCAGTCGACCAATCGATCAACCATCCATGTCGAACAATCGATCAACCATGCAGGTCGAACAATCGATCAACCATCCAGGTCGAACAATCGATCAACCAACCAACCAATCAAAAACCAACCAAAGTGGGGCTCGCCGGAGCTTACAGTCGCCTAGCGACCAGTTACTCGACCAACCAACGAACCAACAAACCCAACCACCAAACCATACAATAAGCCAACCAAAAAACATCCTAAGGGCTTCCTCTCGCGCCCGAGTCGAACCACACCCGAGCTTTGTTCGCGTTTGGATCATCAAGCAATCAATCCATCAATCTAACAACCCAAACCAACCACGGGACCGACCAAAAACCCAAACCACCCAACCATAAACCAACAACCAACCCAACCATCTAACTACCGGGCATTGAGCCGACTATCCGCCCAACTAACAAATTAAAATATGGAAAAAATACACCAAACCGATCACCCAACCAACCAAAACCAGCTAGAAAATCCGAACCATCCAACCACCCAACCATCGGGCCCACCACCCGACCAACCAATCAACCCAAATCGAACAAACCGAACAAAAACCAACCAGATCAAACAAAACAAAAATCCCAGTCAACCAAACAAACCAAACGAACCAAAACAAAACCGACCAGGTCACACAAACAAAAACTCCCAGTCATACTATCAAAACAAACCGAAGAAACCAAACCAACCTAACCAAACCAAACCAACCAGATCACAACAACAACAAAAAGCCCAGTCGAACCAGCCAGCCACCAATACCAACCAAACCCCTTTTCCCCATCACCTTAGTGGTGTCACACCGGAGCTTGTGCTTCGCCCCCGAAGCAGACACCACCCGCACAACTCCGGTGCCTTCGGGGTCCAAGTCTACGTCCCTCCCAGGGTGTCGCAGAAGATACCTTCCGCAGGAACGGTAACGGGCGAAAGTGGGCACGGCGGGGGTAGGGGGGGGATCCTCATGACCAAGCATAGCTCTTGTGGTTCGATCACAGGCTAGGGCCGGGGGGAGGCGTACTCGAGATCATACACGGCCGTAGTCGTAAGACATAGCGGGTGGGCGGGTGGGTAGGCGGAAGGGGGGGGGGGCGGGTGTGGGGGGGGGGGGGGGGGGGTACTCATTTTTTGCTTGCCTTAGTCGTTTGACCGTTGACCACGCATCGCGTTCCTTTCGAGACGGAGCACCGTATAGCGGGGGAGAGTGGGGGGTACTCATTATCATGCATGGCCGTAGTCGTATGACCATAGACCCTCGCATCCCTACAATGCCGGGACGGAGCGCGTCGGGTTTTCACCGACCAGGCAGACATTGCTTGCACCAAGCGCGAAGCGAAACGTGACGTGTTCGTTCGGCAAGTCGCATGAAGGGCTATTCATTTGTTGCTTGCCTTAGTCATTTGACCATTGACCACGCACCCCTTCGAGACGGAGCACCATATAGCGGGGGGGGGGGGGGGGGGGGGGGGGGCTCATTTGTTGCTTGCCTTAGTCATTTGATCATTAACCACGCTCTCCTTTCGAGATAGAGACAGACCTCCAACCAAAGGGGGGCGGGGGCGGGGCGTACCCGTTAGTTGCCTGCCCTACAGCAGGTCATTTGCCTGCCTGCCTGACCAAACATATATCACTTTCGAGACGGAGTTGCCCCCTCCTTACACCGTCCTCCGACATCTGGGGCGCTCGTTACCCCCCCCCCCCCCCCCCCGACACACATATATGTGGGTTGGGTTGGCGTCGGTTGGCAACGACACTGTAAAACATGCCGCTCACTACGTGAGCTAGGCATCCAAGGTACCGTTTTTTTGTTTTTGTTTTTTGTTTTTTTTTTGGCGGTCGCCCACAGCTGGTCGTCTAGTTAGATCATTTGTGCGAAGTAAAGAACCTTTACTTTGCACAAGGGAATTGATCGTATCACGTAGTGTTCAAGGTAAGGCACCCAAGAGGCAGTTACATAGTACTCCCATTGCTGTCTCTGGAAGTGGCCACACCGGAAATTGAACTAACTCATTGAAGCTGCCATCCATATGCAAGTCCGCCTCACAAGCGGTTGCAGCTCACCCTTCATGCGACTCGCCGGACACCTCACGGCGCTTCGCGCTTGGTGCGAGCAATGTCTGCCTGGTCGGTGAAAACCCGACATGCTCCGTCCCCGCATTGTAGGGATGCGAGGGTCTATGGTCATACGACTACGGCCATGCATGACATCGAGTACATCTCTCCTATCGAGTACCCCCCCCCCCCCCCCCCCCCCCCCCCCCCCCCCCCCCCCCCCCCCCCCCCCCCCCCCCCCCCCCCCCCCCCCCCCCCCCCCCCCCCCCCGCCCACATTTTGCATAAAACGTTATTGCCTATCCTACCCCCTTCCTGTTTCAGCCCCTTTTAGCCCGTATTGCTGTCCCGTTTCGGGGGGACAAACTACCTTGAATTTGAGTGCCTTGTCAAGCGGATCACAGTTTTTGCCCTAAATAGTTTTTTTTTTGTTTTTAATCGTCCGGCGGATTGGTAAAAATAAAATTAGGTTGGCACAGGGGTGGGGGGGGGTAACGACAGGTGTAGGGTAGGGGACAAGGTTGGGGCGGAGGTGGAGGCGAAGCCGAGGATACCGTACAGGCATTAATGTCAAGATCAATTGGTTCCTCTACGTATTTACGGCCAAGAATGGTGACACTCGAGATGACAACAAAACGCCTGAGAAAATTTTCCGAGCCGGTTTTCTCCACAGCAAGGGAGCGGGGGGGGGGGGGATATTGGCGCCGACGGCAGGAGTAGGCATAAAAAAACAAAACGAAGCAAAAATGCAATAAATTCACACTAACTGACCCTGTAACAAAAAATTAACACCGGTCGTGCTTATACACACCGGGAACAACATAGCACAATGTTAATAATGAATTGAATCACGCATCAACAAAACAACACATGATACCTGCTATTACCGTACTCGTACTGTAGTCTTTTTCCTACGTACGTACGTTTTTTTTTTTTTTTTTCAAACTTGGCGCACCTCTTGATCGACGGCTCTATCGACGAATTCCGCCCGATGCCAGAGCTCCTCCTCCTCCGGCCAACCGCATCACGCCTGCCGCCCCCGCCTCCGCCTGCACCCCCACCCCCCCCTTCCCCCTCTCCCGACTCCCCACTTTCTTCCCGCACCAAGCGCCTCCGCCGCGAGCCAGACGCCTGTGGAACTCCCGCCTGATCCCCCTTTCGGTCTGTCCTTTGGCTCCGGGAGCGGGGTTTACGAGGCGGTGTTCGAGCCGCTGATGGCGCCGGGGTGGGTGGGAATGGTGGGGGCGGAAGGACCCCGTGCTCGGGAAGCGTAGTGCTCGATTGTTCCGCGACATCTTCTTGGTTGATGGTGTTGTTGTTGTTGTGAGTGTTGGAGTTGGAGTTGCTGATGCCACCGCTGCTGTTCACGCGCGCCGACAGCAGCGTCGTCCTCCCTCGGCGAGGCGTCGATGGCGCAGCAGTGGAAGACGGAGCGTGTCGGCGCGTTGCTGAAACGGAAGGCATTTTTGTAGCGGGGGGGGGGGGGGGGGGGGGCGGGGGGGGGGGGGGTATCATGCATGGCCGTAGTCGTATGACCATAGACCCTCGCATCCCTACAATGCCGCAAAGGAGCGCGTCGGGTTTTCACCGACCAGGCAGACATTGTTCATGTTGCTTGCCATAGTCATCTGGCCATTGACCACGCACCCCTCTCGAGACGGAGCACCGTTCCTACTCCTAATACAGACACCTCCAACAATTGGGCGCTCATCACGTTGATTCCACATATTACACAGAAACTTTTCGCTAATCTTATCCCCCTCCTGTTTGGCCACCTGCGGCCACCATCTATCTCCGAGGGTAGCGATCGTTTTCTCGCCGGGGTTGGGGTTGAGGACACCTCCGGCGCAGCGCAGCTATTGTGGCGACCAAGCATGTGCGCGGAACAGGAGACTTTCGCCGGGAGCGCTTGGAGAAGAACTGTTCGATAGCCGCTCGATCGCGCAAAGCTGTGAACGCGGCATCTTGCACAGGACAGCCATGACGGTGACCACAGCCACAGCGGCCGCAACAACAACGACAGCAGCAACAACAACACCACCAGCAACAGCAGCAGCAGCAGCAGCAGCAGCAGCAACATCGCCAGCAACAACACCCACAAACGAATTACACAAAAAAACGAAGTAAAAAAAAAATGAAACGCTGAGGTCGCGGCTGCCACAGCAATATATATATATATATATATAAAAAAAACATGCAGGAAGAAAAAAACACCTGAAACACCTGACGTTAACAACCAAAAAAAAAAAAAAACCATTCGAAAATGTCACAACGCAAAATTCACCATTTTTCACGACGTCAAAAAACAAAGGAACTGTTGAGACGGAAAAAAAAAACATCGTCTACGTATAAAAAACAAGCAGAGTGTTAAAAAAAAAAAAAAAAAAAAGCGAAACCGTCCCAGAACAATAGTAATAGTGACCAGGTTACGACCAACTTACGAGAGCGGGTCAGCAGACCCAAGTCGACCAGCTGCTTGCAAGCCCACTCGGCCTCAGACAGCACCGCCTTCCAGGACACACAACCGATAAAAAAAAGCACGTGAACAAATTGACGTCGACATGTTCGGGTTAACCTTCGGGGTTTCCACGAGCATGAGGCACTGTTGTCGTTTGGAGTGAATTATTAAAATCCTAAATGCAGGTGAGGGCCGTTGTGGTGTACATACGAATATCAAACATTTTCATCGCACTGCCGTCCCGATCGGTACTGTTTTATAAATATACCGGGTGTATACACGCGTGGTGCGTTTTGATATGTTTACGTACGAGTAACAGGAAGCAGCATCATACATACGTGTACTGCTGTATCGAGATTCCGAAGTATCGAACGATCGAAGCAGCAGAATATCGAAACAACGAGCTCTTACATATCAAAGTATCAAGACACAAACATGACGTATACCGAAACAGCAACATCTTATGCGTAAGCATGTCGAATAAATCCGACACAGATTTCGAACCACAGCATGCATCGCAACATCGAATCATATCGAATATCTTACATAAGGACACAGTATTTCGCCAACGAAACATATCGACAGACATCCAAATATGGACACACATCGGAACCCAAATATCTTCTACCTATCGACTATCGGCATATTAGTATATATGGGGTAAACATGGATGTATGTGGCAAGATCCGATACATGTGGAAACAAAACATCGATACATATCAAAATATCACTAAATATATATAATATCGATGTGTATATCAAAGCATCGAAATGAAATCGAGATCGAACACATCGAAACATCAGTATAATAGATATATCGGAACGTCGGTAAGTACATGTGGAAACAAAAAACATCGATACATATCAAAACATCACTAGATATATTATATCGATGTATATATCAGAGCATCGAAATGAAATCGAGATCGAACACATCGATACATATCGAATCATCAGTATAATAGATATATCGGAACGTCGATATGTATTGAGATGCCCTCACTTCGCCCTCGCCATGGTCACGCCCTGCAGCGGCGCCAGGAGCTTGGCCTTTTTCGTACACCTTGAGGTCTTCCAGAACAGCACCCCACTCCGAGAGAGTCATCCCCTGCTGAAAAAAAAGGCAACCATGGATAAATTGGTTGGCTGGGTTGGTTGATTGGTTGGTCGATTGATTGGTTGGTTGGTTGGTTGGTTGGTCAACCGCTTGTCGAAGTTCTTTCAGTTGGTTGACCGATTGGTTGATCGATTGGTTATTCGATGGGGTTATCAGGCTGAGTGGCTGCTTCAATGAGAGTATGATGGGTTGATTGGATGGTCAGCCACACTCGCCATCATCTCGAAGTTGAAAAACAAACCAATAATAGCGGGTTGGGATTTTGTCAGAAATTAACCTTTTTATTTCCGCCGTTTTTTTTTGCATGATGTCAGTCAGTATACGCCCTCCTCCCGTCTGGGACCTTCCCCCAAAAGGTATACTCTTGGATTCACTGCTCAATATTTTCGGTCATCCGGATCGAGTGGTTGCCTGCCCAATGGAGCAATCGACTATAAATACCAGATACGAATTGGGCGGTGTACCGATTCACCACAAAATAGATAACCAGGTACCTGGTTTAGACTGTATGAAGAAACACTACAGTTGTGTATCTGGAACGTGAGGAGCCGAGCTGGGCACTACCAGCAACCGCACGCAATCAGCTGGTGAGCAGAGGCGGAGGAACAACAGAACAGCAGGCGCAGGCCGCACGAGTAGCAGAAGCAGCAACAGCAGCAACAACAACAAAACACAAGAGCAGCAGCAGCAGCAGCAGCAGCAGCAGCAGCAGCAGCAGCAGCAGCAGCAGCATCAACAACAAGCTCCACCGCCACCAACGAAAGCCACAGCAACAAAATCTCCAACACAACTACGACCACACCCGTCCAAACCACCATCAACACACACCCGCCGCGCCCCACCTGGTGCACGAGGATCGAAGATAGCCGGCGCCCGGGGGGAATGCTGGGACCATCCCCGCTACCCATAACGCCTGCCTGCAGCACCTCAGCGCTGGGCTTTCGGTCTAACGCCAAATGAAAACAAATCCAAGTTGGGGAGGCGGTTCACGAAGCAGCAGTAGGCGATCAGTAGCAACAGCAGTATTAACAGTAGAAGCAGCAGTAGCAGCGGTAGCGATCAGTAGGGACAGCAGCAGCAGTAGAGGTAGAAGCAGCAGCAGTAGCAGTAGCAATCAGCTATGATGGCAGTAGCCGCAGCAGTGGCCGTGCTCATTCAGCTACAACAGAGGCAACATCACCAGACAGCAGCGGTACATCCTGGTGCATTCTAACCTTTTCGTCCGAGGGTCCTTGTATGATGCTCTTAACGTCACGCCCAACGGCCACCAAGAAACGAGGACGAAGCACGCATACAGGAAAAAAAAAAAGCAGCACGAAAAAAAAAAAAAAAAAGAGAGAAAAAAAAAAAAAAGTGGAACCCCCCAACCGCCAAACGCACCCCAAAACCCCGAAACCCTTCGCCTTATAACCAGAAACAAATCCAAAAAAACGAAAAAAAAAAAAAACTAAACAACCCAAACAAAAAAGCATAAAACACCTCGATAAAAAAAACGAAAAAAAAAAAAAAAAAGACAAAAATAGAGCAACAAGCGACGAAAAGAGACGATGTATTAAATAAAAAAAAACGGGAGAGTCGTCGATTTCTTGTTCCGTTTCCTTGTTTCACTTGTCAATAAAATCCTCCATCCCCCCCCCTCCCCCCCCCCCCCCCCCCCCCCCCCCCCCCTCTGCCACCCCCGCTTTGTTCTTCTCACATCCGAGATGATTCCCGGAGGATCCCGTCCCGAACGTTTTCATTTCCAACATCGATACGGAGGATGTCGTCCCCCCGCGCGCCCTCGCCCCCACCCCCACCCCCACCCCAGGCCCCGCTCCCCCAGCTGCTGCCGCCGCCGCCGCCGCTCCCGCCCCCGTCCCGCCTCCATCCTCGCGATGAGCAGACTGGGACAACCTCCGGCGCGCTGAGCTATCGATGCCCCACGAAGCTTGAGGTAGGTCGCTTGTTGCGCTCATGTGCTTCCATGCCATCCCGGCTAGCGCCAGCGCCTGCCAAGTCATGGTGGGGGGCGGTTGGGGGGAGTGGGGGGTGGTGGTGGTGGTGATGATGGGGAGGCGGGGGGGGGGGGGGGGGGGGGGGACCTCTCAGCTGTAGGTAACCCCGCGGGTCCTTCCTTCCTCCATTGACGCGTCCTTACGCCACAGCCCCGCCAATGTCAAACAATACAAGAGGCGGTTAGGGTTGGCTAAACCCCCCTAAACATAACAACGAAAAAAAAAAAAGACCTCCCGGTGACATCGTTCTAATTTCTTGACTTTTTTTGCTTTCTCAAAAAAAAAAAAAACTCACACCTCGGTGAAGGTCGTCGATTTCCCGCAGCTCATGGCCTACATACATCTTTCAGGGCCGACACATCCCCGACGTTGCATGATCTATCTATCTAGCGTACGTCTCCGGGCGGGACTCGTACGATCCGCACGCCCTAGGACAGATTTCGTTAGTTGGATCTGTACCGAACAGATCATGCACATCTTCCCGTGACGGGAGGCTGGGGCCCGGATGATCTACGCGTAGATAGATAGACAGTTAGATAGATAGATCGTCATCTGTTCAACTCTACGAGCGGATTTGATTTGATTTTTTCCCCCGACAGACACATCGGTTATTACCGTTTTCGCCACAATTTACTACGGGGGACCATAGTAAACAGGACCAAATATTGTTATTAAAAATAGGTAGATACATAGGTTTTTATCTATACCATAGGTCCTATTAACTATGGACCCCCGTAATAGTGTTTTGTCTCTTTTGTTCGTGAGGAATCGGCCCCCTACCTAGAAGCAGAATGAGCAGCGCTCTCCGATACAACAACAGACATAGGGGGGAGGGGGGGGGGGCAAAGTGGGTCGGGAGATTGTGGCGGGCATGCGGTATGACGGGGGTACAAAAGCATTGGAACTCCCTCAGCCCCCACGGAAGGAAGCGGGGTGAAACCCAAGCCCAAACACTCTGAAACCCTAACCTGAGCAGGGGAAGCATATACAAGACAAAAACACGACACGAGGATAAGGAAACGAGATGCTAAAGGAAGGAAGGGGGGAGGTGCTAAAGGAGGGAAGGAGGGAGAGAGGGAGGGAGGGAGGGATGGAGCCCCAGAAAAAAAACGCTCCAACCACTCACCTCATCCGCCCGCATGGCTCCCGGGTGCCCTTCCATCCCTCCTCCCCCCCTCCCTCCCGCCTCCGTTACCCTCGCTGTAGTCAACGCCAGCCCTCCCGGTGACGTCCCTCTGCCCCCTCCCGACACCGCCGCTGGTATCGCTGCCGCGCCTTGCCGGTCTTAGCGGGAGCAGCAGCAGCAGCAGCAGATCCCGGGAAAGTAGGCCTCGCCACAGGAATTCCACTGGCGGCGGCGGAGGCGGTAGTGGCGGCTGCAGAAGCAGCGGCGGCGGCGGCAGCAGCAGCGACAGCCACCTCGGCGGCCGTAGCGCTACCCGCGGCCCTGTCATCGACGCCGCTGGAAACGAACTCCGGACCCACCAGCAAGCCCACAGCATCGTCCATCATGTTTCCCATCTGAAAAATGAAACAAAAACAAAAAAAGAGTGAAAAAACAAAATGAGCACGTACTGCTGTAAAAACAAAAAACAAAAACAAAAACACGAAACGTGCCATCGTCCGATGCTTCCAACCACGGTATTTATTTTCGGCTGATCATTTGGTTTGCGAGTTATATACGGGATGGTGAAAAACACAAGCCCGTAGTACCGTTTCCTTACGCAGTGCGGAGAGCACGGCAAATAGGGTGTCGCTTTTTTTTTTTTTTTTTGTTTGTTCGTGCACTGAGAAAAAAGCGAAAAAATAACGCGCCCATCATCCAATCCATCACCCCAATAACCCGTCCGTCCCCCATCACCCATCATGCATCCACCCCCATCATTCGTCGGTCGCGACTAGACCCAACAGCGTGCCCGTCGTATGCCACGAGCGTCCCGTGACCTTTCCCACCTGAGGAAGCCAACAAAATGAAGCACAACAATATTTACACGGCAACAAAAAAAATCGAGTGTTTGCGCACGCGTATGTACGGCGATGACGGAAACATATTGCCGCTACCCGCGTCGAGAGGCGCACTGATCTCCATAACCCTCCGAATCCATTCAAAAGTTGTCACCCACACCGTACGAAACTATCACACCAGGGTGATAAGATAACACACAACCCTCTGACCTCGGACGAATTTCAAAGCCGGGTCTCTCGACAGCACGTACTGAGAGCGATGCGACTGTATACTATACGCAACCTTCTCGACAAAATCATTCGAACAAAGCCACCATTGAGGTTCGTTGTGTGTGTGCCCCCCCCATGCTTCGATCGAAACCGGGCCTGAAATTGGCCCAGGGGGTGTGTTATGTTATCGCCCAGTGTGATAGCTTTATGCGGTACGCAAGTCCGCCTCATAATCGGTGAGTAGTAGGATGCCGCTTACCCTCCATGCGGCTCGCGGAAACACCTCACGGCGCCTCGCGCTTGACGCTTCGCGCTTGATGTACGCATTGTCTGCCGGGTGGGTAAAAGCCGGGTGGGTAAAAACCCGACTTACTCCGCCCCGGCATTTCGTAGGGATAAGAGGGGTCTAGCGTCACACGACTACGGCCATGCAGGATATCGAGAACACTCCCCCCTCCCCTTAACCCCGCAGGCCATTCAGAGCAGACACAACCCTGATCTGCATGATAAAGCTCATGTTGCCGGTATGGAAGCCGTCTAAATCTGCACGATCAATTATCAATAGCATAAACAGGTCTCCTGGGTTAGGGGAGTACAATACAGACCCTGCGCGGATCTGTACAATACGGATCCTGCACAGCGCATCGTACTGGCAGGTTAGGATCTAGATGATCTATCTGTAGATAGATCCATCTGTTAGATGATGTATTTGTAGATGATCTATCTGTAGATGATATATCTGTAGAGGATATATCTGTAGATGATCTATCTGTAGATGATCTATCTGTAGACCATCTATGTGTAGATGATCTATCTGTAGATGATCTATCTGTAGATGGTCTATCTGTAGATGATATATCCGTACATGATATTTTCGGATCCATCTGTTAGATGATATATCTGTTAGATGATCTATCTGTAGATGGTCTATCTGTAGATGATCTGTGTTGTAGACGATCTAGATGTGGACGTTTTGCTTGTAGATGATCTATCTGTCCGGGGATGCCTCCGCCTCCATACCTTGTCCAAAATGTCTCCCTTTTCTCGGCCGGCTGCGTTCTGACCGATTCGAGCGCGCTGAGTCCCCGCCCCCTCCCCCCCGCCCCTCCCGTCCCGTCGACAGAAAGGGTTCCGTTCAGACCGCGTCTCCTAGTGGCGCCAAGGTAAATAGCACCTTTCAATTTGACGCAGGTGCGGTCCTAGTGGGGGGTGGGGGGGTGGGGGGGTTGCACAGGGAAGGAGGGACGGAGGGACGGAGGGAGGGAGGGAGGGAGGGAGGGAGGGGAGTAACATGATCAACCATACAACACGTGCACGACTTTGCGCTATTCATGAACTGTTTTCCCTTCACTCGACACTTTTTTTTCGACTACCGGAATACCTGGCACCCGTGCCACTACACCGGTCTCCAATCACTAAAAAAAAACCTTGGTAGCTTTTAAGCCGCTCAAGTGCACATTTCCAACCCTTCAAAACTATTCTGGGTGGGCATACGTAGTAAGAATCAACACTATCAGAACCCAGAATGGACCCAAAAACCATGTATCCCCTATGATTACGCAACCACAATTGGTTCTGACCACTATTAATACTGTAAATATGATGTGTTTCCCCAAAATGGCCGCCAACATTTATCCACCTGAACCCGAATCCAACCATCCCTTGTTCAACCATTCTGGAACGTCATTGTTCTTTACGCATTCGCTCCGAAAGTATCAAAAACTACTGTACCCTCTCTTCCCCCTTCCGACTTAGGGTGGGTCGTGCCCAAGCTCACCTGGGAGCGGAAAAAAAGAACACGCGCGCTTTCGCGACCATTAACAACGAATCGCTCTTTTTCAATCACTCCAAACGAAACCGAAGTTTTCGTGTTTATATCCTAAATCCAACGGATCGATGTACTTTGACGTTTCCAGACAAATTTACACGTACGAAGTTTTTGTTTTTAATATTTTGCCCCCAAACCCAAACGATTGGATTTTTTTTTTGCCACCCAATCCAAACGAAACTACATTTTCACGTTTCGCCAGACTCTTAAAATGAACACCCCTTTTTCCACCATTCTGAACGAAATTTGTCTTTTCGTACATGGTTAGCCTCAACCTTAACGAACCGCTTTTTTTCAACCATTGTAAAACGAAACCGTTCACACGTCCGGCACATTCGTGATCTCTCGAAGGATCATCTAGATCTTCTAGGTCATTTAGATCCCACCGCAGCCCCTGTGACATATTGCGCGATAACAGCTGCCGGACAGTGATCAACACAACAGTTAGGTTATCTCTTTTACCAGCTCTGCGGAGCTCGCAGCTCATGCTGCATCAGTCAACCAACATCGATTCAGTGCTTGCCTCTGCCGCGTGCAAGGATAGGTAAGATCACGCATATGTCATAATCATACCCCCCCCCGCCCCTAATATATATATTATATGGGTGGGGTTGGCGTCGGTTGGCAGCGACACTGTAAAACATGCCGCTCACTACGTGAGCTAGACATCCAGGGTAACGTTTTTTGTTTGTTTGTTTTTTTGGCGGTCGCCCACAGCTGGTCGTCGAGTTGGATCATTTGTGCGCAGTAACGAACCTTTACTTTGCACAACGGAATTGATCGTATCACGTAGTGTTCAAGGTACGGCACCCAGGAGGCAGTTACATAGTACTCCCATTGCTGTCTCTGGAAGTGGCTACACCGGAAATTAAACTAACTCATTGATGCTGTCATCCATATGCAAGTCCGCCTCGCAAGCGGTTCTTAGTAGGATGCAGCTCACCCTTCATGCGACTCGCCGGACACCTCACGGCGCTTCGCGCTTGGTGCAAGCAATCTCTGCCTCGTCGGTGAAAACCCGGCATGCTCCGTCCCGGCATTGTAGGGATGCGAGGGTCTATGGTCATACGACTACGGCCATGCATGAGATCGAGTACCTTTCTCCTATCGAGTACACCCCCCCCCCCCCCCTCCCCCGGAAAAAAAAAAAGGGAAAAAGTAACGGTGCTTCGTCTAGGAAGTGATGCCTGGTCAGTGGTCAAATTACAAAGGCGGGCAACAAATGAGTACGCCCTCCCTCCCCCCTATAGAGCATGCAGATCCCATAGATCATGGACATATCTGTTCAAAATGATCTACTCTTAAGCAAAAAAAAAAAAAGAGGTATTATATTTCAGGCGTGTGAAACCGTTACGCAAAACTTTCACCCCCAAACCCCGACGACGAACCACTCGCTCCTTTTCAACCATTTTCATACCCAACGGACTACTCAAGGGAGGGAAAAACGACCCAAACTCCTTCCCAGCGTCGAAACGACAAACCAGCCAGTGCGTTGGGATTTCCGAACGAAACGACGAGATTGCGACTTTTTTTTTTTTCTTTCTTATCTGGTCGTTGCGTCTTACTTGATTTTAGTTTTGGTTTTTCAGCATACCCCCTCCCCGATATCTGGGTGTGGCAGTTTTGTTTTACTCGTGGACTCCTGGAAAGCCCTCCTTTTCAACCATCGTTTTCAACCATCGTTTCCAACCATCTTAAAACGAAACAGTTCGGTACACAGAAGTTTTCCCCCCCTCGCACGGCTACGGCTACGTATGTATGACATGGGCGCGTCGATGTCATTGTTGGGTCTCCCAATGAATTCCGTGCTCATAGGACGGGCGGGCTCCAACACCTCCGGAGTGGGATATAAGTATTAATAGTACCTCAGGAGGACGAAAAAAAAAAAAAAAAAAACGGAAGAATAATACGCACGACAGCTGAGACAAAATGGTGAACACCCCAAGAGTGAGTGCCTTGTGTCACCTGGAAGAGGAAGAGAACGGGGCCCTTAAGAACCCCCCAGCGCCGTTTCCACGAGTCCGACAGTGCTCCAGTCTGGCGCTGTAAAATCTCGCCTGTGTCAAAAGCGGCGGCAGCAGCAGCAGCAGCAGCAGCAGCAGCAGCAGCAGCAGCAGCAGCAGCAGCAGCAGCAGTGTGAATACTCAAATCGGTAGGGCGGTGTGTCGGAGAGAAAGTGCCACGTAACTTTAGAATCGGTTCCGGGAGGGGAAAGAAACAAAAGCAAAAAAAAAAAACGATTCGTCGACAATGATAAACGAAATTTGGCCTGCTTGAGTTTCGAAACAATACCCAATAACCCCCCCCCCCCCCAGCTGTCCCATAGAATGGGAACAATGATGGAGAAGGAAGACAAAGTAAGCGAAGGGCAAGCTGGGTTCAGGCCGAACCGTAGCTGCGTAGACCATGTGTACACTGCACCTCAGATAGGTAGGGAAAGGCGCGGAGCTAGGGCTAACGACGCACTGTTTCTTTCTACATGTACAGAAGGCCCACGACAACGGCTCGGCATGATAGTGACCAGCCCCCCCCCCTCCAGCCCCCCCCTCTCATCCCCCAGCTGGCAAGGATGCTAAGATATATACTTGGCAGCCGGTAAAAGACGTTTCGACTACGAGCTGGGCCAGCCGAGATGCTGATTACGTGGTTGATCGGCGATGCCCCGCTCAATATGACATATTTGGATGCGATTTTTTGACACCGTGTTCATCATGCACCAACCAACGAACAGACGGCTCGCCTTTTTTGTTTTTTTTTTCATTTGTTCGAGCGATATGGCCGATACAACGTTCCCAAAAAATACAAAAAAAAACGGCCATAACTTGTCTGGAGAAACGCAAAAAAAAAAAACAATAAAAAAAGACGATTTTTCCGTTAGTTTGCACATGCGGTTCAAATAGGAGGTTTAATTTTTGGATCGAAACTCGCAAAATTGTGCGGGGCATCGCAGAAAAACCCACATTTCTCGTAATTACTTGTTTTATGTATGGAAATCGTGTTGTGGCGATATCTCTTGATGGGTAGCGAAATGGGCAACGAAAGCAATACCGATCTTCTCCTAGGGTCTTCAGCTACGCCCTCCAGCAATTTTCGCCTAGATCGGGAACGACGATTTTGTGGCGAATTTGGTGTTGAAAAATGGGCGTTTTTGCGTGGAGATCGAGTCGAAATAAACAAATGTCTTAATTTAAAGATATATTTTTTACGTGCAGCGTAGTGTCAGGGTCAGTGCCTCAAAATTCCAAGTCTAAATTCGCAGTGGTTCACGAGATACGACCTCTGGATGCTTTATCCATTTTTCGGCCGGCCCAGCTCGTAACTCACAATTTTTTTTTCTTCCAAAAAAATACCGAAAATTATGACGTTGATTGACCCGAACGACGGGCCGTCGCCCTTGTGCGAAGCAAGAGACGCCTCAAGGTAGGAACAGACCCCCTTGGGGGGGGGGGGGGGGGGGGGGGGGGGGGGGGGGTTCGCTCGTGTGCCGTCCTTGCCGTTGACGGCTCTACCGGAGCAAGCAAGGGTGGTGGGGGGCGAACACCAATCCTCCAACACGAAAACAACAGCGCGAGGGTATCGCCACCAGCCGTACGATACAGGCCTACTCTCTCACCGCTGTGGAGGGGGTTGTCGAGAGGCGGAAGCGTCCGCGTGAGAGCGACGCGCTTGTGCTTCTCCAGCTCGTCTAGGCGGTACTCCCGCTCTTCCCACTTGCCGGCCTGGAGCGACGGCAACAACGGCAACCGACGACAACAGCAACAGCAACAGCAACAGCAACAGCAACAGCAACAGCAACAACAACAGCAGCAACATAAACCATCAAAACAGCGGAGACAGAAAGAAAAACATGAAACGTTACCAACCGACCCACACCTCGGAGTAAATCAGGGTCTGGACCCTCTACCAGTAGCTATTCGCCTGCGGCTGCGAGAGGTTGTGCGGGACAGGATCTGCGCAGAAGCGCGGAGCCGACAGGCGGGGCACAAGGGACACACGTGACCAACTGCCTCACACCTCAGACGGCCAGCGAGCAAAATAATCGGTTCGTAGCAGTCGGACAATCGGTGCGTAGCAGTCGGACAAGCGGTTCGTAGCAGTCCGATAATCGGCGCGTAGCAGTCGGGTAAGCGGTTCGTAGCAGTCCGATAATCGGTGCGTAGCAGTCGGATAATCGGTGCGTAGCATTCGGATAACCGGTGCGTAGCAGTCGGATAATCGGTGCGTAGCATTCGGATACTCGGTGCGCAGCAGTCGGATAATCGGTGCGTAGCAGTCGGATAATCGGCGCGTAGCATTCGGATAATCGGTCTGTAGCAGTCGGATTATCGGTGTGTAGCTTTCGGGTCATCGAAGTTTTACAGCGAACTGGGGAAAAATAAACTGGGAATGTGTCTTCAGTGTGTGTCTATCGCTAACGACCGCCGACGGGAGGAAGAAGGGCCGACTGACGCCTGGAGGGGAGCAACGGGAGAAGCAGGGGAAAGGGGTCGGCATCATCCGTTATGTCTTCGGCTCGTCGAAAACGCGCAGCTGTACGAGCGCGGCACAAAGAGGCGCACAAGCGAACGGCACGGCACCGCCTGCCGTCGTTGTTGTGCTGCTGATAGGCCTAGAGGCTCTAGGACTCATGGTGTTGTTTTTAAGTTCACACCTCGGACACAAAATGATCTACTACAATGGTTGTGCTGGAACACTCAAAATATTAGACACCCAAGATTTTTCGAGGATTGTTGCCCAGGATGTACTAATCATCCATACATAATATACCTCTATTAACAGTGCTGGCGACTTTGTTTGCAGATAGGGCTCAAAGCTCAAGAGGTTAAACACCAAGGGGTTCAAACCCTCTGCGCAGCCTTCTCGCGGACATCATCGTGAATCACCGCCACCGCGCGTGCTTCGTGATTCAGCGCTGCACCGAAAACACTTCCGTCGCCCAAAACGCTACCAGCCACAACGAAAACAAAAACAATAAAAACGCTAGCCATGCGTCACTCCAACCCTTGCCTGCTCGAACCCCACTCTCAAGACGCGGCTATCGCCCGCAGGCTGATCCCATGAAAACGGAGCAGCCTCCTGAGGGCCCAAAGAGTCCCATGGAAGCTCCCCCTTCCCTCCCCCGCCTCCTCCCGATTGCGCCGCATCCCCTCCTCCTCCTCCTCCTCCTCCCCTCCCATCCCCGCACCCCCCCCTACCACCGCCGCCGCCGCGGCTGACGCTGCTGCTACAGCCGCCACCGCCGCCGCTGCGGGGACTCTGGCGGCATCAGAAGAGGTCAGAGCTTGCCGGTAACGGATTCCGAGGGAGGTGAGGTTATCCACTCTGTACGGAGGCCATCGTAAGTCCTGCAGCACAGGGGATGTATAGGGGGTATTATGGGGGAGTGAGGAAGGGGAAGAGGGGGGGGGGGGGGTAGGGGGCGGGGTCAGTTGGGTAGACGCTGAGGTCGTTGGTTGATTGGCTGGTTGGATGGCTTGTCCTCGTGACGCTGATTCATGGCCCTGCTCTGCTAACCCCACACTCCCTCCCCACCAACCCCTTCTTCCGTCGCGGTTGGACAAAAAAAACGTAAACCACGAAATATAGCAAGCTGAGGCCCTTTCCCCCTCCAGCCAGCAGAATAAACAGGAGACAGATCTCTTACCCCCCCCCCCCCCCCCCCCCCCCCCCCCCCCCCCCCCCCCCCCCCCGCGCGCGCCCCCGTAGCTCATCCGTTCCACCTCTGAGTCACTCGAAGGGAGATGATAACTAAGAGACAGAGGCTACACCTGACGCCCCCACCAGCGTCAGCTTAACCCCGGCGATCAATTTTCTCCCGCCTTCACCACCACCCCCACGCCCACCACCCTCGCCCCCAATCGAGCCCTACCAAAACAAAACCCGACCCAGATGAACCGAACCAAACCCGACCCCACCCAACCCAATACAACCCAACCTAGCCCAACCCAGCCCAACCCAACCCAGCCCAACCCAACCCCACTCAACACCTACCTGACGCTCGAACACCGCAGTAACAGAAGCTCCAACCAGCGCCAGCTTAACCCTGGCAATGTATTCCCTCCCACCCCCCCCCCCCCACCACCGCCTCCGCCTCCGCCTCCGACAGGAGACGCTGTCCTAATCTTCACCGGAACCTCCCCGAGGGTGTCGAGCTTAAGCTCGCCGCTCCAAATCCAGTTATCGTCGTCGCCATCCGCAGGCGAGGACAGGAATCGGACGCTCAGAGCGCGCCTGCGAGAGCTGAAAGGCCAGTAGAACGCTTGACGACCCCCTGAGTGAGTCATCAGCGCCCAGACAAAACAATGAGGGGGTGGGGGTGGGGGGTGGGGGTAGTAGTGAGCGTCGTGTAGGCCGGGGAGGGGGGGGGGGGGGGGGGGGGTGGGGAGGGGTCGGGGGTAAGTTGGGGCACGCATGCGGCAAAAACAACATACCAGGCGTGTACGAAGTGTATACACCGACGAAACGCAACACAAATGAGAGACGTGCACACCACAGCAGACACGCAGCACAAAACCGAGGACCCACACCAATCAGAGCAACCGCGGGCAAGCGGACACAAGGCATGCCGTGGGCCACAGGCGCACATACCACATGCGCACATTACAACTACTATGCGTGGACACACACATAGCACACATCACAAAAAACGATGGGCGCAAATCAAGGAAACAAAAACACACCCAAAGGACACAAACACCCATACACGAAAAAACCAACAAGGATGAAACACGAGCACACGCATCAAAGAACACACACGAATGCACAAAACACGAGCACACGCAACACAAATCAAGGACGCACACAACGCAAATCACACCAAGCATGCACCGTATGAGTTTCGAGGAGATCGTCGATCTCCCAGCTTTCGATTAAAAAAAAAAAATCGTCAAAAAATGAAGAGCAACGACGCCCCAGAAAGGCCGACAAGCGGTACGCTCGTACTTCCTCCAGGATAAGCACGACCTGCTCGTCAGCTGCGGCGGCAGCTTTCTTTCGCCGGGAGTGGGGCGATCGATGGCCCTTTTTCCGGCCTCCGACTGCGTCTAAACAATCAACGAAAAAAGGACACACACACACACACACACACACAAGACATGTACCACCCAAAACCATGGGCAAACCACTCCCTACAGTACTCATACATTAACTCTGGACACACATACACACGCGCACACCAAACACAACACACCCGGAGGAAGAACGCCTCTCCACCGCGTCCCGCACGCCGCCTGGGTGAACTCCAAAGAGCGAGGCAGGGCGTTGATGAGAATATACCTCGGCACTAGGGTGAGCACCATCGTGCGCCGGAAGTCTCCCTCCCCGGGACCGACCTGAATCCCGATGTCGTACCTGCGACGGTCGAATCAGAAAAAACAAACAAACAAACAAACATAAACACGCGCGAACGACTGACCAATATGCTTTTCGGGACTGAGCATCAACCACTATACCCGCAGGTCTAGTTCAGTAACACCATGTAGGGTTATAATAGTGGGGAATGGAACGAGCACGCATCACGCAGCTTGCGAACCTTGACCACTCGATCGGTCGTGCTCACAGCTGCCATACTTGTGACCATCACAAGGCTCCCTGTCGGGACTACGGCTGACTTGAAATCCCGGGTTTGCCGCAAGCTGAAAAGGTGGCAACAGAGGGGGGGGTGTTGTACTCGATAGGAGAGATGTACTCGATCTCATGCATGGCCGTAGTCGTATGACCATAGACCCTCGCATCCCTACAATGCCGGGACGGAGCACGTCGGGTTTTCACCGACCAGGCAGACATTGCTTGCACCAAGCGCGAAGCGCCGTGAGGTGTCCGGCGAGTCGCATGAAGGGTGAGCTGCATCCTACTAAAAACCGCTTGTGAGGCGGACTTTCTTGCATATGGATGACAGGTTCAACGAGAGGGGGGGGGGGGGGGTAACCACAATAGTATACCTGACGCGCTCTCGTGATTGCTCTCGGTTATGCTGATATCGGTGTCGAACATTGATGTTGGTGGTGACATTGATATTGGGATCGCTATTCATAGTGACATTGATGAGTGGCATTGAGATTGATGTTGATGCTGATTTTGATATTGGCACAAAAACTACTGGCCTCCAGTAGACTATTGTAGGTACAATAGCCTACTGGGCCACATTAGTTTCAACGTTCATCACTCGTATCGAAGATTGGTAAGTATTTTCGTATCGATGTTGAAAAAAATTGATACTGACCATATTCATGAGACCTTTCTTTCCCACTCACTTTGTGCGCGGCGAAGACTCTCGGTAGGACGAGGGCCTCTCCTGAACGGCAGAGACACAAGCTGTGCCCCCCGCGGCGGCCTGCAGGACGATGCCATTTTTTGGGTCGAAGCGTGGGAGTATCAAAGTGTTAAAATATTAGTTACAAAAAAAAACACACACAAACAACACACCCCGAATTTATCCAACTATATATCGGACCGCAGTAAATATCGGAATACCGAGATATCGAGACATCGAGGCATCAAACATCGCAGTCTCTGCATATATCGGATGGAGACCACAACCTAGACAATCTTTACCGTGAGCACTAGGCTGCCGTTGTAAGGTACCGTGTAACATAGTACACGGGCACGTAGCACAGATCCAACCCACGAGACCTGTCAGAACTCATGCAGGTCCATTCAGCTCCCGCGCGGCCATATGAGCTGAAACACACAGATCGTGCGTACAGATCAGAAACATCTGTGCCCAACGAAATCTAGGTCATCCCGTGGAAACCGATTATCTATCTATCTGAGGTGTTCAAGTATCGAAGAGTCGAAACATCGGATTTCCTACATAGCAAGTAACCAGACCCCCCGAACCATATACCCAGGCATCAAAACATCATACGATATTAGAACATCGAAGTGTCCCAGTATCGTGCCTGGTAGAAATGTATAATCTCTGACGTGTGGAAGTATCGAAGTGTCCCAATGTCGAAACATCGGATTTCCTAGATAGCAAGTGACCAGAACCCTGAACCATACACCCAAGCATCAAAACATCAAAAGATACGAGAATATCGAAGTGTCCTACAATCGTTCCTGGTATATATACTATCGAATACATTTCACAAGTTGGACTATGGAATACTAGGTACCAAGCAAAACGGATGGATTTGGATTGGAAAAAAAAAAAAAAAAGAGAAAAAAAAAAAAGCGAAAGACGAACAAAAAACAACGAAACGTGGAGGTCGAGGATTCAAAATCGAAGCTTCGTCTCTCGTGGAATCGAATCGACGACAGAATCGAAAAAATTGCATCGACAGAAGGAATCGACAAACCGAATAGAGTATACGCGAGTGTTCGAATCGACTGCGTGATCCTATCGACTACGAATGATCGAATCGACAAATCGAATCGATGAAATCGAATGACAGAATCGTATGAACAGCCTCCGAAGAATCGAAAAATCGGATCGAAAACATCGATATTGAAAAAAAAAAAAAAAAATAGCAAATCGGATCAACAAAAAATCGGATCGAAAAAAAAAATCGGATCGAAAATTAGATCGACATAACGGCTCAATAAATCGCATTGACGACTTAGGAACGCGAAAGAAACAGCTGAAATTTACTGACTGACGGACTGACGGACTGACCTTGAGGCTTGCGACATCGACGGGGGAGCACCAGTCCGAGTCTGGCACGCGCGAGCAGAGTTGGAAACCGCCCAAGGACGCGGAAGGCGCGAACATCATCGCCCGCCCCCACTCCGCCACCGTGGCAACCCCCTGTGGCAGACAGACAGACAGACAGACAGACAGACATCCAGACAGACAGACAGACATACAGACAGACAGACAGACAGACAGACAGACAGACAGACAGACAGACAAGAGACACAGAAAGACGCGCCACCCTGTTCAGCACGCGAACTCCTCCGCGGATTGAAAAACTGGAAACGAAATAAGGCGGATTATCTTGGTACCCCTCTGTCCGGAAACATAACGACACTACTTGAACGCCTTGCAGCGCTGTTTTCGCCTAAATATTTCCCGACTGACTGAGCTCCTTAATCAAAATACTGTTGGAATAAATGCCGGTAACGTGATAAAGCTTCATTCGTGATATATCTCTCTGGTCATTGTAGCCTTTTTCGATAAAATGGTTGATTGAGACACTGTGTCCGAGACGACACGAGAATGAACTAACCCCAACCCTGACCCCAACCCTAATAAGCCAATCAGAGCAACCCTGACCCCAACCCTAAGCCAACCAGAGCAACTCAAACCCTGACCCTATGCCAACCAGAGCAGCCCTGACCCTGATTCTAAGCCAACCAGAGCAACTCAAACCCTGATTCTAAGCCAACCAGAGCAACTCAAACCCTGACCCTATGCCAATCAGAGCAACCCTGACCCTGATTCTAAGCCCATGAGAGCAACCCTAACCCCAACCCTAATAAGCCAATCAGAGCAACCCTAACCCCAACCCTAAGCCAACCAGAGCAGCCCTGACCCTGATTCTAAGCCAACCAGAGCAACTCAAACCCTGACCCTATGCCAACCAGAGCAGCCCTGACCCTGATTCTAAGCCAACCAGAGCAACTCAAACCCTGATTCTAAGCCAACCAGAGCAACTCAAACCCTGACCCTAAGTCAATCAGAGCAACCCTGACCCTGATTCTAAGCCAATCGGAGCAACCCTAACCCTAACCCTAACCCTGACCCCGAGCCCATCATGTCAACCCTAAGCCCTGACCCTGAGCCAATAGGGCCGCATCTCGAACAAGTGGTAATGCTCTGCTGCCTTCGGCTTGACCGTAAAACCAGTTTTCGGGTGGAGTATAAGGGCTCCCGCAAATCTCGAATCTCAGAAAAAGCACTGCTCTCGCCCTACACGTAAGGAGGACCATAGCAAAAGGGACCAAATTTTGTTAGAAAAAAAAGGGAATTATACAGGTTTTTGTGTGTACCGTAGGTGTTATTTACTACGGCCCTCCGTAATAGTATACACCTACCACAGCAGGGGCCACTTTACTTTTTCGTCATCCAAAAGGACCTCACAGCCCGGGACGTCGTGGCAATGTACATACCCTATTACGGGGGGCCTTAGCAAGTAGGACCAACGGTACACACAAAAGCCTATATATTTCCCTGTTTTTACTTATAATATTCGGTCCTCTTTACTGTGGCCCCCCGTGATAGTATAGCTTTGAGGTCCGGCCCAATCAACGGATGTTCGTAGCTTCGAGCTTCGTCTTTCACCTTCGCGTTACTTAACAACTTTCTTGGATTTTGTTGTTGTTGTTGTTGTTGTTTTTTTTTTTTACGCGTTGCTTGCCCGGTTTCTCGACCCTTTTTTTTGGCGTCTATTATTAATAACAAAAAACTTTTCTAGAGGAAAAAAAAAAGTTTTTTTTTTATTTTTTTTATTTCGCGTATCCTGTGCCCGGTTTCTCGACCCGGGGTGGCTATTAAGAGCTAGCTCCCTTCGCTACTGCTGTAGCGAAAAATTGTCCATACTTGTGCATTTCGAAGTATTGTTTTGTCGCCGTACTTTTGCCCAGACCGAGTTTTAGGGTTGCTGAGATTGAACTCGAACTCAGGAGAGGAAGACAACGGCATAAACATTTGAGCAAAAAAAAAAATCAGCACGAGCGTTTCACGACTTGCGGCACCTTTCAACAACAACAAACAAAAAAAAAAAGAGGCACCAAACGCGCCTCGGTACATTGAATTTTCCGATAAATTTCCGAGCCGGTCGGGGTTACGGGGGTTAGGGTTCAAGCTCAAGCGATTTTTAACCATTGTGTGCATGCAACCCGTCCACCGAACCAACCCATCCTGTGACGCACGCACATTTATGACATGTATACTCACGTCAGGTAGATAGAGCACGATCCAAAATAATCTACAAGCAGAGCTCCTAACGGGCCGGTGTAGATATGTCGTGCATAATTTTTGTAGCACAGGGCCAACCTGCCAGCGGGTATTCTGTGATACTGGAGGAGTTACAACATCCCCTGCAGGTTGTGCGGCTTCCATCGGGCAGCATCAGCTACATCGCACAGATCAGGAATCTATCTATCTATTCATCTATCTACCTGTCTGTCTTGACGGAGCAGACCATCAAGTGTTTGCACATATTGCGGTGATTCGAAACGACACCGATATCGACATCGACACGCCTGGTTTGCGGTTTCGAGAGTCGAAAAGCGTCGGAACGTTTCGTCCAGTTGTCACCGAAAATGTAAAGGGGACACCAGGGGGTAAGTTCGAGAGTTCGATATACGATATATCGGAAGCTCGATAGATAGGTAATGTATCGTTTATTTGACAATATTTTATAAATACGATATCTTGCAACTACTGTACATCCCCCAACAACACCATTGCCGCCAACACCTGGAGACCACATTCACAAAAGGGGTGCCCGGCAGGGCGATACAACAAAACACAACACACGACAAAAGCAGCAGCAGCAACAACAGCATCATCACCAACACCATTAGTCTACACCCCCCCCCCCCCCCCCCCCCCCCCCCCCCCCCCCCCCCCCCCTTCCCCAAACATACCTTGATCGAGTCCGATTGCCGCGCCGAGCATCCCTTCGACCCCGTCACACCCGCTCTCCCGCTCCCCGTCTTCCCTGCCCCCGCCGAAATATTCGAGGAACTCCCAACCGACTGAATTGCCAAGAAAAACTCCGCGGCGGCGGAGGTGGAAGCAGGCTTTTCTAGGGCGGGGTTGGGGCGGGGGCGTCCCCTCCTGGTGGGAAGTGGACGCAGCCCGATCAGGGCGTCCAAACCGCTGCCGGGCAGTACCGCTGTTGAATGAGGGGTGAAGGTAGGTGTGGGGGTTGGAGTGGTGGTGATGGTCGTGGTCGTGATCGTTGATGGTGGTGGGGGGGGGGGGGGGGGGGGGCGGGTGGTAGTGGTGGAGGCGGGCGGGCGGTGGGTAGGGGTGGGGTAGGGGTTGGGAAAGCGGTGGAGGTATGGGAATGGGATCCAGGTATAAAGAGAGAGAGAGGGGGGGGGGGGGGGGGGGGGGGAGGGAGTAAGGGGAAGGAAGGGGCGCGAGACGGACGGAAGGGGAAGGGGCGGGGGCCCCTTCTACGATGTTTCTTTGATTTGTGCCGCGGCCGCGATAGCTGTCGAGGCGTGTCACAGTACCATGCCGGGTTTTTTTTTCACCTTTTCGAAGGGACGAACCCGTTTTCGACCAGTGAGCTCATATAGACCCCCCCCCCTGCCGTGCGCGCGACCGGTCCCTGTCGGACAGAGAGTGGTGAACGCCTCTATTCTTCGATTCCGAAACACGACAAAAAAAAAAAAAAGCATCGTGTTTATCAGGCGCGACAACGCTGAAAAAAAACACGCACCAAGGTGTATGCCGAGCGCCAGAAACAAAACGTTTATCTACCGAGCCACAGCTGACACAAAACATCATCGCCTCACCAACATCAGCAACAGCGACACCAACACCACCACGAACACCATCACCACCACCTAGCTACTCCACCGCCCAATCCACCGCCCTAACACCTCCAATCACTCCAATTTCACTGACACCCCTCTCGTCGTCCGCCCATTTCCACCACCACCACCACCACCACCACCATCCACCCTCTCCCTCAAGCAAAAGCGGTGGCTGTATGATAGTTTCACGAGGGAGCCAACAGCTCTCCCCCCCCCCCCCCCCCCCCCCCCCAACCCCCAGCCCACTCCGTCCTCCGCTCCCCAACCTCCCTCGCACAAGCAAGAAGCAACGGATGGCGTTAGCAGAAGCGAAGATATTACAATTATCACTTGGAGCCGGAACAAAAATACTACCATGTTTGGAAAAAAAAAAAAAAAAAAAACCGTCAGGTATCACCTTAATTAGCGAAAAAACGAAAACATCATTCTTGGCAACAACGAGAAACATCATCATCGCGCTGAACAGCAAAAGCTAAGCACACCGTGATACCACCGTTGAGCGAAAGCAACACACACAGGTCATCCAACATGGACAAAACGCAATAAAAAACACCACCAATACCTACTGCACAGGCATGAACAACAAGAGCGTCACAACCGCGTTTTAAGCCAAAACAAAAAATATCGTCATATAATATATCCACCTTCAGAAAAAAAAAAAGAAAAAAAAAAACTACAACACCACTGCGGCAAAAACAACAAGCAGTATCACCAACACCCTCAAAAACCAATAAAATAAAAAACAAACAAACAAACAAACAGCATCATCACCTGCTCCAAGCCATTGCGAAGTCTGGGAGGCCGCCACCAGCTCAGCCCGGTGACACATGCGCAGCCACGGCGTGCCCAAGTTGGAAACCACCGTGGAGGGATGTACGGGGCGGTAGTCGTCGAACACGAACCCAAGGCGGTCCCACCGCGAGTAGCTTTTTCAAAAGACACATTTTTACGACCGGATACAACCCACAATGTCGACGCAAGGGGGGAAGCGGGGGGGGTACTCATTCGTTGCTTGCCTTAGTTATTTGACCATTGACCACGCATCCCTTTCGAGGCAGAGGGGGGTGGTACTCAATATCATGCACGGCCGTAGTCATATGAACGGGGATGGGGGGGGGGGGGGGGGGGGGGGAGAACACGGCAAGTAAATGAACGCTATTGATTGAACAGCAGCAGCAGCAGCAGCAGCAGCAGCAGCAGCAGCAGTAGCCGCAGCACCAATTACAACAACAGCCGTCGCAGCAGCAGCAGCAGCAGCAGCAGCAGCAGCAGCAGCAGCAAAAACATCGCCGCCACATCTGCACACCAACATAAGAACAGCAGTAACCCGGTGCACCAACGACAGAGAAAATATCAATCCCATCTCGATCCCCAAACCTTCCACCACCACCACCACCACCATCATCACCGGCCCCACCACCACCACCACCACCACCCCGCCCCCAGCCCACCCGAACCCTAAACCCCTCATACCTTCCCGACGGCTTCGACCCCGCGCTGGAAACCCCGAAGCTCTGCTTCAGGGCCCTCAGCTGGCCGTCGACCAGAGACCTCTTGTCCAACTCCCCCGTCATGATCTCCGACAGCGCCAGCGCATCGTCTTGGGTGGGAGGCTGCAGGGGACACACGAAGTAGTCGGAGGGGTCCAGGGGCCCAAGACCGGCCTCCTCCGCCACCGTCACTAGCAGCGCCGCCGCCGTCTCGGACCCGCGAACGTGTACGTCCACTTCCTGTTTTCGTATTTCCGTATTTTTGTGTATTGTGTTTTGTGTTTTGTTTTGTTTCGTTTTGTTTCGTTTTTTTCGTTTTTTTTTTTTTTTGTGGTTTTTTCGTTTTCACCAGTTTTGCATGTATTTGTATTTATTTATTTTTTAGAGCCGAAAAGCACCAACAACAAAAAAATCATCATCACATTTTATTCGTTTTTTTTTCCCCCCGTTTTATTTCGTTTTCGTTTTTTCGGTTTTTTTTTGCCATCATGACACATTCGTGTGAATCATGCATAACGCAAAACATATAGCCGGCCGGTGGTTTTGATGTTTTCGGCGGAGGACCGAAGAGGAGGGGTGGGGAGGGGAAGGGAGGGGAGGGGAGGGGAGAGGGAGTTGGGAAGGCGCGTGGGGGCGGGCGTGCGAGTGCGTTAGGCACTAGGGGAGGATACGGGGTTTAGCGTTAGCGTTAGCTGGGGGGCGGGGGCGACGATGAATGAACAAACAAAAAACAGCTCGCAAGGCTGACGTGGTGATGGCGGTGCAACCGTAAGCGTCACCCGTACTTGCGTCACACCTCGACCCGTCACCCGTACTTGCGTCACACAGAAGAACGGAAGCGCATTGCCGTGGACTTCTTTTCAAGAAGCACAACAAGAACAAGCCGCCGACTTAAAGTCAACCAACTGAGGGCTTAGGGTCGCGATCTTAGCGAGGACAGTCTTTTCAGGGTTTTTTTTTTTTCAGGATTTTCCCGAAGTTTCGGCATCTTTCGATAATTTTCCTATATAGGAAAACACCGAATTTTTCGGGAAAATACTGGAAAAAAAAAACTGAAAAAACTCTCCTCGTTAAGATCGCGACCCTTCTATCCGGATAGAAGTAATAACACCACCAGGTGGTAGCATAGCAAGCGACTCCCAAGGACAGAAGCCAGCGTCAACAGGAGAACACCATGGAAACATGCTGCTTTAACTTCGAGGCGGCAAAACGAAAGCGCAAAACCGCCGTGATCTCTCGCTATAATTACCGTGACCGCAAAACTCACCGCTCAAGGTGGCAGACCGGACGCAAACTACCGTCACCGTTTATCGTTGCCGACTACCGTAGAAATTACTGCTTTCACTACCGTCGCAGTAACCGCAAAAAAAAAATTACCGTTACCCGTACTTCGCGCACCATACCTCTCGAGGTGGTACAACGGACGCGCATTTACCTTCACCCGCCATCGTGCCACTTACCGTGGGAATTACCGTCGCCGTACCCGCAAAAAAAATACCGTTAACCGTCCACATATCATGTCTCAAGGTGGTAAAAAACGGACTCGCGTTTCCGTCACCGCTATCGTGCCAATTCCGGCAGCAAGCAACTGCCGTCACCACCATCGTTGCCGCTGCCTGTGCATGCACCATACCTCGAAGGTGGCAGAACGGAACGCGCATTTTCCGTTACCGCTGTCGTGCCAGTTACCGTAGAAATGATCGCAACCATTGCCGTCACCTCTACCGTTACCGTAAAATTACCGCTATTACCGTTGCCGCTACCATCAGCACACCGTTACCCTGACCGTTACCGCAACCATTGCCGTTACCTCTACCGTTACCGTAAAATTACCGCTACCGTTACTGTTACCGGTACCATTAGAACACCGTTACCCCGACCGTTACCGCAACCATTGCCGTTACCTCTACCGTCACCGTAAAATTACCGCTACCATTACCGTTGCCGTTACCATCAGCACACCGTTACCCTTACCGCTACCGCAACCATTGCCGTTACCTCTACCGTTACCGTAAAATTGCCGCTACCATTACCACACCGTTACCCAATACCGTTACCGCAATTATTGCCGTTACCCGTACTCATACCCTACCTCAAGGTGGCAGAACGGAAGCGCGACGGTAAGAGAGATGCGTCCCCCACCCCGACCACCCCCACCCACACCGCCACCGCCGCCGCCGGTAAAGCTTCCGGAAAAGCCGGTACTGCTTAGAGACGCGGCGCGCTTTGGCGGAGGGGGGGGGAAGGCTTTGGAGCTAGAAGCGTCTGCCATTCGCGTCGACCTCGCTGGGGAGAGACCTAGCCCCAGCCCAAGCCCTAGCCCCGGCTGGGGCAGACGATGGGGGAGCGTGACAGGGAGGGGAGGGGAGGGGAGGGGAGGGGAGAGAGGGGGTGAGAGAAGAAGAGAGATAGTTCAGCCTTTTAGAAGTTAATTAACCTTCAACTCTTTTAGGACTGCAGTCCCGTTTATGGGGCCATCCACTCAAATTCTGAGTATTTTGCCTCCAGAACGGGGCTGTTGTCCAAAAAGACTCAACCATTCGACTCGAGTCGACGAGGGAAGAAAGGGCTGGTTGAAGCCTGCTCGCGACAAAAAAAAAAAAACAGAAAACGCAAGGCAAATGAAGCGTAGCGGCGAAGAGGGGGGACTGAGAAGAACCCACTTTATGACCCCGGCTCTGCGTCACCGCCAGGAAGGAGAGACTAAAGATGGGCGAAGAGGATAAAGGAGATGGGAAAACAACAGCAACCAATCAACCAACCAACCAACCACCGGACCAACTAAAAGGGTTGGCTGAAGCCTGCTCGCGATAAAAATAAATGCAATGCAAACGAACCGTAGAGAGGAGGAGGGAGGAGGGAGAAGAGTCTACCTTGTGACTCCGGATGTGAGTTGTGATTCAAGATCGGGAAGGAGACATAAAAGAACGGAAAAGAAGACAAATGGGATGGCAAAAACAACAACTACAACAACCAACCACCGGTCCAACCAACTCGCCAACCAACAGACCAACCAACAGACCAGCCCAGAGACCAATCAACCAACCAACGAACCACCGGCCCAACCAACAGACCGACCAATCATCACCTACCAACCAACAAACTACCGGACCAACCAACAGACCGACCGACCAACACCTACCAACCAACTATAAATAACTACCGGACCAACCAACAGACCAACCAACCAAAACTTGCCTTAGATGTGACCGTATCGCTGGCGTTAGACATATTACGTTCTGCAATATTTTCCCCAAACCCGAAGGCCTCCTGTTGCCCTGGCTGGGTCATCTGCGCCAGAAAAAAATAAAAAAGCGCAACGAAAAACGGTTTCAGAAAAAAAGGGGGGAAAAAAGAAGAAGGCAGGATAGCTCAGGGAGGAGACTATTGCGGGGGACCATAGTAAATAGGACCAAATATTGTTAGTAAAAACAGGTAAGTATATAGCTTTTTATGTAGACCATAAGTCCTATTAACTATGGACCCCCGTAACACCAAAAAATACCAAAAAATACCAAAACAAAAAAAAAACAGTACACCACTCAGCAGAAGGGTCAGAAAGAAAAAACAGACAAAATGGGATGGGATTTGTGCACGAACACACAGACAAAAAAAACAAACTTATTAATCGAATACTTAACCTGCCTGGCTGGGTCTCTGAAAAAAAAAAAGAAGCGGGGTTGTTCGATCATCCCCCCCCCCCCAACATCTACTATACCCTCAAGACATATCTTGCTATTAGCAGGGGGGAAACTGGGCAATCAGAACCCCCATCAGTCCCCCGCATTAGGTCGGAACATTCAATGGCCCTCGCGCGACGGTGTACATTTTGCATTATGCATCTGTCGTCAACTGCGTGTGTGCTGGTAAGAAGCAACGCAAGATAGAGGTGGCGGGGGGGGGGGGGAGGAAGGAAGGAGGGAAATGAAGGGATAGGAGAGGGAGCGGGGAAGTAGGGAGAAGAGGGAAAGACGGAGATAGGGGGGAGGAGCGTACCCATTTCGTGCCCTGAGTCCTTTGACCATTGCTCACGCACCCCATTCGAGACGGAGCACGAGAGGGGGGCGGACTCATTTCCTGCTAGCTTGGGTCACTTGACCATCGACCACGGCATCCCTTTCGAGACGTAGACATGACATGACATGACATGACACGGCACCGGGGGGGGGAGGGGGGGGGGGGCGCGGGTAGGCGGCGTACTCATTGTTGCTTGCCTTCGTCGTCTGATCCGATCTGATCATTGACCAGGCATGCGTCCCTTTCGAGACGGAGCATTCCGCGGCAAACAAACGTACCTGCGGCATCCGATCGCCGATGAAGGTGGCATCGACGCCCATGGCAAGCGAGGCGTCTCTGTGCTGCAGGACCATCTCCGTGCGGTTCACCAGCCACAGACGGCAGAACACGCTCAGATCCCGCCCCTGTCGAACCGAGAGACGGCGCGAAATAAGTACGCGGAGGTGTAAAGAAAGTAAAACGAAAAAAAAAAAAAAGGAAAAAAAAGGAAAAAAGGGAAAAAAACAACGGTTCGAAGGCGAAAGCAGTGCATTAAAATTTTAAATCAGGGTGGAAGTAAAACGAAAAAAAGGAAAACGGAAAACACAGTGCTTCGAAGGCAAAAAAAAAAAAAAAAAAAAAAAAAAAAAAAAATGCATTAAAATAGATCAGGGTATTGAATAATTCTACCGTACGAGTACAAGCAATATAGTAGACTACGCATAAACTAAAAAAGTAAATGAAACCAAATGTGTTCTGCGGAGGGTCATTCTTGGAGTCTTGCCAGTCAGGGAAGGAGGCGGGGGGGGGGGGGGGGGGGGGGGGGGGGGGGGGGGGGGCCACAGGATGGAAAATCGATGCTCGAAAAAAAAGAAGACGATAACGAATAATCTAACCTTTCAAAAATCGCAAAACAACGAAGACAAAAAAATAAATAAAAAAAAATAACGACAAATAGAAACATGGACGACAAAAAAAACAGACATTCGACAAATCGTTGTCACAGCATCTACCTACTGCATTGCTGCAACTCCCGGAACCCGAGGACGATTTTTTTCAACAGCCGGGGCGGGGGGCGGGGGCGGCGGGGGGGGTATCCGGGGCAAATACACTCGATGCAGCAGTACCTCGAAATTTCGAAACATAAAAAACACACACAAAAAAACAAAAACACACACAAAGGAAAACAAAACACAAAAAAAAAATCAAAACTCCCTGTTGATGGTCGATGCCACCGGTTCAGCACCTGCATGCAGTATGCTGGAACTCGTCTGACAAGACGGATGGCGGAGAAACTTCCACCGAGGAACATACAACAGCAACCAGAACCAAGCACCTCGTGTGAAGGCCATCTCTCTACAGAAAATGGCGGTTTCAGCATCTTTGCAGGCGTGTTTGACCCGGTTAACGGGCGAAACGGTGCTTTTTTTTTAGATATCCCACCAGCTGTTTTCTTGCGAGAGGCATCCAACGCCGTTTTCGCCGTTTTTAACAGGGGGAAACCAGTCTGAAAAAATGTCGATACACTCCGGTTCTCTCTATAAAGCAGATTCGGACGCGATTTATCCGAAAAATACCAAGGCCCTCTTTTTTTCCGAATGAAACGGCGATATATATATATATATATACACACATATACTTCGTATATATATCTACATACATGGAAATATCTCCCTCATTTTTTTTGTTTCCGAGTGTCAATATCGTAACAGTTTGAACAACTCCTCTGGAGGGCAAACATTTTTTTTTTTTTTTTAAAAGCCTCTCAAACGAAAGGGCCGCAAGTAACGAGAGCGAAAAATACCGATTCGGTCGGACTCCAGGTCCAACAAAACGTGTGAAAGCACGTAGAAAAACACAGATTCGGATATTGTCTCCGGACGTAAAAAATCCTCCCATTAGAGATGACCTAAAATAAGCATGGGGGTCCATCGTTGGTTCCGGTTACTCCGCCCCCCCCCCCCGGAAAAAAAAAAAAACGCCAACTTTTTGAACAGCAGCAGCAAAACAGGAAAAAAAAAGCAAGTACACAAAATCGACCAGAAGAATCGAACACAAGCGAATCGAACGAAAGTCGACTGCGAACAACCGGCCAAAACTCGACAAAAAACAAAAACAAAAACACGAACGAACAACTTTCGTACGATTCGTGTTGGTGAATACTATTCGAGAAAAAACAACAACAACAACACCAACACCACCACCACCACCAACAACAACAACAACAACACCCGACATCAACAACAGATGCTAAGCCCTAAATGTGGACAACAAGGTGGACAATCTGCAGCAGATATAGCTTGATGCCAAAATCACAAACAGCAACGGCACCGCAGCCGCAAACATCCCTGTACCCGCCCGCCCTCCTGCCGCCCGTACAGCAGCGGGACGAACCTGCATGGCGACGTGCAGATAAAGGCTGGGGAGCTCGCGACCTTTCTCAGAATTTTCTCCGGGGACGGACACTTTGAGCCCCCTGATCTCCACCTCCCGAACGCGCTCGCGTGAGGGATGGGCGGATGTGGGGGAATGCACCTGTGTTGTGTGTTTACAAATATTGCGCGGGGGGGGGGGGGGGGGATAGATGGTAATCAGGACCGATCATATACACAAAAGCCTACATATTCCAGTATTTTTACGATTACGGGGGACGATAGTAGATAAGACCTACGGTACACACAAAATCTATGTACTTTACTATTTTTACCAGCAATATTTGGTCCTATTTACTATGGTCCCCCGTAATAACCATAGTAAATAGGACCAAATATTGCTAGTAAAAATAGGGAAATATATATTTTTTTGCGTGTACCGTAGGTCCCATTTACTACCGTCCACCGTAAAAAGTTCCCGGTAGACATGCGTTAGTGCGTTAGTGTGAATACGATGATGTTGTGTGTGCTAGACTGTGTGTTTCGTATCGGGGTGTGCTGTGTAGACTAATGACATCAGCGACGTTTATAGACACCTGGTACAAAAACATCGCGTAAAGCGTTTGAGCTACATACTGCGGTTTAAGAGCATGGGGGCATGCCACAGTCGATGCTAAACAGTGAACTATATCTAAAAAAAAAAAAAATTGAATAAAAAAAACGCTGGGGCAACGGGAGTGTCTTGTCTGTGCCTGGGCCAGCGACCCGGCCTCTTTACACCCCCAGCCGGATCGGACCTCCTCTGGTCGTGCCTGGCCACTGCTTTTCGTTGGTGTTCCTGGGAACGCCAGGAGCGAGGCCCGGCGCCGTGGAAGAGTGTGGCGGCCCCCATCTTTTGGTTTATTCATGCCGCTCTGCCCAGATCCCACCGAGGCGTTCTTTCGTTATTTTAACGGTGCGGTAGACTCGTGAACAAGACATGTCTTGCTGCCTGTGAGCCAAGGCATGCGCTATCAGCTGGGCGGTGAAACAAGCCGAGCAATAAGCTTGGCATGAAAATGAAGGCACGCGCGGTGGTGGAGAGAGAGGGGGGGGGGGGGGGGGGGGGGGGGGGGAGGGGGGGAGGAGTGCCTGCGATGGGACACCAAATGCGAGGTACGAAATAGGGGTTGAGCTAAAGACAACAGACTGGATGGACAAAAAAAAGCAACAACTAAGCAAAAAAAAAAAAACAAACCAAAAATTAACGGCCCTCACGGTTGTGTGATGGTCTGAGCAGCGACTCTACCTTGATGAAGGGACTCCAAGGATAGTTCACCACGCGGAAGGAGGCGTACTGCTTCTGGCAAAGATCCAACCGGTGCAGGGGAAGGGACGCGCCCACAGGCAACACGCCTTCTGCTGAAAGCAAGCCCTGAAAGAAAAAATACGGGAACGATTTTTTTCATGGTATAAAAAAGGAAAGCGGCGGCGATGGCGGCGGAAAACGGGGGTGGGGGGCAGGAGGAGGAAGGGGAGGGGGGGGGAGGGGGGGGAGGGTTGTTGTATTAAACACACAAAGTCGCGTGGTGAAAGAAAAAAACCCAACTAACGGATCAATCGATCAACCAACTGACCAATCGAACGACCGACCAACCAAGACGTACAACCAACCGGCTGACCACCAACTAACTACCCAACCAGCTAGACAGACAAACCCACCCAGCGAATAGAACAAGCTGACCAACACACCTAAATAATGCCAACAAACCCACCAACCCATCACCAGGCCCCCAAACCAACCGAACGACCAACCAACCACAACAACCAACCACCCCCAACCAAGTAGTTTCCGTGATAAACGTAAATCAATTGTATGGCATAGAATACAGAAAACACAATACAAATAGATGGGAACTGTGCGCATGTGTACGTGGTCGGCTTGTTTTCGCAAAAGTGTTTGGTATATTGCCCCAACCTTCCACGGACAGCGCTCATAGCTGTCGGTCAAGGCTCGGGGTGGGGGGGGTAGGGCGTAGGGGTAGGAAAATGTTCCACACGTCTGACCGATAGATCAGACATATCAGATAGATCGGACCGATTACACATATCAGATAGAAAAATATAGACCAGGTATCACATAAAATCAGATAGATCAGAAACATCATATATATCGTATAGATCATATAGATAAACACAGATCAGATATAACAGATAGATCATACAGATAAGATAGATCAGACATATCATATACATCAGATAGATCGTACAGATCAGATAGATAATATAGATCACATAGATCATATAGACAACACAGATCAGATAGATCCCAACCTTCCGGTTGGAGGTGCTGTGCAGAAATCTATGTTGTCTGCCCAGGAAGCGCGTCCTAAGAGTAAACCATGCAGGTTTGTATGGGTCGGGGATGTACCTGCCTTGGAAGCTCGATTTTGAACCGAGCCCCCCCCCCATTGTTTTTGGCGGTCGCCATCGCCAGCGGTCGAGTCAGATCATTTTTGTGCGTGGGTGGGGAAGCCTAACCCCGCACAAGGGGAACGATCATATCACGCACCAGGTAGTGTGAATATGGCAAGGCCCCCACGAGGTAGCCATAGAATACCCATCGCTGCCTTCGGGAGTGACTACACCAAAAATAATAATAATAATGATGTCGACGCTGTCATCCATATGCAGGAAAATGCGCCGCACAAGCGGCTCTTAGAAGGGATGCAGCTCGCCCTTCGTGCGACTCTCCCCGACACCTCACGTTTAGCTCCGCGCTTGGTGCGAGCAAGCAATGTCTGCCTGGCCGGCAAAACCGCGACGTGCTCCTTCCCGGCAGTGTAGGGACGCGAGGGTCCGCGTGTTCGTACGACTACCGCCGTGCATCATGAGCATGAGTGCACCCCCTCACTATACCTGTCTATCCGCGATCCGGTAGAGCATGGGCACGCACAGCAGATTGTGCAGCACAAGCGGCGCCCTCAGGCACAGCGACACCGCGGGAGGGGTCTCCACTATCCCCGACGAGGAGGTGGAGTCGGGTACCGGGGATCTAAGCGAACCATCTTGAGCTTCCTTCAGCACGTTATCCATTGCACCCTGTCCACGCGTATACGCAGAGGTCAAAGGCAGATGGACAGATAGATGGACACGAAGACGCGGCACAACTTTAAGCCAATCGGCGTCCGCCAAGAGGGCGACATAAATTGTGCAAGGGAAGAAACGGTCGATGCCCGACAGGTTTAGGTACTATACGCGCGAAGAACAGAAACACAACGGGCTGAAACTGGGGAAGCGGCGAGATTTTCATCCAATCAGCGTCACCGCCAGTAAAAACTCCCGAGACCGGCGCCGCCACCGTTCTTATGCTCCGCTTATGCTTTGCGGTTGATGTCACCATTGCCGTGGGGCCGCAGACGCTATCGCTACGGTTACAGCCACCGCCGTCACTTTCTTTTATAACCGCGTTTCCGTCACAGTTGCTTGCTCTATCATCGCTACCGCTACGCGCCACTTCCGATGCTGTGCGCGGCTGCCAACTGCCGCTCCCTGCCCCCGCTACCGGTATCATCACCGCCGCCGCTACCGGCTCTACTTTCGTTTTCACCCCTCCCTCCCTCCCTCCCTCCCTCCCTCTCTCTCGGTATCGTAGGGATGCGAGGGTCTAAGGTCATCCGACCACGGCCATGCATGATATCAAGTACCCCCCCCCCCCCCCCCCCCCCCCTCCTGCCCTCTACCTCCCCTCCCTAGCCCCACCTTCGCGCTGCGAATTTCTCGCTTAAGGGTGTACCGCTTCGACTCGCCGCCGCCGCCGCCGCCGCCGCCACTACCGCTGCTGCTGCCGCCGCCACCACTGCCACCAGCGCCAGTACCGCTACCGCCCGAGCCGAAAAAGGTTCCAAACTTTGACGAGCTAGAGGAGACAGACTCCGACCAGCCCCCCATCTTGCCCTTGGTGAACATCGACCCCCTTGACCGTCTCACCGCTGGCGCGGCAAAAAAAAAGAAAAGAAAAAGAGCCACATACCTAACGCGTTACTACTGTAATATACATACATACCAGGTATATATATATATATATATTCAGCCACAAAATACATTCATAGTAGAAAAACTGCAGCCAGGAAGGAACTCGCGGGCAGCAGGGGAGCTGTGTGCCAAGGGGGGGGGGGCGCATTCAAAACGCGTCACGTCTCGTATAGCAGGGATGAAAAAGAAAAAGAAAAAAAAACAGCATACCAAGGTACTACTCTCACACAAGGTCTCCGTAGGAAGAGCTACGGGCAGCGGGACGCTTGCAAATGTCGTCAAGATGGCGGGACGGCGTTTTAGGCGCATACGTTGGTTGAAGGGGGGTCCCCACCGTATTTAAGGTAGGCGACGTTACGATCGGAAACTCTCATTCGCTCGTGACATGCAAAAAAAAAGGGAGGAAGATACGCCGGGGTGGGAGGCGGGAGTGGTGGCGGGCGGGGGCAAGGGCCGGGGTTTCGGGTTTGGACCCGAGCTCACGGCAAGGGTTTTACATAGCTCGTACATTTTTCTGAGAATTTTCTGAAGCTCCTCGCTTTTGATTATATTGTAGCACAGGAGCTCTCGATCTCAATCGCAAAAAAAAAAACTGACACACAAAAATACGAATCCATCGAGAGGAACAATCCCCACGGTCAAGGCATACGTATACGCAACGAATACGCCTATTGCGGGGGACCATAGTAAATAGGACCTACGGTGCACACAAAAATCTTTATATTTTACCTATCTTTACCAACAATATTTGGTCCTATTTACTGTGGTCCCCCATAATAGTAAAAAAAATAAATGCCATTCCCAGTGACATTGGGCAGTTCCTCATCAGCCAGAAATATTTGCCTTGCAAGGTAAAAAGTGCTACCTTCACGCTCGTAGCACGGGTTGTTGGGTCGTTGAGGGACGGGGGTGGATTCCGAGGTCGGGATGGGGGTGGGGGTGGGAGAGGGAGGGGGTGTACTCGTTTGTTGCTTGCCTTAGTCATCTGACCAGTGAAGACGCATCCCTTTCGAGGCGGAGCGGGGGTTGTTGTGTAAAGAATTACAACACGGAGCCGGTCTAGCTTCGTACCACTTTCATCGCAGAGGTAGCGCGCGCGTATATACAGCAATCGTTCAGGCCCCCCAGCCCCCTCCTGCGCCCCCCCCCCCCCCCCCCCCCCCCCCCCCCCCCCCCCCCCCCCCCCCCCCCCCCCCCCCCCCCCCACCCCCCCCCCCCCCCCAGCCCTCCCTTACTCCGATTTCTTCCTGCCACCACCAACAGCAACACCAGTATCGCTACAACCCCCAGCACCGAGAAGGACATCATTCTGGGAGTTTTAAGGCATGCTTGATGTTCCCGGCCGAGAGCGGTTCGTAGGAGACCGGTCCGTTTTCGGCGCAATCAAGCGAAGGCACGTGTCGGCAAACACCAGCGAGCGCTGCGCCGTGAACCTGCCGTGTTTTCACCGATGTGTATGTAGCACACGTCGACACGTCTGGCGGTAACAGAACGCTCGAAACGAGCGGGATACGCACGTCAAAATATTCTTCGACGGAGTACTTTTTTTCAAGCTTTATTGCATGGCCTGAAACCCTATATAGGGCTGGGCTGTGAAGCGGCTGAGTTTTACCGATGCTCAGCAGCACCGGCTTTCGGCGCAGACGACACATCCTTACTCCAAAACGTTGGCGAACCGGCGCGAATACAGCGAGCAAATCCTTTTGTTCTTGAATTCCTTGTTTCACGACAAATGCGAGTGAATCCTGAGTCAGTCATATGCAAATCGGGACACCGTGCTTTCCCGATTTTTTGACGGCAAGCAAGACTGTCCCGCATTTTGTTTCCCATTCCGATTTAAACCATCGCTCCGATTGAATTGGATGGATCAGCTCCGATTCACACCCCTACGCAGCATGTTTTACGTGGGGACATAGTAAAATAAGGACCATTTTTGATTGAATAATAGTATGCGCACGGTCTTTCGTAGTATACACACGGTCTTTAGACGTAGGGGCAGTGGTGGCAAATAGAGCCCACCAAAGACCAAGAGCGAGGTATCTCCTCAAGTTTACACACGTGGTTGTGCTTACCACAAATGCCCACCCATAAACAATTAAGTGTGGGAGGGGGGGGGGGGTTCAGTCAACGGGGCAAACCACGGTATCCTACGTAGCATCTATGACTAATATTACGGAGGAGGACCATACGTAGTAAATAGGACCTACGGTACACACAAAAAACCTACACGTTTTCCCACTTTTACTAGCAGTAGTTGGTCCTATTTACTATGGTCCTCTGTAACACCATCAACACCACCACCAACAACAACACCAACACAAACACCAAAAATCAAAGCAAGGACCCGAGCAACAAAACTTGCCTGGGCTGAGGCTGTGGCTGAGCTTACCGCTGACCCCTCCGTTCTTCCCCTTCTCCCCCAGTCTGCGCACGCCCGCATTGCCCTTAGACCTCACGTCCCCATCACCACCACCACCGCCACCACCCGCGCCCCTAACTCCACCCCCAACCCCACTCCCACCCCACCATCCCTACCATCCCCACCACCGCCGCCGCTGCCACAGCCTCTGCCTTCTCCTAAAGCTACTCTCGCGCCGGCTAGGTCATGCGCGCCGGGGGATTCACCCTCGCCCGCCTCGTCGCTGAAAGTGTCCTCGCCGTCCTCCTCCGCTTCGCTCATCACGAGGCCGGCACCGCCCCCGGCACGGAACGCGGCACTCCCCCCCTTACCACCACCAACCATGGTTGCGGCAGGAGGGGCGGGAGCGGTTTCGGGAGAAGGGGGGGGAGCCGCTCCCAGGGGGTGCCACGGCTGCATCGAGCTCTTCTCGAAAACAGGGGACGGAGAGCGATCGTCCCCGCTCAACGTGGCACCGCCTTCCTCTCCGTCTCGAACACCGTCGCCGACTCCACCGCCGGTTCCGGAACCGACCCCAGCACCGATTTCTAGACCGATTCCAGAGCCGATTCCAGAACCGATCCCGTCACCAACTCCGTCACGGCTTCCGCCCCCGGTCCCGTCGGCGGATAGGCGATCGAACGCTGAAGAGCGGTGGAGGCTGTCACCAAGACTACCCCCGCCGCCGCCGCCGCCGCCGCCGCCGCCGCCGTGCCCACTCCTGTTCCCAACCAGGGAGGCCGAGGACTGTCCACGGGAAAGGCTGAGGCTTGAGCCGGACCGACGCAGGGCCTGGTCGATGGCGGCGGCGTTCGTGTTGGTCAAGTCTTCGTGGAGAGGGAGGGCGGAGGCGGGGGCGTCGTGCGTCGCTATGATGTCGGTCATCACCCACCTGTAGTGTAGGTGAGGAAGGTAGGTAGGTGGGCAAGGCAGACAGGTAGGTAGGTAGTTAGGTAGGCAGGCAGGCAGGCAGGCAGAGAGAGGCGGCATAGGTGAGTAAGGTGTAGGTAGGGCAGACCGACGAGAAGACCGTGACAACACGTAGATCATACGCCCCCGGGCAAGTACGTCACCAACCAAAAATCATCTAGGCTCGTCCACAGGCACATCCTGCTGCATGTGCTCGTGCGCCTCCTTTTTGACGCGATGGCGGCAAGGAGAGCCCGCGTATTTTAAACATACAGAGCCAACCCGGAAATAGAAACGCGAGCAAGAGCCCCAACCCCCTACCAAAAGAAAAACAATACCGCAACCATCGGAAGCAGATCACGATCTGCCGTCAGATCAGATCGTCTACTGCAGATCGATACGATTTTGCGGTCATAGAAAGTTGGACATCGGCAACAGCCGGCGGCTCGTGCAAGAGCCATGCCTTACGGATGAAAACAATACAACGCACAAACATCGGAATTCGGATCACAAATCTGCTGCCCGAGACCATCTGGATAAGATCCTGTGATACATTTGCCGATGGTCGGCGATGTGTGCCCCGGACCGTACCAAAAGCCCACACTGTCAGATCACGCAGATCCCACCGTGTCCTGCGAGACACCCAACCGGCAAACCATGTGTGTACTGCAGGTCGTGCATCTACTGTATATATTCGCTCCTATGTATCTGTAGACCATGACACGGGGGATCTGGTATGTTTCATGTACGTCGGGCAAATGGTTGGTTGATCGATGGAACTTTGAAAGACAGCAGTCGGCCTCGGCCGTTTTGAATTTTGTAAATGGTTGACGGTCATACGAAGCAGGTGTAAAACAAGATGCGGCTGTTCACCGCAGAGGTGCTCTCCACGTCGCCCTTCCCCCTTCTCCCGCCCCCTTTCCCCCATGCTGGTTCGACACGCCTTCCACTCACACGAGAAGTCTGTATACTCCCCCCCCCCCCCCCTCCCTTGGTTGGGTTGGCGTCGGTTGGCAACGACACTGTAAAACATGCCGCTCACTACGTGAGCTAGACATCCAGGGTACCGTTTTTTTTTTTTTTTTTTTTTTTTTTTTTTTTTTTTTTTTGGCGGTCGCCCACAGCTGGTTGTCGAGTGAGATCATTTGTGCGAAGTAAAGAACCTTTACTGCGCACAAGGGAATTGATCGTATCACGTAGTGTTCAAGGTAAGGCACCCAAGAGGCAGTTACACAGTACTCCCATTGCTGTCTCTGGAAGTGGCTACACCGGAAATTAAACTAACTCATTGAGGCTGTCATCCATATGCAAGTCCGCCTCACAAGCGGTTTCTTAGTAGGATGCAGCTCACCCTTCATGCGACTCGCCGGACACCTCACGGCGCTTCGCGCTTGGTGCAAGCAATGTCAGCCTGGTCGGTGAAAACCCGACATGCTCCGTCCCGGCATTGTAGGGATGCGAGGGTCTATGGTCATACGACTACGGCCATGCATGAGATCGAGTACATCTCTCCTATCGAGTACACCCCCCTGCCTCGCTCCGTCTCGAAAGGGATGCGTGGTCAATGGTCAAATGATTAAGGCAAGCAACAAATGAGTACGCCACCCCCCCCCCCCCACCCCCCCCTCCCTTCCCCACCCCTCCCCACTCCCCTCCCCACCCCTTCTTCTACACTAGCGCCTACCCACCCCCCCGCCCCAATCTCCCCCCCCCCCCCCCTCCCTTGCTCCGTCTCGAAAGGGATGCGTGGTCAATGGTCAAATGACTAAGGCAAGCAATAAATGAGTACGCCCCCCCCTCCCTCACAACCACCCCTCTCCCCGACTCACCAGTCAGCGGGCGCCACCATCGTGGAGCCCTTCGCCCCGCCCCCCTCCCCAGCAAACTGGCGCACCCCTCTGGAACTCCCTCCCCTCCCACTATTACGCGTTGCGCCTGCTGCCGCCGAAAAAAAAAAACACCATAGCTTCCGCCCCGTACCCCCGGTGCCGTCCCCGCCGCCCCCCCACCCACCCCCGCGCCCCCCAATCCCGCTCCACCCACCCCGGCCCCCGCCCCCCCCACGTCCGACTTGCTGCCTGTAGGAGACCCTTCCGCCATTTTTTCAGACCCTGAAAGAGAGCTAACGAGCGTCGCCCAGCCTCCTTCTCCTGGCGAGTCTCCGGCGGCGGAAGGGCCTGCTGGGCTGGCATGTACCTGAAGCCGAAAAAAAAAAAAAAAAAAAAAAAAAACGTTTACAAGTCGATTAAGAGGCTCAGATTCATTAGGTTACCATGTTTCAAGACAACATTTTTTTTTTTACGAGTAAAGGCTGGCGCAACCTTCACAGCACCAACGTCCATGCCCAGCGGTAAACCATACCGGCCAACCCGGCTGCTCGAATGTTGGTTTTGCTGCGAAACAGCGAGAGCACAAAAAAATATATTATGCTAAAACAAAAAAACAAAAAAAACGGGAAATTAGGGCACGATGGTGATTTTTCACTCTCGAAATATTAGAGTCGGCGTAGGAAGGCTGCCTGACCTAGGTACACTGCGAGACGATGTGTTACTGGCGCGTGGTTGGGCAATCGGACGGGTCGATGTTTTTTTTAGTGAATTGAGGGCGGGGCGGGGGGGGGGGGGGGTCTGGTGTACCAACCATTCTTCAATTTTCCTCATCCCTTTGAACAAATCCCGTTCCTGCTTGTATATTTCGGGGGTGGGTAGGTCGGGAAGGATAGGGAGGGATGGGGGGGGGGGGGGGGGGGGGGGGGGGGGGGGGGGGGGGGGGGGGGGGGGGGGGGGGGGGGGGGGTTCGATGTCATGCATGGCCGTAGTCGTGTGACCGTTGACTCTCGCATCCCTCCCTACAATGCCGGCACGAAAGACGTCGAGTTTTCACTGGCCAGGCAGACAGTGCCTACACCAAGCGCGAAGCAAAACGTGAAACGTCCGGCGAGTCGCGTTTAAGGGTGCGCTGCATTCTGCCAAGAAACGTTTGTGGGGCGGATTCTCTTGCGTATGGACGACAAGCTTCAACTAGCTGATTTACTTTCTAGTGTGGCCACTTCCGGAGACAGCGATGGCTTTGGCTTTGGTTTCAACCCGTCTTCATGCGGGAAGCGCTTTCGATCGATCAAGGCACAGTTTAGGTACACTTCACGAGCAAGCTATACACGACATACCCGGGTAAGCACTTCACCAACCGAGCCGACACAGCACAGAAAAACACGAACCGGCACAGCCTTCGGAAAATTAAAAAAAAAAAAAACACACGAGAAAAAAAAAACAAAACACGGAGTCACTGGGGGGAAAACATACACCATAAATATGTACGGTGTGTACCTCCAGATCGGGCTCGAGAAGGGAGAGCGGCACGTGGGTAGTGCACCCCTCCTCAAGATCCCGCTCGAGGGTTTTCCCTCCAGGTCGGCGCAAAGAAAGCCTGCCAACCATCGTCGCAGCAGTTTGGGAGGAGAGGGGAGGAGAGGGGACTGTTACATACCTGGTAATCTCATTTCGTACCATGCAAAAATACTGGAATATATACTAGTACGTATATATGTATCCAACACAAACATTCCAGTGGGTTTGTTGTTTAAAAACTTGTATGTGTGTGTTCTTGTTGGTTGTCTATCCTCCGGCGAATTGGTCTGAAAAAAACAAAGCTTTTATACTCCGGTGGATTGGTTTGAAATAAAAAAAAAAGTTGTATTCCCCCGACGGATTGGTTCGAAATAAAACAAAGCTTTTATCCTTCCGGTGGATTGGTTTGAAATAAACCAAAAGCCCTTCATCCTCCGGGTGATTGGTTTGCAAACAAAAAGGCCTCCGGCGGATTGGTTTAAGACACACACCCCGGCAAAAAACGTAAGCTCGCCGCACCGCAGCTCTCAAAAAGGCTATCAACAGTAACGCTTTCCCACGCCGGAAGGAGTATGATCTATCTACAGTATCTGTCCACAGCAGATCATCTATACTCACAAGTTACGGCATGTTGTGTAACAGGATATCTCCGTCTGCACTACAGCCCCAACCCGGGAAGCATGTCCTGCAAGACACAATTCACAAAAATGTACGGGCTCGCACCTCGCAACACAAGCTTCGCAACGAACAAATCATACACACCATGGAATATCTCTCCCTCTATTACGGAGGGCCGTAGTAGTGTAATTACGACAACCTATACCATACAAGTATTTTTACAGAGCATTTTTGGGTCCTGAAAACCATGTCCCCCGCAGATAGATAGTGAACGAAGTGGGGATTTCGATGACCTGTCCGCCTCAAATGTGTGAACCGCTCGCGAACACGATCCAGCTCAACCGCGGGCGCGGCTAAAAAAAAACGTTTGGGGAGTTTTTCAGGACACTTTTGGCTCAACCTCTGCACAAAAACGACACAAGAAACACGGTTTGTTTTTGTGCACACACGTCTGGCTAGACACCAAATACGTACCAGGCACTTACGAGTACGCACACAGACCGTGATTGGAACTCCATAAAACCCAAGCTTCAAAATAGACACGGCTCAAAGATCTCAAAGAAACTCCACACCAAATTTAGTCCTGGCAGGAAACTCGACAACATCTAAACATCAAGTAGGCATGCACATATTATCATACCTGACCGAAACTCCCCAACATCCAAACATCAAGCAGGCAAGCACATATTATCATACCTGACCGAAACTTTCCAACATCCAAAATAACGAGCAGGCATGCACACATACCATACCTGACTGGAACTCCGCAGGCGTTTTCGATGGAAACCCGGGTGCGCACGGTGAGGATCCGAGTGCCGTCGTCGTCCACCTTGACCTCGACCACGAGGAACAGAGTGGCCGCGGGGGGGGGTTCGTTCAACGCGGTGGCTTTTCCGAAAGTAGATCGCGGCTTGGGGGTGTTTCCGTCGACCCTGTCCAGAAAAAACCAATTTTTGAACGAAGGAAGAAGAAAAGAAGAAAAGTGGAAGCAAACGAAAAAAAAAAAAAACGGAAAATCGGAAGAGCACATTAAAAAACAAAAACAAAAACAAAAATCATTCAAGGAAAATAACAGAAAGCAAGAACAACAACAAGAATAACAAAACGCGTATTTATATTATCGTATTCACAAGAAACAAAACAACACACCAAGGAAAATAGAGCGCAAAAACAAAACAAAACAAAAAAAAGGAGAGGAAAAAAAACGTAAAATAATGGGGGGGGGGGGGTGGTTTTGGGGGTTGTTCCTGTCGACCCTGTCCAGAGAAAAACACGAAACAAACAAAAAAAAAAAACGGAGAAAAGGTAAAAGAACAAGGGGAAGGAGTACCGAACATCACGCAAGCTAGTATTACAGTATTACAGAAGTGCACACCCCAGACGATTTTCAAGGCTGATTCTCTCGGCAGCGGAGGGAGGGGATGAATTCCCGAAGCCCCTGCTTTCGATGTGTGCGTGCCCCCGCTCTTGGCCTCGGAGGAAATCGGCTCGGAGATTCATCCCAGAGGGTTGTGCGATATCATCACCCGTGCAATAGGGTAGTGTTACGTTATCACCCGTGTGATACAGTAAGTGTGTCATGTTATCACACGTGTGATACGGTGTGTGTTTATTTATCACCCGGGTGATACGGTGTGTTATTCCATCACACGTGTTGATACGGTGTTGTCCTACAACACGTGTGATACGGTGCTATATTATCACACGGGTGATAGATACGGTGCGTTTTGTTATCACACGTGTGGTACATATGGTTGTGTTACCTTATCACACGGGTGATAGATACGGTGTGTTATGTTATCACACGTGTGGTACATATGGTTGTGTTACGTTATCACACGGGTGATACGGCTATCGTCTGGCATGCGGTATCTCAAGGAAGAGTGATTTTTACATCTTCCCTCGAGTACAGCGGCCTGCCGACTTCAGAGTTCCGTGTCCAGACACCTGACTGTCCTGCCTTAGACATCGCTTTCGCAGCACAGTCTGTGTTCTTTTGCACCAGACCGTCCTTTCTACCCGTCGACATCCAGCACAACCAGTGTCCGTGCCGACGCTTCAATCCTAGAGCGAGATACAAGCTCTGCGGTCACAAAGCTACGACACAGCAGAGACACTACATTGTTGTGCAGTGAGCAGGGTAGACAACGCAATGCCGCACCATCGTACTGGATACGACGTCGGTCGCATACATACCGGGTACCTTGGCACCTACGTCAAGTACTGAAGTAGGCCGCCTCCACCTCCTTCGCCATGCTGCGTAAATCGTATGCGCCCCGAAGTCGATACAACATTTTTTCAAGACTCGAGCGGAAAACAATGGTTGGCCAACTACTACGGGGGGGGTCCATAGTTAATAGGACCCATGGTATACATAAAAAAAACCTACTGGTATGTATTTACCTATTTTTACTAGCAATATTTGGTCCTATTTACTAAGGTCCCCCGTAATACGTAGAATGGCGAGAACGACCGCAGTGTATGCTCTTGTCATCCGCCCGCAGTATATGCTCCGGGGACAAAAAACGGTCAACCGGGGTTATTACTAGGGGAGGTTCGCCGAAAGTTCAACAACCATGTCTTTTTACAGGGCCAGTTTCTTGTTCAATGTTGATGGTGTTATCTTCTCACCTCCCCGCGCTCATCGTACATGCGAACCCAAGAAAGGCAAATTAACAGGATTTTTTGTTTTGACTCGGGAAGGAGTGAACTCTTACCACAAAAACTCAGGTAAGCAGAACGGCTGCCGAATTTGTTACTAGTTTCCGCTGAATCTCGAAAGCCAGCGGCCGTTTTCTTAGCGTCAGTTTTCTTATATAAGGTGATGGTAGGCCCACCTCCTCATGCGCATCGTGTGCGCCCCCGCAGCGTCGACCGGGCAGGCGTGCGACGACACGTACAGCCCGCCGCGGTGCCTCATCGCCACAGCAGGGAGTGCCTGAGGGGGGGGAGCGGCGGGGGGGGGGGGGGGGGGCAGGGTTCACGGCAAAGGGTGCTCGGTTCAGGAGATAGCGTTTACGGTATAGGGGTAATGGGTTGAGGTCCCACTTCTCGGATAGAAAGATAAGATAGATGATGATCTATCTGTCTACAGATCATCTAGTTCCCCACCTGGCGCGCCTGAGACATATCAGATGGATTGATGATCTATCTATCTACAGATCATCTAGTCCCTCGCCTGCCGCGCCTGAGACAGATCAGCTAGATGATCATCTATCTGTATCTACAGATCCTCTAGTTCATCACACCTGCCGCGGTGAGAGGTTGCGCACGATCCCAGATGGAGCAGATCGCACGGATCCCTCTCGCCAGCGCGAGCTAGATCGTAAAAAAACAAAATCGAGACTACCATTATACCATCTGCTTCGAAATATCTGGTGCCATGAGGTGGGGAGGGATCGATGGCCTGCGGAGAATCCATCCGAAGCGTGTAGAGGCTGATCTAGGGTATACATACCACTCTCACGGTGAACATAAGCTCCATTAGACGGTATAATATTCTTCGTCAGAGCGGTATGGTTTAGGCTTTCACGGACAACCGTTTGCTGTACAGGGAGTAACTAAGGTTTTTACGGCTTACCGAGTAGGGAGCTATAGGGTTGTACGGAGGGGTTACGGCGTGTGGTGTAGGGGGTTAGGGCTTGTACGGTTTTGGGTACACGGCTCACGGCTCAGAGTCTACTACGGGGAACTGTCGGGGGCGTCCCATCGCCGCCAGCAGGGACGGTCCGGACAGGGCAAGAGTCTACGGGTGCAGCGATCGGTTCAGGGTTTACGGGTTGAATTTCAGGGGATTTTCGGCCAAAGGTTCGCGGCGTAGGAGTCACGAAGGGGTTTAGAGTCGGGAATACAGGTCATATAGGGAAATCACATAGACACAGCCGGGGACGGATACGAATGGAGTCGAGGGCAGGCGTGCGTCCTCCTAGGCCTGCCGTGAAATGTATCTCTCGTGTGATTTCCGATCTCTCTTTAGCCCACAGTCTCTCTGTCTCTATACCATCTTCTCAAGCTCAATCCCCCGCCCCCACCTCCATCAGCACTACACCCCCCCCCCCCCCCCCCCCCCCCCCCCCCCCCCCCCCCCCCTCCCCCCCCCCCCCCCCCCCCGACCCCTCCAACCGAATCGCCCCCCCCACCTTACCTCCTCTCCGCTATGCCATTCATCGCGATCGCGCCCCAACGCGCCACATGATCGACCCCCCCCCCCCCCCAACCCCCTCCCTCCGACCTAAATTCCCTCCTAACCCCTCCCCCCTTTCTCCCCCCCTAGCTCGTTTCCGTCATGCCATTGGCCTAGATAGATCCCTAACGCGCCCATTGGCCCGACCTTCGACCTCCTCCTTGCCCTCGTCCCCCCTCCCGCGCCAACTCCCATCCACGCGAACACCTCCGTAACCCTCCCCATCCCGCCCTATGCCGCGCTCCCCCCCTTTCTTCCCCCCCCCCCCCCTACCTCCTTTCCGTCATGCCATTGACAGCGATAGGGTCCCAGAGAGCCACTCCGTCAGGCCTTCGACCGCCTCCTCCTCCTCCTCCTCCTCCTCCTCCTCCTGCTGCCGAGCCCAGGGTAGACGTGGTCGTCGCCGTGTGTCTCAGCGAGGGCATCGACGACCCGTGCTCAGACCCGTGGCTGCGCCTTCCGCCGCCCACAAGGATCCAAAGTCTATCGTATCCTCTGAAAACAAACGCCCGTCAGGCGAAAACAAAGGAGGCGGCGGGGGGGGGGGGGGGGAAGGTGGCGTTACGGGAGGGGTAGGAAGAGGGGGGGGGAAAGGGAAGTAGTGTGATAGGATTGGGGCGGGGGGGGGGGGGTCGGGGTCGTGCGTGGATTGGGTTGGGGATACGGAGGGTGGGGGCGGGGGTAAGGCATGCATGACCGTAGTCGTATGGCCACAGACCCTCGCATCCCTACAATGCCGGGACGGAGCACGTCGGGCTTTCACCGACTAGGTAGGCATTGCTTGCACCGGGTGGGGGGCGGGTGCGCGTGGGCGATAGTGGGGGCAAGGGTGGAAGTGGGATGTGGGGGGGCGCTGGTAGGGTGGGGGGGTGGGACGGAGGTGGCGGAAGTGGTGGTCGTCTGGAGAACGTCGATAGTCACGGCAAAGACACGCCTAAAAGCCAGAAGGGTCTTCGTAAAGAACAAATAAAAAAAAAAAAAAATCCCGCTGCGCGTACGAACTAGGGAAAATTTTTATACCTAGCTCTTCAAAAACAAAACAAAAAATGCTCATGATGCTCATGATGTCCTACTTTTTTGCTTCCTTTGCTCGCGAGAAGATAGCTCTACGTACACTTACAAAAAAAAAAATCGATTTAAAAAAAAAAAAAAAAAAAAAAACTACTTGTAGGCTCTACGGGCGCGATGTCCATTGTATTGTTGATATCGAGACATGTAGCTACTCGACTACATGATGCTGCAAACGTGATGCAGTTGCCCCTGCGTGCTGACCGCATCGATCCAATTCACAGATATCAGCACGTTTTCTTTATGAAGCATCGTCTTGACGCTGTCGACATGCTTGGAATACATCGCACAGATCACTGTCAGATCACTTTTGTCGACCAGGATCTGTGCAGCACAGATCCAACCAAGGGAACATGAGTTCAACCGTAGATCACGCGAAACACACGGCTCTCACCTGCTGACATCGAGCTAGGTCATACACCACTTTGGCCGAGAATACAAGCTACGTTTGATGTTCACAATCAGAGTCCAAACCGTGATTGTATTCCTGGTCAGAGTCAAAATATCGATAGATCACGGAACTGGGCAAGACACACGGCTCCTACCCGCCGACATCGAGCTAGGTCATACACCACTTTGGCCGATAATACAAGCTACGTTTGACGTTCACATCAGAGTCCAAACGGTGATTGTATCCCTGGCCAGGGAGCTGTCCGATGTGTGTGCAGTACGCAAAAACAGGTTGATAATGTCACGTTTTAGCTACGAGGGGTCGCGGCTTATCGTGATATCGTCAACGTTGAGCATGGTTCTCTTGAAAGCGCAATTACATAATCGCGTAAATAGGTTTCAGAACGGCGTTCCTCGCTGAGCACAAAATGATCATGATAAAAGCTGAAACGAATGCTTGAAAAAATAAACAAAAAAAAACAATATCAGCCTCAAAACAAGTCCTAACCATTGAGTTATAGAATAAAAAACTAACAACGTGTCCCTTCGGGTTTCCTTTTCCATGTACAAGCGTGCTAGAATAGGGGCGAGTTGAAATTAGGGGTGCCCCTTATAGGGAAAAATTTGCACGGCTTTTCATGGCTTGTAATATTCGAGACGGGACCGGACGGGACTGCTTCTACATATTCGGCGGAAAAAAAATCGAAGACGGGACGGGCCGGCACCACGGTAACAAAAGTGACGACGGTTTTACCGTCCCGTCGATGCGGTCAATACGGTCCTCCTGTCAATGAACCATGCAAAGCCTTGAAAACTTATGCCAGACTGATGACATCATAAATACAAAAAAAAAAAATGTTGAAATAAACGAAAAAAAAAAATATATATATATACCCGCCTGAAAAACATTCCTATCCCCCAGACCGTTAAATTAGCAACGCGTCGCGTTGCACTTTCTTTTTCTTTTTTTCTTTTCTTACGCGCGCTGCTAGAGGGGTGGATTGCAATTAGGGGTACGCGTAGCATTTTCTTTGACTTAATGAGGCAATACGGTTGGGCTTCTCGACTGAGGAACTACCCACAACGATTTGCGTCAATGCCCACAGAGGAGTTCCACAAATATAGGGGTATACAGCACTTTTTTCGCCTAACTGTCACTGGAACTGATGGGGCCATAGTAAACTAAACTACGACGGGGGGGGGCATAGTAAATAGGACCTACCGCACGCACAAAAAACATACATGTTTCCCTAATTTTAGTAGCACTATTCGGTCCTATTTACTATGGTCCCCCGTAATACCAACATGGCATCTGCCTTTTTCGATACCTACGGAGGCGTTCTACTGTAGGGGTATATATCACATTTTCGGCCACACTGTTTCTGGCACTGATGGGGCTTCTCATCTGAGGAACTGTTACGGGGGGCCGCAGTAAATGGGACCAAATTTTGTTGTTAAAAATAGGGCAATATGTAGGTTTTTGTGTGTACCGTAGGTCTGTTTACTACGGCCCCCCCGTAATAACTACCCAGCAAGGAATATGCCTTGTACGGCATGCCTTGTGCTTGCCATACGTTTCGATTGTACCCGCAGACTTCGCACATAGGCCGTGTTAGTTCGTCGCTCATCGAGATACTGCGCGTAGCACTCGTTCTCAAAAAGATGTTCTCTACTACGGCGGACCATACAGTAGTTAATAAGACCAAATATTGTTAGTAAAAAAACATGTAAACATATAGGTTTTTGTCTGTAATGTAGGTCCTATTTACTATGGCTCCCGCAATAGCTAAAAATATTGAGCTACTCACTCAGAAAAGAGTGGTTTTTGCGCCTCTATCGCATTTCACTCTGGTCGAAAGCATAGGAACCCTTTATACATTGACATGGAGACCAAGTGGTGCTAATATTGACAGACACCTGAGTGGCATGTACACACGGTATGCAGTTGTTTTTTTTTTTCTTCACCTCCCTCATCCTCCAGGGTGAAGCGCACTTCCTCCCTGCCCCGCCTCCTGATCGTCAGCGCCAACGCCTCCCGCAATGGTTGCGCATTCGAAACGGTTGCCGGCTCCGAGAGCCGGTGGTCACACGATCCTTTCGGGCGAGTTCCACCGGTCACGAAGAAAAAATAAAAAGGCACAGGCAGAAAAATAAAAGGCACAGAAACAAGACGAAAAAGACAGATATTGTAGGGAAGGAAAATGAATAGAGATTGGGATTGGTAGGTTGGAAGGCGTTTTGGAGAGAGGAAATGGGGGATGGGGGATATCGCGGAGGGGGGGGGGGAGGCACTTGTTGTCATGCATCCAACGTTTTCGTGTTTGCACGCCTCGTGTTTCCGTTTGCACCATAGTCGGCAGTAGCCCTCTACCGCCCCCCCCTCCCTTAACTTCCCTCCCTGGCCTCCGAGAGAGCAAGAGGCTCCCGCCGAGCCGCAGACAGTACTGCGTACGTCAGGTGAACGGTAATCTGTATGAGCGTGTACTCAAATTTTAGTTGGAAGTGCCGCGGGAAAACACACACACCGAATGGACAAAAGACAAAACAAACGGACAGAATATCAACAGCTTGTTTCTATGTACCAGAGACACCAAACGAAAGGAAACACCCCGTGAGCAACTGTAAAACATACATACACACCCAGGCAAAACTGACGCCTCCCTCCCTCCCTCCCTCCCTCCCTCCCTCCCTCCCTCCCTCCCCTCCCTCCCTCCCTCCCTCCCCTCCCTCCCGCCCGCCCGCCCCCGCCCCCTCCCTCCATAACCGAACCCACAACCATTTTTTCCAACCGTCTGCTCAACGGGCTTCTCAACGGTCTCCTTCCGCCCTCGACCCTCAACAACCGAACCCTCAACGCTAGTCCCAACGGTCTCCTTGCCGGTCTTCTCACCGGTCTTCTCAACGGTCTCCTCAACAGTATTCGCAAAACTCACCTCGGAGAGAGCAAGAGCCTTCCGCCGAACCGCGACACCATCGCGTGCGTGACGTTGACATTGACCACCTCCGGCAGGGACAGCTGGGCCTCCAACACCCCCCTCTTCCTCCGTCCCTCTTCCTCCTCCTCCTCATCGTCCAGGTCTTTTCCATCCGCCTCCCCGCTTGTCTCGTCTCGGTGCACAGCCAGCGCGAGAGGGACTTCCTCTATGACCGGCTCCCTCCGATACAACGCCTGATTGAGTTAGAAAAAACCAATGGGAGAGGGGGGGCGGGGGGGCGGAGTGAACGGGACGTGGCTGGTTGTTCGAACCATGCGATACGCTGGTGGGGGAGGGGGCGGTTCCCAACTCAACCTTCCCGCCTTTTTCCCTCCAATCAACACACAGCATTGGGGTGATTTCTATTTTATTGTTTTTTGTTTTTTGTTTTCTTGTCGCCACACGTCAGAGCCGGGGTCGTCTCGAAAACACCCCCCCGTGCTCCTCCGTCTCGCCCCCCCCCCCCCCCCCCCCTCCCCTCCACTTCGGTGTTCTCCCCCTTCACTCTCTCACCCCTCATACCCCCCCCATGCTAGTGTTCCAAGCCCGATCAGGCGTTGTATCGGTAAGGGTCAGTCGTAGAGTTATAATAAATAGAATAGTCATGCTTTTTCACGCCCCCCCCCCCCCCTACATCTCTCCCACCTCCCCACCCCCCGCCTCCTTCAGCGTTTCTGCCGTGATCAGGCGTTGTGCCGTACCTGGTAGGTAACATGTGGTTGAGTAGTGGTCATGCATTTGGACGACCCACCCTTCTGTTCCCCCCCCCCCCCCCCCTTCCCCCTCGCGTCGCCTCTCACCTCCCCCTTCCCCCCCCTCTTCCCCCCCCCCCCCCCCCCACAACTAGTATGCCTCCTCCACCTTGCGTATTTCGTCTTCGCTTTCCTTCTTGCCCCCTACTGACTCTCCCCCCCCCCCAAAAAAAAAAAAAAAAAACGACGCCCCGCAATGTTTGATGGTAGGCACTTGAAGATAACTCGCCTGGTTGAAGTAGCCTGCGGCCACAGTCGCGGAGGCGGTCGCATCCAGGTACTTTCCTGCTTCATGCCGTAACGCCGCCTAATCAACACAAAGCCCAATCGACCAATCCAAATAGGACGAAACAAAACGCAAAAAAAAGTTTCACGGGTTGTTAAAAACAGTTCGATTATGTGAAGAGAGGGGAAGGGACAGAGAGGGAGGGGGGGAGGGAGCGGGTGCAGGGAGGAACATAGGATATAAAGGAGGGGGGGGGTTATATCATCCTGTGATGCTCAAAGGGAAAGGGGAGGGAGGGGGTGGGCCGGGGGGAGGGGAATGGAGAAGGGAGAGGGATGGGAGAGACAAGTGGTTTGGGTTTGCTACAAGATGTGAAGCTCAGAGGGGAGGGAGAGGCACCGGGGCTGGGATGGGAAAAAATGAATGGGTTTGTACGATTCCGTGAAGCGGAGACGGAGAAGGGGAGAGATACGGAGAGAAGCATGAGATAAAACGAGGCCGCTGAAAAGGTCAGACATGCAGACATACAGCTGGACAGGAAGACACACAGACGGGCAGGCGGGCACACAGAGGCAGACAGACAAGACAGACAACAGACAAGCAGACAGACAGACAGACAGACAGACAGACAGACAGACAGACAGGCAGCCAGACAGGCAGACAGGCAGACGGACCGACCGGCCAACCGACGGACGGACCGACAGACAGACCGACAGACAGGCAGTCAGACATACGGACATGCAGACAAACACGCGTACATACTAGAAACTCCAAACAAAACAATGATGGAACCACACCTGCAGCTGGCGGACATCCACGTGAAAGAGTGGCATGCTCAGGGCATTGCTGACAAGTGCAAGTCGGAGGTCGGGAGGCCTACTCCCGCCTGAAGCATGGAGACCTGCTATGTGGCGGTTTCGAACCGAGGCGGTGAGGAGCAGGGGGTTTCGATGCGTCCAGTCGATGGAGCCGGTGGGACGTTTTGGTTTTGGCCATGCGAAAATGCGGGCTTTAAGAAAACGATTGCTACGAAAAAAAAAGACAACCCACAACAACAACAACAAGAACAACAAAAACGCTACCCAACTGGGCTGTGAACTGGCTGTGTCTCACCGAATACATGCAACATCGGTTTTCGGCGCGGCCGATACATCCGATGTATCGGCGAATCCGGCGGGTGCGTGAATCTTTGTTTCGAGTCCTTGATTTACGATAAATGTGAGTGAACCCTTGTAAGTTGAGTCATGCAAGTCGGGACGATATAGTTTGAGATCAATGAGGCCTCCTGGTGCGACCAGCCTGAGACTCTCGCCCAGGGTTACTACTCCCGCCTTAATTGTCTGTTCATCAACGCGGCACCTCGTCGCAGAGAGAAGGTCACCCCGAAAAAGCAAACGCTAACAAAGCTGATGCCGCCGTCGACGGTACACCTCCGTACCAACGACGGGCGGGCGGGATGGTCTGTTTTTCCTGTAGATTTTTTCTACTTTGTCGTGCTGTTGCAGGGCTGCGATATCGGTCACGGGAGTGATACCCAATCACAGTCTCCCAGTACAGCAACGAGGCTTTCTCGAAAAGGGGTCCAACCTGCGGGCGTCCCCTCTTTTTTTGTTTCAGATTACTGTCGTAACATAGCGTCGTTCCATGGTTCGGGACCAATGAGACCTCCCTCTGCCGCGGCACGAGATGACACCCATACTTGTTCACCCTCATCACATCTCAATGCCGTCGCTCGTCTGACTCGCATCACCCTTCCGCGGGCTCAGCCCCTTCCTTACTTACCCCAAAACGTGTGGCCTAGTTGATTAGGGGTTCTGCTACCGTGGGTTGTCCCGTGGGAACGTCGCGTACGATTTTCCCAAACCCCTCCGACAGCGACAAGGCGCTTGGGTATGTATGCGATTGCGGTGTCAGGCACCAGGAACGCGTTTACCCGGGAGTCGGCACGCAGGCAGCCTTCCGTGGCGTGTCTGTCTCCACGCGGTCCTTCCGGACCTAACAGACGCTCACGTCGTTGCTCGAGGGGCGACAGAAGGCGGACCTTTTACCGAGGGTGGTCTCCCAGCACTACCTTTTCCCCAGACACCGCAGCCCGCCACGCGCCGTGGTTGCCAAACGCTTTCGCCTTACGAATCGCGCTTAACGTCTGCCGCAGCAGTCGGCATGTTCTCCACGTTTCGCCCTGTCCTCGCCCCCCCCCCCCCTGCCATCCCATTCGTTCCTCGACGTTCAGAATTGGGGGAAGACGGGGACGAAAAATCTACTTCTCGGTGCCTGCGTGCGCTAGGGTCACATTCCACACGTTGGCAGACCCTTCCACGCTTGTCGTAGCAAGCAACCACGGGCACCTGAGTTGCGGTGCACTACTCTCTGCCATGGGTCGCTGTGTACAACAACAGCAACAACAGCAACAACAACAACAACAACAACAATAGCATCACCACCAACACCAACATTACCAACACCATCAAAACCACCACACACAACACTCCGACACCTACCTGGGCTGGAGGTTCGACGTGCGGTCCAGTCATCGCTACCGCTAGGTTCGGACTCGCGAACGCTAAATAATGCAAGGCGGCAAACAAGCAGAGCGCCGTAGAGATGGAGTGTGGGTTGGGGTAGGGTGGGGTGGGGTGGCGTGGGGTGGATGGGGTTGGGGGGCGGGGGTGGCGTGGGAGGGAGGGAGGGGCGGGGGGGTGCACTCGATATCATACATGACCATAGTCGTATGAACACACGGTTGGGGTTAAGGTAGCCCTACTCCTGCAGGAGGAGGGGGGGGGGGGGGGGGGGGGGGGTGCTCATTGTGCTGATCAAACGCAGGGTATCTGGAGTTTGTGGAGCGGCGTTGGGTTGTACGGTGTCCTACCACATACCGACGTCAGCCATAACTTTGAACTTCACCACATCAGAACAGCCATTTATTTCCGGTATCTGAACGCCTTTCTATATCGACCGTTTCAACCGTGTCACCGAAACCACTTCATTTACCGCGACAAACACCACTCATCGCGAGCATATCGCCTTTCGTATGCGAAGACAACAGAAACTATCACCAACCATGCGCAAGTTTTAACCACACCGTTCCACTCACCGACGCCATGCGAGTATCACCATATGTGCAGGAGCCATTTCGGTACCGTACCGTAACCCTCCCGCGGCTGAAGCACGTGGCCTTTCTCCCTACCATACCAAAATGTTCATCCAACCTTTACTCCGAAGTATTCATGACACCACAGCACGGGCTTAAAATCTCTCCGTACAATCCAACCACCCGCACATCTTTCCGTACCATTACCCACCGTGTTCGTGTCTCCCCGTACCATATCTACACCAACCATTTTACTTCACCGCCTTATCTGCTGTCAGCCCTTAGCTAGTGTATCTCAACCATTGCAGCGTTCACCAAGCCTCTCCACGGCTCAGGATTTGAATAAAACCTCACGGGTCGGGTCCGGTTGGGTCGGGTCGGGTCGGGTCACCATTACCCTACCCGACCCGCGAGGTTTTTTACCTCACCCATAAAACAGTCCTCGTCTCTACCCTGAAGATGATGGTGATGATGATGTTCTCACATTTACCACGGTGGGCCCTAATCCATCGACCCCAAACGGGGAGCGTAAAGCCTTCCAAATAAATTTCTGAAGAATACAAACGTAGCATCGATGAAAAGGCCTACCATCATCAAAAGCGTATTTTACAGCCGACAACATCTTCAATTCACAGAAGCGGTTCTTGAGGAAACAGCGCTTATTTTGGGCCTCTTTACTGTGGGCCTCCGTGATAGCTACTGTACAGTACTTTCCCTGAAACCCTTGCCTGCGGTCACGAAACAGGCTGCAACAAATATGCCCACATGAACCAATGTTCGTGTATACTATCTATCGTGTCTGCACCAACTACTCGTATAGCGTCGCACCGAATCCCTCCACGGTGAGGGGGTTGCGGTCTCTCCTCCCCCTAGCGTAGGCCAGCATCTGCTGTCGGTGGGCATGGCGAAGCTCCTTCATCGCCGTCACCTCCCTCGCTACCTCTCTCGCTTCCGCCAAGCTCCTTCAATTTCGAGAGCGCAAATTTGACATTTTTATTTTTTTGGCCAAAAAAAAAAAGTGTAAAAACAAAAGTGTCGTTTTTAGTTTAACTCTCATTTTCATTTTTCTCGTTAATTTCACTTTCATTTTCGTCGTTTTGACTTTCAGTTTCAGTTTCATATTCGTCATTTTTCGCTATTTTCGTTGTTGTCGATTTTTCGTTGTTTTCCTCTTCTTCTACTTTCTTTTCTTTTTCAAGTCCGCTTGACTTTCCATTTTCAGCTTCCGCAAAGTAAGAGGGGACGGGGGGGGGATCGGAGAGGAGGCGACAGTTCCTTGATCGTCGGTACCGCCCTCTCTAACTCCCTCGCCTCCGCCACGCTCCTCTTACTATCAGAGCGCGCATAATAATGCCTCCAGAGACAGTGTCGTGGGGAGGGGCGAGTGGTCGTGGGTGGGTGGGTGGGTGGGTGGGGAATGTACTCATGTCAGGCATGGCCGTAGTCGTATGACCATAGGTGAGGTGCTTCGCGAGTCGCATGACGGACTTGAATATGGATGACAGCTTCAATAAGATGATTCATTATCTGGTGTGGGCATTTCCAGAGACAGCGGGGGGAGGGGTGTACTCGGGGGGGGGGGGGGGGGGAGAACCAAGATGATGGCATTGCTTCCAATAGTTGTCGTTTGAACAAATGCTTTGCGGTGGCGGTAGTGGGCGGGGGGGGGGGGGGTCAACACCGCGAAGCCTATACCCAAGGATGGCAGATGCAGAGGTGTTGACTCTCAACCAACACATCGACGCCAATGGCACCAGGTATATAGGACACCGAATCAAATACAACGGGTACTCGGGGTTTAGCAAAAAACGTGTTGCCTCTGTATCGGCATGTCTCTGTATCGGCATGTATCTGTATGTCTCTGTCTATATATCTATGTGTCTGTCTTTCCCTCGGTCTCTCGCTCTTTCCCCCCCTTCGAATCCCCTCTCCCCTAAACAAAACTCAATCCATTGCCCCCTCTCCACCACTCGTTGGCCATATGTACGAAATTTCCAGCATTGCTTTCAGTCACCCCAGGCATGTACCACCACCACCACCACCACCACCACCACCACTCCACCCCCCCACTCCCCTCCCCCCACCACTCACCTAATCGTGTCGGTCACCAGCTTCACATCCGACAGCGACACCCTCGCCTCCACCTCCCCTAGCCCCTCCCTCCCCGCTCCCCCACCACCCCCACCGCCCGCCCCATGCAAGTCCACCCCTCCAGTCCTCCTCCATCTCCTCAGCCTTGCCTCCGTCACCTCTGCTACGATCACGGACACCGATCGGCTAATCGTCGCGGGCTCCGCCGCCGCGGCCCTCTCCTCCCTCTCGGTCTCGACCATGTCCGCCGCGGCCAACGCCGCCTTCTCCGCGGGCTCGGGCGCCTCCGGCGCCGCGTCTCGCGGCGGAATCGGCGCCGACTCGGCGGCGGCGGCAGCCGCCGCTGCGGCCGCGGCGAGCTTACGCCCGGCCTTGGTCCGCTCGCCACCCTGCATGCCGGCCCAGCGCTCCGCAGGCCCGGAGCGCCGCCAAGACGGCGCCGCGGTGACGGTCTGTAGTTTTGCTGATGCGATCAGGGGGGTGAAGAGGGAGAGGGCCTCACCCGGTCTAGGGGGGGAAGGCTCGGAAAGGGGTGCGAGGAAGATGGAGGTGGCCAGGGCGTGCGTGGAGAGGATTGATGAGCCCGGTCCAGTCTGGGGTGCGGGGAGGGGGGAGAGGGGGGTGGGGGGGGTAGGAGGGGAGGGGAGGAGGGGGGAGGGGAGGGGGGGGGGTGCGAGGAAGGGCGGATCGATCAATCAGTCGGTCGATCAATCAATCAACCAACCAATCAAACAATAAACCAAACATCAATAAATCAGTCGGTCGACCAATCAATCAACCAGCCAATCAACCAATCAATCAATCAACCAACCAACCAAACGATAAACCAAACATCAATGAATCAGTCGGTCGACCAATCAATCAACCAGCCAGTCAATCGATCAATCAACCAACGAACCAACCAAACACGAAACCAAACATCAATAAATCAATCAATCAGCCGAGCAATCAACAAACCACTTTTACCTTCGGAGGTTTCACCCTCAGCGGTCTTCTTCTGGACAAGCGGTGGTCACAGGTGTCGTCCCTTCTCCCTCCCGGTACGTACGTGCCTTCATTTTTTTTTTTGTCGCGCATAGGGTTCAGCACTCCCACTGCTCGTCGATTTTCATCGAATGTAGCTAACTCACGCTCTCGCGCTTTCCGCCAATCACTTTTTTATGCAAGAAAAAGTCCCTACTACGAGCATGCACTCGTTGAGACTCGAACCCACGAAATTGGTCTTGATAGGCACGCGGACCACCTACCAAGCCACCGGAGACGTCGGCACCAACATACGAATCAACAAACCCAATAACAAAGCAAATCCATCACATAACAATCCCACAGCATCGATCCAAAACCACCCTACCAATCCATCGACCGCACGCTCCCCCCCCCCTACCTGCGGCATCCCTCGCCACTGCTGCGTAAGCGAAACGTCCGCGTGCACCACAAACCGCCCGTCCCCGCCCCACTCCCCCCCCGCCGGCCCCTCCTCTATCGCCTCCGCCGCCGCCGCCGGATGAGGATGAGGAGGTCGAACAATCCCACTGCGACTCCGGGAGACACATGTACGTATTGGCCAGAACCAGCTCAACGTCCAGATTGTTGGGCCGAACCTCAACGTACCTGTGAGAGGGACAGACAGATATTGGAGGCAATTTTTAGTCGAGCGAGGGGGGTACATGCTCATGAGAGTTCGCACACACACACACACACCGAAGCGGTCATCGATTCCCACCCCATGACCTAGACTCGTCGGGGGGGGGGGGGGGATAGCAAATCCCTCGTCTCTTGTGTGAGACCACTCTGTCCCGAAATATAACAATTTTTTGGTTTAACAATTAGTGTAAAAACGGTGCTTATAAAATGGGACATAGTGGTATCAATTAAATATGGCTCATGTTGCCGGGCGGTAGCCATACAGTCTCTGCATGGTGCACAACATATTTCCTGGTTCGGACCTGTACCACACAGATCCAGTACAGTCAGGTGTTGAGGAACTAGATGATCTGTTGTAGACAGATAGATCATGATATATCTGTTCATGATCGGCCCGACGGGTGCGAGGGTTGCAGAAAGCTACGTACGAGTACCGGTATGAAAAAAAAAAAAAGACGAGCGATTATCGTATCACGAGTTCGCCAAAAAAACAAAGGTAGTTTTCGCTATTCGTCATTTTTGTGTTACTAGTTCTCGTTTGTAGGATGGATCATCATATACACCATGGACATTCTCGCGAGGGCTATAGTGTGCCACAGCCTCGTTGCACCGCAACATCGTTCCGTGGTGCGCGTGAATGTCCGTGTGTCGTTGTACTTTCGTCTAACCCTGTCGGGTCGATAAGTTTAGCCTGTTTTTGTGTGACGACTGGCTGGGTTTAGGTGAATGAGCTAGTAATCGTGTGAGAACATCATCATCATCGTCACCACCACCATTCTCATCATCATCATCATCATCATCACCGTCATCATCATCATCATCATCATCATCATCATCACCGTCATCATCATCATCATCATCATCATCATCATCATCATCACCATCATCATCATCATTACCATCATCATCAACATCATCATCATCATCATCATCATCATCATCATCATCATCATCATCATCATCATCATCATCATCATCATCATCATCATCATCATCATCATCATCATCATCATCATCATCATCATCATCATCATCATCATCATCATCATCATCATCATCATCGTCATCATCATCATCATCATCATCATCATCATCATCACCACCACCCATCATCATCATCACCATCGTCACCATGGTCATCATCACCATCGCCAAAACCATCATCACATTAAATGTGATTGTCGCTCGCGAATAGCTCTCAAGTAGTTAAGTGCTGCAGGATGTAGGATGCGAGCGTCTGCACGAAACATGCTATCTGGTACACCGGGCGGGGGCGCTGAGCACGGTATTGAAACTCTACCGAGAGACTGCTCGGGCACAGTTTTGTCAACATGATCACTATAACTGTCATCATCAATAATCATGATCATCACCGCCACTACTACCCTAACCCTGACCACCACCACCATCGTCACAACATCGCCATGTCGAGCTGGAAGTTGGCGCCATACCGGCTTTTTGAGACTTCTGTTTGAGCTTTGGTGTTGAGCTTCGAGCATGAGGAGATGGGCATGTCAACACGCGTTGGAAAATGGCGCCATGCCTGGCTTTTGTGGGTTCTGCCTGAGCTTTGGAGCATTGGGAGATGAGCATTTCAATTCGTGCCGCGTCTGGTTTTGGTGAGTCTGTCGGAGCGTTAGTGTTGACCTTTGAGATATTCGGGGGATGGGGCAGATTAAGCCGTCATCACCGTCGACACCATCGCCATCATACCCCCCACCATCAAAACCACCAGCATCACACTCACCACCAACACAACATAAACGCCACGAAATCTTCCCCCCTCCCCCACCACAGCAACTCCCCACCATGCGACTCGCCGAACACCTCACGTTTTGCTTCGCACGTGGTGCAATTAGCAATGTCTGCCTGGTCGGTGAAAACCCGACGAGCTCCGTCCCAGCATTGTAGGGATGCGAGGGTCCAAGGTCATACGACTACGGCCATGCATGATAATGAGTACAACTACCCGCCTCATGATACCATTCCCCTCCAACCCCACCCGACCCCTACTAACCCCCCGCCCACCCCATCACCAACCCCCCGTACCACCTCAGTACCTGTGCGGGCGGAGCATCCTATCCCTCTCGCGGAACTCCTGAACCGGCTCCACAAAGAAGCTTTTGAGCTTCAGCAGCCCCCTCGCCAGCACCACCACGCGCGTGTCGGACAAGAATATCGAGCACCGCTTGTAGTCCGTCGCCATGTGCATGTCGTACCAGATCTGCACAACGAAATACAGGTACAGAGATAAATCACGCGGGGACGTGGGATGGGACAGGTCGGGTCGAGAAACATAGACTTTGTGACGGTTCGGGACAAGGGTCAGGGTCCGACAAAAAAAAAAACATTGGGCACCGCTTGTATCGCAAGTCGTACCGGAGACCCAATCTCAACAAACAAAAACAAGCCTCCGACCATGTGGCACAGGTGGGGAGGGCGTGCCGCAGCTCTCACGACCAGAGACCACACGGGAGAGATTTGGTACACCTACCTACACACAGTACGTACACGCGATAGTGTCTTTTGTATAGTGGGGATGGACTATGGCCAGGGCGTACCAGGGTAGTTCCACGCGTGCATTAGACACACCTGGTAGGGGCGGAGGGAGGGGTGGAGGTGGTGGTGGCAGGACCCAAATCATTGAGATTCCGGCGTCGAGGCCGCGCACGGGACGCGTGGGGGCGGAGCGGGCGGGGCGGGCGGATCCGCCGAGTGCGCCGGCCGGGTCACACGAGGCGGGGGCGCGTCCCGGCGAAGAAAGCGCGCCGAAAGGTGGTCGGCGGCCGGAGAGATCCACAAACAAAAAAAAAAAAAAAACGCGCCCAGAGTAGGGTTGTGATAGGTAATAGTTTTGGTATGTCTATGAATGGGCGAAGGCCGAAGGCCAGGGTGTATGATTCGGGCGGCGAGTAGCGTTGAAATATTTTCAGACATCGGACCGATAGATCATGACCTGCCCTGTACTGTATCTAGATCTACCGGTATGTTGTCGTCGCGTGGAAACTCGTACAGACCACTCAGACGCGGGTAGATCGTACATAGGCGATCGCAGTACACCGTGCGCATATACAAACCCGGGAGGAACGCGGCGCGTGATAGCATGACCACGCCAGGTGATTTCATTTCATCTCCTTCCGCGGGAATACGTACAGATCATTCAGATCCTGTAGATCAGCGCCGTGGAGACCTTGTACAGATGATCCAGATGATGTATGTGATCTCTACAGTAATTCGGTCTGTCCGATTCGCGTAATGTTTTGATCGATTCGCACCCCTCCCCCCCCCCAATACATCGTACATAGGTCGGGTTGACGTTTTTTGGCGAGGACGCTGTAAAACGCGCCTCTCACGGCGTGAACTAGACAACCAGGGTACCGTTTTTGCTGTATTGCTTTTGTTTGTTTGGCGATCGGTCACAGCTGGTGGTCGAGTTAAGATCCCTTTTTTGTGGGGGGAGGGGGGGGGGGGGGGGGTAGAGAACCTTAACTGCACACGAGGGATGATCGTGTCACGTACAGTAGTGCGCAAAATGGTAATGCTCTCATGAGACAAAAACATAGTGAACCCGTTGCCATCTTTTGGAGAAGGCCACACCAGAAAAGAAAAAAAAACAATCAATCGACGCTGTCATCCACATGCAAGAAAATCCTCCGCAAACGTGGTTCTCAGTAGGATGCAGCTAACCCTCCATGCGATTCGCCCAACACCTCACGTTTCGCTTCGCGCTTGGTGCAAGCAATGTCTGCCTGGTCTGTGAAAACTCGACGTGCTCCGTCCCGGCATGGTAGGGACGCGAGGGTCTATGGTCATACGACTACGGCCATGCATGATAATGTAATGAGTACCCCCCGCCCCCCCCCCCCCCCCCCCGCCTCCCCCTCCTCTTTCTCCTCCACATCTTGTCCAAAACCTACTCGCCTGGGGGGTAAATCTGACTCGCGGATCCGGGCCGTTGTAACCGAAACCCGACCCGGGATGCTTCGATCCCCATCTCCTCCCATCCACGCCTGCCCCCCTTGACACTAGGGGACTGACTAGCTCCATCCCCTCCCACTCCGAATAGTCTTCGTCGTCGTCATCGGACTGCTCTCGATAATAATACAGGTGAGGTCAGGGGTGTGTGGAGGAGGCGCAGAGTAAGGCGGGGGAAGGGGAGGGGGGGGTATCAGTACGTATGGGAGCAAAACGACAATACACATGAGGGAGAACAGTAATCACCGTTGCGTTCAGTAACCAACCAACCACCGTCTTTCGGAACACAGAATAGAGGTACGAATATATATATATACCTGGTATTTGGTTATCACACCCTAAAAGGTACGGGTCAGTTCAGACCTCATGGGTCGGGTCGGGTGACTGACTCGACCCGACCCGACCGCGAGATTTTCAAAAGCTCCTGACCCGACCCTACCCGACCCGACCCGGCCCGTGAGACAATGAAACCTCCTGACCCAACCCGCGAGTGGTGTCATGCCCTGTGATATCGTGATGCTTGTCTGATCGAACATATAAGGTACATTTCGATAGCTACAATAGGTACAAAAGTACCTTACATTCTCGATCAGACTGATACCTGGTACCAGCGTACCAGCAGCGTCATTTACCAGCAAAAATACAAGATAAAGTTACTGCCACACCTGGTCAGACTGGCCGCCGTCGGTCATGTCCTGGATCGAGATAGACCCGGCACCACACGCGAGAGCGACCCCACCGGCCATCCACTTCTTGTCGAAACCCAGAAAGAACTCGTGGGTGTCGATAATCGCAATCGGTCTGCTCGACGTGGAAAGGAGCAGCGAGTTACCGTGAAAGTGACGGAGGGAGGGAGGGAGGGAGAGGAGAGAGAGGGAGGGATGGAGGGAGGGAGGGAGAGAGAGAGAGGGGGAAGAAGGGAGGAAGGGAGGGTTGGATGCTGGTTGAGCCCGTCTCGCTATGACGCAGCAGACTAAGAAACAACATTCACGATAACAGTATTCAACACTAAACTACCACCACCACCACGACCGCCACCACCACCGCTTGCTTGCACCCTCACCATACCCATCCCCACCACCACCACCACCACCACCAACACCGCCTCCAACACCACCACTACCACCACCACCACCACCACCATCAACACCACGGCCACCAACACCAACATCACCACCACAATCACAACCAGCACGACCAAAAGCCTCTCGATCACCAACTACCACTACCGCCATGACCATCCCCATCCCCGACACCAACACCGCCTTCTACGCCACCACCACCACCATCCTCACCACCAGCCATGAACACCACCAGCACTACCACCAATACCATCACGACCACCGCCACAATCAACGCAACCAATAAGATGACCACAACCCCCCCCCCCCCCCCCCCCCCCATACGCCACCACTGTCGTCCAACCAACCTTGCCGGAGGCGGATCGAGGTCCAACTCGATGCTCGAAAACTGGGAAGCGTCCATAAAATCGCTTGTACCTCCATTCATCGACGAAGACGCCTGGCAGCGGTCAGCAGAGTACCGCAGCGGCGTTAGCGTGAAAATTGAGGGGGTGGGGTGGGGTGGGGGTGGAGGCGGTAGCCGTGGGAAGGGGGGGGGGGAGGGTAGGCGGCAGCGGCAGGTGGGGTAGGGGCGTAGCAGGGATGTGGGAGGGGGATAACGCAGGAGCACGGGGGTGGGGAGTGATGATATCGCGGAGTTTGACGGGGGCAGAAGGCAATGGCGAGGATAGCGGGGGGGGGGGGGGGGTACTCATGTCATGCATGGCCGTAGTCGTATGACCGTAGACCCTCGCAACCCTACAATGCCGGGAAGGAGCACGTCGGGTTTCTACCGACCACATAGGCATTGCTTGCACCAAGGGCGAAGCGCCGTGAGGTGCCCGGCGAGTCGCCTGAAGGGTGAGCTGCATCCTACTAAGAGCCGCTTTACAGGCGCGTTTGCATATGGATGACAGCTTCAATGAGTCTATTTAGTTTTTCAGGGGAGGGGGGGTTACGCAATCCCGTCCCCTCACTGCGTTAAAAGCCCTGGCAGGTAGCAATTAACGCCGACATCGAAACCTGACAACGTGAGTGTGTAAGCGTCATGTAGAGGGGAGGGGGGCTGCGGTCGGTTTCCCCCCCCGGGTTGAAAAAGACGCCTCCGCCTCCAAACATTCGCCAAATTTAAAAGTGCCCGTGTATTGGTGGCGACTGATGTATTGGTGGGAGCGCGCAGAATATGTCTAAATCCGGCGATGCGAAAGTGGTCCTACCGTGATCCGATCCAGGCACGTTAGAAAAGGAAAACGATTCGAGAGCGGGATCGAACTCAAGCAGAAAAGGAAAACCAGATCGCAAGAGGTATGAAGAACGTTGGCGCGCCGAGATCGGACATATGTAAGGGGAAAGCACGAATCGTGATACACGTAGAGGTTGGACACAACTGGGAAAAAAAAAACGTGGCAGAAGAGAGGGATAAAAAAAAAAAAGCGGGGAACGTGGTTTTCGTACCGCGCCGTCCACTGTCGCGAACTCTGGCCGTCGCTGCTGCTGCTGCTGCTGCTGCTGCTGCTGCTGCTGCTCCTCCTCACATCTCGTCCAAGCATCGAGTCCGTCATCATCGTCGCCATCACCTTCGTCATCTGAATCATCATTATCATCATCATCACCATCACCATCACCATCACCATTATCATCATCGTCATCATCATCATCATCATCATCATCATCATCATCATCAACCATTATCATCATCATCATCATCATCATCATCATCATCATCATCATCATCATCATCATCATCATCATCATCATCATCATCATCATCATCATCACCACCATTATCATCATCATCAGCATCATATTCATCATCATCATCATCACCATCATCATCCTCATCACCACCATCATCCTCATCACCACCATCATCATCATCATCCATCATCATCACCACCATCATCATCATCATCATTATCATCACCACCATCATCATTATCAGCACCATAAGCGTCATGCTATCATCTTCATTATCCCCAATATCCCCAGTATCGACATTATCACCACCATCATCATCATCATGATCATCATCAGTAGCATCGTCGCCACCCCCATGACCATCATCGTTGCCATTGTCGTCATAATCTCTTCCATCGATACCAAAACCATCACACTATCATCACCAAAACTATGATAACAACCATCCCCATCACCATTATCATCACCACAATCAAAACCAGTAACATCACCACCACCACCACCACCACCACCATCATCACCACCACCACCATCATCATCACAAACACCAAAATCATCATCAAAACCATCACCACTATCACCAAACCCATGATCGACACTATCTCCATCATCATCACCTTCACCATCACCATCACCATCACCATCACCATCACCATCACCATCACCATCACCATCGATCATCATCCTCACCAATATCGCGAACGTCGTTACCAACATCTTCATCCAAACCATCGTCGCTTGAGGCCGTGCCAGCGCTGCTGCTGCTGTCATCGGAGAAGCAGTCCATGTTGCTCGCCATTGCCTGTACCCACCCAAGTTTGCCACGATCGATGCGGGACGGAAGGAGGCAGGCAGGGAGGATATTTATATATATATATATATATATATATCTGCCCCGAAGGAACTACTGTAGATGAACTGTTACGGGGGACCATAGTAAATAGTACCAAAATATTTTGAGTAAAAATAGGGAAATATATAGGTATGCGCGTTTTACCGTAGGTCCTAGCTACTATGGTCCCCCGTAACAGATCAGGTGTGCAACCTTACGCTCGATCCCATACACCAGGTTTCGTTGATTTTTCAAGGGCATTCCTCGGGACGCCTTTTTCCACTTCGGGGCGATATCCCGCGGACACAGCTACCCCGGGACTAAGCGATACTCTTTGTATGTGCGGGAACGTTCTAATATATGATTCGTTGAGAAAAAAGCGAGAGATCAATCGGAGGATTTCACATTTATCGCGGGACTACGGGATTATCCCGAATCCCGCAAAAAAAAAAAAAAAACGCGAGATAAATTCCGCGGGAAAAAATCCCCAGGAAGGCCCTGGATTTTTCGCGCCAGACAACAGAAAACATGCCTGGGCACATAGATTTCGCAGGTCATACAGTCCACTCACAGATCAAGGATCTGTATCATCAAATGATGATCTATGTCCAACGTTTGCGCAACCTTGCCCTCAGCGACGATATCGAAAAAGGGTGCAGAGAATACGGTTAAGATAGACCACGCACGCAAAAATCACACACTCACAAGGAGTATATACAGGTGGATCACAGATTGAAAAAAATATATATATACTGAAGTGGGGATCTGATGCATGTGTTGAAAAAAAAAAAAGTATTTTTACCTGGATTTCTTGTTCCAGTCCGACCAGTCCGCTCAGCTCACTTCGCCACGAGCCCTCGTCGTCCGACAGGTCCAAGCAGCGGGACGCCTGGCCCTCGAAAACAAAAGGGAAAGCGAAAACGGGAAAAAAAAGCGAGAAACGAGAAAAAAAAAGCAAGAAACAAGACACGAAAAAGCGAGAAACGAAGAAAAAAAAAGTGGAAACGCAAAAAACAGACGAAAGGCCAAAACCTAGCAACTATTACGGGGGTCCATAGTTGATGGGATCAAAGTTTGTTAGTAAAAATAGGTAAATATATAGGGTTTTATGTATACCATAGGTCCTATTAACTATGGACCCCCCGTAATATAGGTGAAACATGGAAAAAGGACACAGACGAAAGACAGAGAAAAAAAACAAAAGGAAAAAGAAAAACAGGAACATGGGGGGAAAAAAAAAAAAAAAAACCCCCAACAAACGAAAAAACAAACAAACAAACAAGAACAACGCCAAGTTAACAAGACCCGGTTGCTTTGCCTGCGACGAAGAGCCTCGCGTTCTGCTACGACATTCTATGCCCGGTATCAATTCAGGGGCATCAACAAGGCAAGAAAAAACATACGAAGCGTTTGGGCCCTCCCCGCTTCTGCTCCACGCCAACCAGGTCAGCGACACTACATTACATGCTGTCCTTGATGGGGTCATCTATAGCCCGCTAAGTACGCGCGATCGGAGCACCGCACGCAGCTTTGCACAGATCGGTGTCTCGAAGAAAATAATCCTTTGGTAGATCGCGCACCTGACGTGAATTTCTCATTCTACCTGACGTGAATTTTTCATTGTATATACACAACAAACAACAAACAACAAACAACACACACGCAACAAGCGACGACACGTAAAAAAAAAAAACGACACGTACAACAACAAAAAAGTTTGAAAAAAAAAAAGGAGCGAAAACGTTGCCGCTGGATACGCCAGTAGCCTTTGTCCAAAAGGGCAAGCTATATCCACCGTGTCAGTGGCATCAAGAAACAGGTACTCAGCGAGCGCGTCCGCGCTGCACGTGGTACCCATAGGCAGCGGCAACCATTGCACCATTGCAGTATCCATAGTCAGCGGCAATCATTGCAGTATCCATAGTCAGCGGCAATCATTGCAGTATCCATAGTCAGCGGCAATCATTGCAGTATCCATAGTCAGCGGCAATCATTGCAGTATCCATAGTCAGCGGCAATCATTGCAGTATCCATAGTCAGCGGCAATCATTGCAGTATCCATAGTCAGCGGCAATCATTGCAGTATCCATAGTCAGCGGCAATCATTGCAGTATCCATAGTCAGCGGCAACCATTGCAGTATCCATAGTCAGCGGCAACCATTGCAGTATCCATATTCAGCGGCAACCATTGCAGTACCCATAGTCAGCGGCAACAATTGCAGCATCCATAGTCAGCGGCAACCATTGCAGTATCCATAGTCAGCGGCAACCATTGCAGTATCCATATTCAGCGGCAACCATTGCAGTACCCATAGTCAGCGGCAACAATTGCAGCATCCATAGTCAGCGGCAACCATTGCAGTATCCGTACCAGTGGCATGTGAGAAAAAGAAAGCATGAGCAAGCGCTTCCGCCGTAGCAACGGTCCTAGAAGAACCAAAAGTAAGCGCTAACCGCTGCTGCTGCTGTACAAGCGGCACACAAAAAAACAAAACAAGCCATACTCTCCGCTGCACTGTGAATAGTGGCGTGTGATAACAAGGGCAAGCGCTTCCGCCCGCCGCAACAGTGGTCTCGAAAGAACAAAAGTAAGCGCTACCGCTGCCGCTGCTGTACAAGCGACGTACAAAAGAAAAAAGATCGAGCGCTCTTCTCTCCCAGGGACGCAACATACGAGCAAGAGCAACCCCCGCGCCAGCGGCATACCCGCATGAAAGGCAGCGCGATCGCGTTACACACGCTGATTGATGCGCTACCGCTGCTGTAAGTACAAAGCAGCAGCATACACAAACAAGAGGAAGCGCCCGCCGCTGCTGAACCAGTGGCACAGAGAGAAACAAAACACAGGTGCAGGCGCTTTTCCCGCTGCACAAGCGGGATAGAGAGACACGAAAACACCAAACAAGCGCCACCGCCACCGCCACCGCCGCCACCGCCGCCACCGCCGCTGCTGTACCAGTGACATCAAAAAGACGAAAGCAAGCGCGCCGCTCTACCAGTGGCAAAACAAACAAACACACACACACACACAGACACACACACACACAGCAGAGCAAGCGCTCCCGCTGTATCACGTGACACCAGTTCCCACCTCGGCGGCATCAGCAAGCACAACACCGAGCGCTCTAGAGCGTTTTCCTCCTCCGCGAGCTACATCGTACAAAGTTGAAAGCCTCTGGCCCAGTAACGGGAGGGGAAAGATGCAGGTAAAAACACAAGCACACAGACCGCAACCGTACCAATTCATCCAGAGGGCGGCAAGCGGTTCCTCTATTACGGGGGGACCGTAGTAAATAGGACCTACGGTAAACACAAAAAACCTATACATTTACCTATTTTTACTAACAATATTGGGTCCTATTTACCATGGTCCCCCATAATAGTCAACGGACAGATAGTTCAGGAGACGTGAATGGTTCTGTCCAAAAACAAAAATGGCAATGCATGTTTTTGGACGATTTCACGGACACAAATCACGCGCTTATTCATAAAACCATGGACACACACGAAACAAATAGCACGCACCGGTAGCTCGGACGACCCCATGAAACCCTCATCTCCGACGTCTTGCAATGGTCCAGGCATCACCGCCTCCCCACCCTCCCACCGTCCCCGGTCCCTCGTAGCCCTCCTGCGGCTGATGGCAAACACGTTGAGGTTTCCACCGTATACGTACGGAACAAAAGGACGGGAGGGGGGGGCGGGAGTTCCATTCTATGTTATACGTAGGGATTAACGGAGGGGGTGCACTCGTTATCATGCATGGCTGTAGTCGCAGGACCATAGACCCTCGCATCCCTACTATGCCGGGACAGAGCATGTCGGGTTTTTACCGACCAGGCAGACATTGCTTGGGGGCTTGGGGGGGGGGGGGGGGGGGGGTACTCGAAACCATGCATGGCCGTAGTCGAGGGGGGGGGGGGGGGGGGGGGGGGGGGGGGGGGGGGGGGGTGTACTCGTTGTCATGCATGGCGGTAGTCGTATGTCCACTCTCGCATCCCTACAACGCCGGGACGGAACACGTCGAGTTTTTACCGACCAGGCAGACATTGCTTGCACCAAACGCGGGGCACCGTGAGGTGTTGGGCAAGCCGCATGAAGGGTGAGCTGCATCCTACTAAGAACCGCTTTTGAGGCGGACTTTCTTGCATATGGATGACAGCTTCAATGAGTTAGTTTAATTTCCGGTGTGGCCACTTCCAGAGACAGCAATGGGTTTACTACGGAACTGCCT